>CM046835.1:16012671-16030171 GCA_025618425.1 Heliocidaris tuberculata | reverse complement strand
GCCGTTATTTCTCTTCATGGAAAGATGCAGTTAAGGCGCATTAGCATATGAATTTAAATGATGCCCTTCTTTTCTGATTTATGGGTCAATGATTATATCATATCTCTATATTATCACAAATTTTTGTATATCAGATAGTACAGTAGCATAAATTTCAATGGCTTTTTTGTGATATAAATGAGATTTCACACTTCGTTTTTTTTTTCTTTTCATTTCTACCAACAAATAAATCCTGATCGTACACAAGGGGTATTACCACACCATTTTGAAGGTGTGTGTTCAACCAACTTTGCCGACCAGTTAGCCAAAAGTACATTAAAAAGGGTCCTAAGATTTTTAGGTTTGCCATCAAGACTAAAAAATCTACACATTTGCCGCCATCAATTACAGTTTTGCCAACAACAAATATTGGCGGTGGGGGGGGGGGGGGGGGGGGGGGGGGGGGGCTTGCCAAAGCTTGGGTAGCTGTGGGTCTAACATCTAACACGACAACAAGAGGGTTAAGGGGTAAAGAGGTAATAACAAAAAAGCCTGACATGGACATGCAGGCAGCTTGGAAAAGTAATCAAACTAGAAACCTGGGGAGCGTTTCATGAAAGGAAGTTGTCGGATATTTTATCTGACAACTGTTATAAGCTACTGAAATCCTTGCATCTGATTGGCTGAGAGCAAATTTGTCGGATAAAATATCTGACAAGTCCTTTCATGAAACGCCCCCCTGGAATGATTTTCTCTCTGGTCATTTTCAGGGGCGGGTTCTCATCGTGCAGGTGGTTATAAAGGGGCAGATTAGCCTCTGATACTGGAAAAACACGTGAATGTCTTCTGGATCGGAGCCAAGAGGGGACAGGGTAAAGAGGTAGTAGTGGACATTTGATTGATGCATATACATGGGCGTGTCCACAATTTGGGACTCTAACGGTAAGCCTTTTAGTTTTGGTGTAGAATATTAATGTATCCTACATCACAAAATGACAGCAGCGTAAAGACGCGAGTCCAGGGGGTAAGGAGAAGGATGCGAGAAGGGAGGTATATTGTACTTTTACCGTAAAAGATATCAAACTTGGCTATTACTCATGAAAAGAAGCAAGAACGGAACTGACTGATTCACATTTATTTTAGTCTGACAAAATGGGGTTGAACGTGTTCCATAATAGAAATCAAGACAGCAAACATTGCAAAGGAGGCGAATACCCTCAAAAGCGGACCTTGTGTTTGGAACGCCGGTGCATGTGGGTCTCACCAGTAGCCAGTAGGTATTTTGTTTAATACTTAACTTATAATGATTAGGGTGACAAGAATAAAATTTATTTTAAAAAAGATTGTTATCGGGGAGAAAATATACTTTCAAGCAGCTCACTTCTTTAGACGTCCATGTTACAATCCCTATGGCTATATACGAATGTTTTTTTTAAAAGAACCTATGCTAGCAGATCAATATTATATCTCTTGTAAATCTACAACCCCCCCCCCCCCAAAAAAAAAAAAAGAAGAAGGAGAAAGTAACAGGAAAAAAAGACGAACACAAAACATACAAAGAAACAAATAATCAGCTAGATCATTCAACTCAGCTCTCGGTCTAGACATGAACTTTTGGCGTCTCACCTTTTTTTTTAAGATAAAAAACAGGATAAAGACAGACTGCAGAATCTCGTTCAGGGTGATAAAGAGGTGAAGGTGTCTGTGCTTCAGGTAGAAAACAATTCGATAGTAGTTACGTTCACACGATGGGAGCTAAACTTTAAGTTTCGCTTGTAGTTTCAAAACTTTTAAGTTAACTTGTAGTTATCTTGTAGTTTCAGACCGTATGAACGGACTTGTAGTTTCGAAACTTTAAAGGAAACCAAAACCCAAGGAGAGAATCAATGTTATTGGAAAGTGATAATTCAGAGAAGCACTTTACAAAAAGTTTCATTAAAATTGGTTAAAAAATGAGAGAGTTATGGAAGTTTGAAAAGTCTCGTTTTACTTTCTATGGGGATCCTCAAATTGGCAAAATTGCTTCAAAATGGCTGATTTTGTGAACAACTCTCCATTTGTTTTGTACACAGATTTTCAGATTTTCCCCATTATCTTTCAAGGTGCAGTTAATCTCCTTCTGAGCTCAACATATATAATGGGAAAATGTATTTTACACCACATATGTCGAGTTCAGGAGGAGACAAGGAGTACCCTGAGAGATAATGGGGAAAATCTGAAAATCTGTGTACAAAACAAATGGAGAGTTGTTCACAAAATCAGCCATTTTGAAGCAATTTTGCCAATTTGAGGATCCCCATAGAAAGTAAAACGAGACTTTTCAAACTTCCATAATTCTCTCATTTTTCAACCAATTTTAATGAAACTTTTTGTAAAGTGCTTCTCTGAATTTTCACTTTCCAATAACATTGATTTTCTCCTTGGGTTTTGGTTTCCTTTAAGTTTACTTGTAGTTTTAAAACCACAAGCGAGCGGCCGAAACCACGAGCAGTGGGTGGTCCGCCGTCAAAGTTTCAGCCATGTGAACGGAATAAACTTTAAGTTTCGCAAGCTTATAGTTAGCGGTGATCTCGCTGTTCATTTTAAATTTCCGGGTCTTACCCTTCGCGCGAATAGACCGGTTCTGTAATGTATCCAAATTTATGCACATTTCTTCTCTAAGCACCTAGTGACGAGCTATTCCATTAACCTGCTTTTTATAACTGAGCCTCACTGCTTGGAATTCAGTTTGCATACATTACTTGTTACTATGTCCGGCAACCTTGCAAGTTGTCAACAACAACCTTTGTTTGAAAGGTATATATAAAATTTGCATACATTACCGAAGCGGTCTATTATGAACACAGGAACTTTGTGTGTGTACTATACACACAATCGGTAGTATCTACTTCCGAGGTTAACCACGACGATCGCTCAGCTTGTAGTTTCAGCTCGTTGTTTCAAGCTCGTGTGAACCCTCTTTGCGGTTAGGGGGTCGTGGTTTCGTTAACTTAAAGTTTCGAAACCACAAGTCCCGTATGAACGTAGCTATAAGTATTCGACCTTCAGGGCGTGCAGGGCGTTACCTCGCCTTTACCGAAATTACGTGAGGAATTAATGCTTTAGAAGTTATACCTTTCCTTTTCACATTTGCACTGAGTTCTGAACAACTGTTGTGAAGTTAAATTGTTTTTCACGTTTTAGATCTGAACAACTGTATGTCCGTCACCAACTCGTTAGCAAGCTACGGGAGCAAGGCCTTGTTTACCAATGCTTTTTATTTTGGATATCAGATTGAACGAAGATACCGTTCCCTTTAGATTTGGATTTAGTCCCGTCATCAAATCCGCCCGGTGTATCTGGTGCTCTTACGCTCAGTTATGTGCAAGGTGGACTTTGTAAATTTTCATTTTCTTTTCTAATATACTTCAATGATTAAATCACATTAAAAGGCCCCTGCAACCCAAACGCAACCCAAATGCAAGTTTATTGCTGTTGATATGCAGGGATGCATACAACTAATATTCTGTTGTTCAAACATCTAAATATGTTTCATAGATTTTTGAATTTTTTTACAAATTTTTTTTCCCAACCTCCTAAGCTCCATGTCACCCTAAAAAAGCTCCAGATCTCATTCCTGCAATGACATCATCTGTCAATCATCAGTCAGCTACACTAACATTCTACAATAGACAGTGGAATGTAACCCCCCCCCCCCGCTCAGCACATGCTTACAATAGAATTGCATGCTTTCAAAAAATACCTCCTTATTACCATTCTTTTCCTTGTGATGCTACAGCATGTCTGACATAGCAACTCCTATGTAGGCATTGTATGGTCTATTAGAACAGATGGCCATCTCTGGCAAACCTACATACCACTGTCTCTCCTTAGCTCACTAATAATTGACAAATGATGTCACTGCAAAAAGAGATCTGGGGCATTTTTCTAGGGTGAAGCTTAGCATGTTTGAGAAAATGATTTTAAAAATATTTCAAAAATTTATGAAACATATTTAGATGTTTAGACAAAATATAAGTTGTATGCATCCATGCACATCAACAGGAATCCCCAAGGACCCCAAGGAAGAACAGTAATGTTCTATAAACATTGCTGAATTCGGCTTTCCTCCGATTTGTATTTATATCTTCATGCATGTTTGTTTTTTCTATCATTGTATATATATATATATATATATATATATATATTTTTTTTTTTTTTTTTTTTTTTTTTTTTTTTTTTAATGTGTATTTTTATCTGATTTCGGAAATAAAAGCAAACAAACAAGGAATCAACTTGCATTTGGGTTGCAGGGGAACACTAAAAAGTGGTTGTCGTCATTTGAACTGACAAATTTGTGCTTGCTGGCAAGGTTGAAAGTTGATATTCGGATAAGAGACGTCAGACCTGTGCGTGTAGGCTAAGAGAGAAAGAGAGAGAGAGAGAGAGAGAGAGAGAGAGATGTGGCGAAACTCCAAGACAATGACACGAGCAGACGAAAATTCTATTCATTTTATATTATCATTTTCACCACTCTATTCATTTTCCATCTTAGCCCCATTTATCTAATTTAAACACAAGGGATGTCGCGCGACAGTTCATTCACAGTTCATAAGACTGTCTTACCAGCAATCTGACATGAGCATGGACTTCATGGTCTATTGAAAAAAAAATTTAATATGACAATGTAAAAAAGGGGAATGGAGAGGATGAATGAAGTGCTTTGTAAATGAAAATGAACAACAATAATATGATAATAATGTGAAATATCCACACTTCTCATCAATATAGATTTATACTTTGACAGCTACTAAAGGACTTGGGGTTATTGGCAAAATAATATAATCATGACAAATATAGATCATGAGGAGAGGATTCAATCGTTAAACAAACAAAACTCGAAAGGTCATGATAATTATGGTAGCATGTTTTGAACAAATCCGTGACACAGTTCAGCATTCGGTCATGGTATTGCTCTATACTAGATACAATCAAGATCATCTCCATTACAGTACCATTTATTATTCTATGGGGCCTCCCGATGAAATCTTTACTTTATAAGGGGAAAAAAAAAATTATAAAAAAAAAAAAAAAACAGTTCGTCGACAGGTTCTGCATTCAAAAGGTTGTGGAAAGGACGAAGGTTTCGCTCAGGTTTTAAAGAAGAAACAGAAATATTTTTGAAGATCCAGATGTGATATTTGCACACAAATATAGTGACACATACACATATTGTATTGGGTACACACAGACGACCTAAATTAAATCCAGATGACAAAAATGGTGTAAACCATGTTATGTCACATATGATATATTATACCAAGGAGGTAACGGACAAGCACCTCCTTGATTATACGAAAAGTAAACTCTCGACTACGTAACAATGGAACAAACCTTATATGAACGAATTAGATGATGTTATCTGTTACAGTTCAGTTTCTATTTTGAATGGAAAACAAGGAATGTGGTACAGGTTTAATCGTCTTAATGCAAATCAGATTTGTTTGGATGCACCATTTATCAATGGTCATTCCAAAAGTATTTCTTTTCTTTTTTTATATTCTATTGAGAACAAATGAAGTTAATCTGGAAAATTTCCCGAATGTAACACGACTTTGGATCGATCATCCAAAATATAATGACTGTCCCAGTCATATAATTCGACGCAGGGTCTTGACACAAATCCCAAGCCAAGGAGTCAAACTGGTCTTGACGAAGGATTATCGACCAACTGTTATGACCCCATTTTCTAAAGAGGTCATATATTTCGACTGCGGTATATTCCCCAATGTCCAGAAGCTCAACTCAACCAGTGATCATTGATCACTTCTGACCATTATTCTGATTCTCTCGTAAACAGGGTCATCAATGACGGCCAATTGTATATCCTAACCTTAGAGGAATAATCACGTGGAATGTATTGTAAAGTAGTATTTGACCTTTTAAAAAAAATAAAATCGGTCCAAAGTGTAGTGGGCACATAAAAAACCCAAGATTTCAAGTAATGTCTGACATAGGCCTATTACTCTCAACACGAAATATGAAACGAATCGATAGGTAGTCTCACTCCGGCTTTCATGCGCGGTCGTACAACACCCAACAGAAGAAAAAAAAAAAAAGGGTACACGCAACGAAAAATACAAATTGCCTAAACAATATACTAAATGATAATATTAATTTTCTAGGGAACTTTATAGTATGTTTTTACAATTCAGCCTGTATACAGGTTTCTATAGATGCAAAACTCACCACAGGAAAACTCTTTCTAGATGATAATCAGGAGACCAGTGGCGGAGATGTGTTACGCACATCGAGGGGGGGGGGGGGGGCGGCCTATTGTCATGTCACCCCCCTGATGAAAAGCATTTCCTGCATATTTTCGCCCATGCAGGAGACATACACAAGTTCATCAACACATTTAACAGACATGCAGTATATATGCTAAACAGGGAAATAATATAACATCAGCATGGGGAAAGTCTGCAGTGCATATTTCAAGGGCTCATTTGCATCACAATAGATTAAAAAAGAATCTTCAGTATACGTGTTAGTCCATTCGTAAGTAACTGATAATGGTTGAATGCCGTTTGGTTCAACGCCACTTCGCCACTTCGCCTAGTATCCAGCTCATTTAATTTAATTCGTCTATACCCGGTTTTCTATCCAGCTAGATTAATATCTTTTTTGAGGATTGCATTTGAATCTTCATGAGATAACTGGCATGTTTTTAACGTATAGAATAACTTTCACGGGCGTATTGATATTCCATCACTATTAATCAAATAATACACGATGTTAAATATACATTCGAGAGATACGTGAGGGGAAAATTTGGTTATTATGCATCATGTAACCAGGTTGACTTCAGTTTTAGTCCATGCAAGATCAATAATGGAAATCTAGAGAATTACTTCCTCAATAGACCATAGTTACGGGTATTATGCATAATCATATTTGTTTGCATACCATACTGAGAATTCCATTGAAGGGAAACGTAGATACGGGTAGTCTTCAAAATGATATTACGACATCAAGAACTGCATGATTAAAAATCGATGCATGCACTTGTTCAATAGGGACTACACCTGTAGTCTGGAAAAGTTGAGACTTAATCGCAATACATTATGTATATCTGTGCTATTTAGAAGCAATTTATACTTTCTTCATTTAGATGCTATCGGGTAGTAATCTTCTGCCCTTTCATTAGCATCATCATCATAATCATCTTATTATCATCTATTTCTGCATCGTCATCTTTTTCTGTTCCTGATTTTCCATTTTCTTGCCTTTCTTCTTCTTCTTCTACTTTTTCTTCTTCTTCTTCTTCTTCTACTACTACTACTACCACTACTACTACTACTACTACTACTACTACTTCTTCTTCTTCTTCTTCTTCTTCTTCTTCTTCTTCTTCTTCTTCTTCTTCTTCTTCTTCTTCTTCTTCTTCTTCTTCTTCTTCTTCTTCTTCTTCTTCTTCTTCTTCTTCTTCTTCTTCTTCTTCTTCTTCTTCTTCTTCTTCTTCTTCTTCTTCTTCTTCTTCTTCTTCTTCTTCTTCTTCTTTATCTCCTCTTCCTCCTCCACTTCCCCCTTTCCCCCATTTTGTTGACAAACGGCTCATCGGAACTGAGGAACTTTCGTACTTGATGGAACTGATGAGGTTTGTCTTTATCTGGTACGAATATCGAATCACATTGTGACACAAATCGCACGACACAAACCTAAAACAAACCTCATTACAAGGGATAACGTGCTCTAGCGGCGACGTCGTTTCGGCGCTATCGACGGAGGTCCACGGCGATCCCAAACCGGACCACCTCTTGGGGGTGGTCCACGAGAGATAGCGCGATCTAGAGCGCGCCTATTATTCGCAGTTTACTGTGCAGCGAGTGTTGGACAGAGCCCTTCATAAGGGCTCTATAGTGTTGGATAGATCGCTCTGCCCTCTACATGCAGATGTGAACCCTCGGCGTGCCAGTGGAGGCGCGCCCCACGATAGCGCGATCTACTTTCTATTCCCGTAAGGGTAATTTTGAGGGGATCAAGACATACATGGAATCAGTTGAAAGCACCAGATTGCAATTACGTAATAATCGCTTCGGGAAATGACAAAAAGGCGCTTTCACCGGGGCATTTGTAGTACCGTATTGATCGGCGAATTCTAAAAGAATTCTGAAGAAGGATGAAGGGATATTCCAGTATATATATTAGGCGCACAGTTATGTCTCACCATTATCCCCAATGTTTGCTCCAGGATTATTCACGTTTGAATGAGAAGTGAAGATGGAGAAAGTATCGACCTACACAGGAGGTAAATGTACAATCTGAAAAGATGCGACGGGGTTGATGCTTTTACAAAAATCCACAGGCATCTTGGAAATTAAAGAAACAAATAAATAAAAATAAAACAAGGTGACCACAATCTTCCAAACCCTCTCGAGTGAAATTCCTTGGCATTTGAAGAATTGATTGATTGAATTGAAGAAGAAGAAGAAGAAGAAGAAGAAGAAGAAGAAGATGAAGAAGAAGAAGAAGAAGAAGAAGAAGAAGAAGAAGAAGAAGAAGAAGAAGAAGAAGAAGAAGAAGAAGAAGAAGAAGAAGAAGAAGAAGAAGAAGAAGAAGAAGAAGAAGAAGAAGAAGAAGAAGAAGAAGAAGAAGAAGAAGAAGAAGAAGAAGAAGAAGAAGAAGAAGAAGAAGAAGAAAAACTCTCCAACTTGTACGGTCTAGCAACCAAACAGAAAACTTTAAAATATTTTATTATTTCAAATAAATTACATGAGTGGAAAATCGAAATCGGCTCTAGGCCCCGTTTCATAAAACTTGTTATCAATAGCAAGTTGCAATAACTGATATAAGCTACTGAAATAATGGCATCTGATTGGTCGAGAGCAACTTTATGACAGAATAACAAGTTTCATGAAACAGGGCCCTGATTGTTCTAAGCTTTAGCAGGAATTTTGGTGCAAAAGTCTCAGTCCTCGTTAAGTCCACACTAATATCAAGTTGATATGAATAAATAGAGTAAAATTAAACAAGCATAACAGTGAAAATTTCAATGAAATCGGATGTAAAATAAGAAAGTTACGGCATTTTGAAGTTTTGCATTATTTCATGAAACATTGATATGCATAAAATGGGCGGTATGCAAATAAGTGAACCGATGATGTCACACACTCACTTTTCCTTATGTATTTTATTGTATGAAATTTCAAATATTTCAATTTTTATGGATGTGATAATAAAAAATCTTCTCCCTTGTATCAAAATAAGTTACAATAATGATGATTTTATATGTTCCGTAAGGAGTCAAATATTGTTTTACATTATTGAAGCAAAAAATTGAAATATATGATGTTTCATATAATAAAATACATAAGGAAATGTGAGTGTGGGACATCATCAGTTCACTCATTTGCATGCATGTTATGCATATCGCTGTTTCAAGAAATAATGCAAAACTTCAAAATGCCGTAACTTTCTTATTTTACATCTGATTTCAATAAAATTTTCACTGTTATGCTTGTTTAATTTTACTCTATTTATTCAAATCAACATAATATTAGTGTGGACTTGGGCTTTAAAGGGATTAATATAGGGTAAACAGCCAGTTTCATATAAATGAATAATTTCCTTCATAATCACCTCCTCCTGACAACGATGACGCCATTTATTAGCCAGAATAGAACGGCCAGTTGCCATTTTGACTAACATTGTTTTGTGGCTATTGTGCATATAACTTATAACGTTGCCATCATCACTGCACGAAACAAAAACTCAAAGAACTATAAAGAGTATCATTTCTTCATCCCGCAAGTGCTTGCTTCTGCTTTCGTGATTATTGTTGTTTTTCCATTAGTCAATAAATTAGGCAATTTTCAAAGAATGCATATAGTGGTGATAATGGTGATAATGGAAGTGCAAAGTAGTCCCTGTGTCTTCGTTTCACATTTGTCTTTCTCTTCATTTCAAAACACTGTCGCAATTCTATGCCAATGGCACTGGTCAATTACAAAGCATCTGTTTTCCCGATTTAACAACCAAAGAGATAATTGAAGAAGTGATATACTGATCCTCTGTCAGCAGGCCAGGCGACTACTTGAAAAGCTTCGCAAAAAACAACAAAAAACAACCCCCCCCCAAAAAAAAAAAAAAAAAAAACGATAAAAAAGCTCCGCTCCATGAGGAGCTGTAGATTTAAGATGGTGATCCGGGGTCATGTCTGTATATGCAATTTTCACATTACCATGCCAACTCAATACTGATGTTTATTTCTTGAACAAATATGGAGAAATGTGGGTGATAGGGGCACAATATATTTCCTTACAAGCTATCAACCAGTCTTGTTTTCTATTCTTCAGAGAGTATTCTAAACACGGGATAATGAGAGAGAGAGAGAGAGAGAGAGAGAATGAATGTCAAGACATTCCGATTTTTTAAAAAGTCGCCAGCCTCCATACCTAAGAACAACCATTTTTGGGTGTGGTTGCACAAGTTGTTGTATGGGCTCATATTCTTTTCAATTCGTTAAGTTGACGCGTATAAATAAATTCTTAATTCGTTGGAGGGTGAGTGTGATTATGTAACATACAGTAGAAAGATACTTATGTTTTATGTTACTTAGGTATCGCCAATAATTAATTTTATCACTTTGTACTGTATAATATCTATTAAGTGGTGCTTGAAAAAATATATAAAAAGAACAACCTCGCAACTACTCACTATTTGCGAGAATTCGTGCAAACCAATAGAGGGTATAATTATAGCAGGGAAGTGTAACTAGCTACACTTCCCTGATGATAGCCTACCGAGAAAAAGAAGATTGTGCAAAGAGTAGGCGAAGATATGCTAGGGGCAAAAGGGACGATGTAAGATCACTTTCGTCTACATGAAAGATTCAAATAAAAAACAAATTGAAACAAGATAACTGAAAATAAAAAATTAAGAGTGAGAAAAATAAGGGTACTGCATAAGCAAAGCAAAGTATTATAGAAGAGTGTAGGTATAGAGAGGTAGTGACAGACCTTGTGACTGAGAAATATAATTTGAAAAAAAAGAGAAAATAATGAGAATTCAATAGGTAATTATGCTGCTTCTCTATATGCCGTCAAAATATCGACATCAAAAAGTATATGTTCTGTAAAACATGAATAAATATGCAAACATAACAACATATTTCGTACATATCACCCTTTTTCTCCATGTTATGAATTACATTTCATTTTGAATAAGAAGAAGAAGAAGAAGAAGAAGAAGAAGAAGAAGAAGAAGAAGAAGAAGAAGAAGAAGAAGAAGAAGAAAAAGAAGAAGAAAAAGAAGAAGAAAAAGAAGAAGAAGAAGAAAAAAAAAGAAGAAAAAAAAAGAAGAAGAAGAAGAAGAAGTAGAAGAAGAAAAAGAAGAAGAAGAAGAAGAAGAAGAAGAAGAAAACAGATGCGATACAGATACGGTTACCAACCTACATGTTTACAATTCTACAGCAGTATCGATAATGTTTAATCGAAAAGTAATTTATTTTCACATTTACGTTTACTACTCCCTTAAACATTCACCTTCAACCTTCTTTTCTAGGCACCATCAAAGTATTCTAATCAAGACGAAAGTTTATTCACCTGTCTTCTAAATTTCTTCACAGGATCACCATGATCGCTGGAAAAATGCTCCTCACCAAAGGTTTTCTACCGTATAAAAACAAGTAAAAAAATAAATGTTATGAGCGAGAGGACAGGTGGTTGAGTTTATCAATAAAAAAGTCTATGCTATTTGAAACCGGGGGAATCATTATTGATTACTGAAATGATCACTTCACATTAAAGTCTTGTCGCTACCCCTTTTTGACCTTTGACCTAGTATGTTCTCAAGAGAGGGATCCCCTGCGTGTGATTGATGTAAGGGAGCATGCGTTATAATTATGATTTCTTACCCGCAGCTTGATTCTTCTCACCATGAAATCTGATTCCATAAATGGACTCAGAGCCAAAGTAATGTACTCACGTCTCATTTCAGAGTTCTACATTTTGACGTAAACATTCTTCAAGTGCACCACCCACACACCCACATACGCACAGCCTCTTACAAACCTCCTCTAATACACAGTTTCGTCAAACAATTCGAGGACTGCATGCATGTACTCGTAATAAATAATATGAATCTGTAACATGAAACAGAGCTGACAACCCCAAGTGGCAACCATTTTGATAAAAAAAAACCCAAAACAAAAACAAACAAACAAACAAACAGAACAAAACAAAACAAACCCGGGGCCTACTACTACTATAATATGCAGGTCTTGTATCACAATTTACTATGTCTCTACATGCTTTAATGAAAGAAGAAAGAGAGAGAGGGAGAGAGAAAAAAAAAAGGGGGGGGGGGGAGAAAAATAAGTATGATTTAACCAAACATTTAATAAGTTTGAAAGTACATGACTTTGTATCATGACGGTCAGGTGCGGCGCTACAGGGGGGGGGGGGGGCAGCCGTCCCCCTATCATTTTTCAAGCGAGCAACAACAAAAAAAAGAAAAAAAAAAAAGAGGAAGAAGGGGGAAAAAAGGAGAAAGAGAAGGGGAAATGGAGAAGAGAAGGCTAGGCCATGCAATTATGACATAACTGTTATAGTCCTATTTGTTATTTCAAGACCCTCGACGTGCGACGTTGCTATACGCGTCATTTTGCCCCCCTCCCCCCTATTTAAATACCCTGGCGCCGCCCCTGATGACGGTTATCATTTATCAAGGTCTCATATAACATAATTCGGTATGGAAGGCTGAACATGGAATATGTATTCCCTTCTTTATACAAATCACACCACACAAGGTGCTAGAAACACCCCTTGGAACTTTCTATAAGATGTGTTTCACTCGACTTGGGAATTAAAACTATGCAAAGAAATTTACTGAAATGTGATCCGGTGCGTGCGATGCTATGTTTGAAAAGGATACCAAATGGATACATGCACTCTCAACGTCTTCTTCTTCTTTCCTTTTGAGGCAGCATGCATTAGCCCATGACGTCATATACAGAGCCAGCGGCGGGAGGATTCTTTCTTTACCAGATACTTCCATGTGAAGTGGAATTTCACTGCCCTTAAATGAAACTTTGTTGTATTAGCCTTAAAGGGGGTACCCAATGCTGAAACAATGTTAGTTCATTTAAAAGATCATGATTTTATTAGAAGAAAATCATCTGCCTTAAATTTTTTTTAAAATTCGTGTTGCCAGAAAATCCGCGAAATATGGTAAGATTTCAGGATATTTTGGCCCCTCAGCTGTGTCCCAATTTCAGCTAGGTAACCACAATGACGTCAAAGTGGTTACCTTGTCGCGCAATTATAGCAAAATGCGCGCAAGGTATAATGCATTTTGTACAGTCTAGCGCGCAACACATCTGCAATACGTGAACCTGGGTAACCACTTTGACGTCATTGTGGTTACCAAGCTGAAATTGGGACACAGCTGAGGGGCCAAAATATCCTGAAGTCTTACCATATTTCGGGCATTTTTCTGGCAACACGAATTTTTAAAAAACTTAAGGCAGATGATTTTCTGCTAATAAAATCATGATCTTTTAAATGAACTAACATTGTTTCAGCATTGGGTACCCCCTTTAAAGGGTGACTAGAATAGAAAATTAATTGCCCATTTTTCGTAGGAAGGAGTCATCAGGAGCCAAAAAATATCTATCACACACTTTTTTATGCATTCAGTCGTATTTCATAATCATTTGAAAGGTACATTTTTGCTGATTTACACAGTCATAAGCCCCGCCCCTAAAAAAACCATCGAAGCAACATCATGATCACGTGATCTGTGACGTACGAGAAGTAAGGGAAAATATTCCACCAACCTATATACCGTGCGCGCCCGCAGGCCCCGGCAGGCCCAGCCCGGTGCCAAGCATGACATTCACCGCATCGACCATTTGGATCGCATATTTTCGTGTGTTTAATTCCTCACAATAAATTTGATTTTGGGACACAATTTCATCAATAATGCCAAATCGGTGTATAGTTGCGGAATGTACCAAGACCCCTAAAGATGATGTAAGCCTACGTACATCATTTTCCTAAAGATGAAAATCTACGGAAATTGTGGGTCGCAAAGGTATGCTCACGCGGGCAGAGTGGCAAGGGCCAAGCGAGTGGAGTACAATTTGCAGTGACCACTTTTCTTCTCCAGCAGCTGCAGCAGCTTCACCCGCGGCCCCTTCCCCCGCCGGACCCTTCACCATGCCCTGGCGCGTCTTCTGCGAGGGGTTCAAACATATATGGTCGAATTCCCCTTGCCACTGCACTTGAGCTTCTTCTCTTTCGGGATCGATAAATCATCTGATAAATCAAAGTTCGTATCTGGCTCAAAAAAGTCCTCCAAATCGGACTCGCGATCACTATCCATCTTGATTCAGCCAAAAATCTAAGTCAGTACTTGTACCGTATAGTACATGTAAAGCGAAGAAAAAAAAGGCGAGAGTAAAAACAAACCAAACAAAAGCGTTCACCAGTCGCTTAGTACGAGGGGGAACATAGTTGCCGTACTAAAGATGTGTAGTACATTGCACAGACGCATAAAACGGCTGTGTACGCGTTTAAGACCAATGCAAAACTATCGTTCGGCAAGCTCAGATGGATGAGAACATTGTTCAAAGAAAAGTTAAAAAAACAAAACAAGAGCTTATATTGGGGCAAAAGTATTCACTGATCTTGTAGAAAACATATTGATAATGATTATTCACTCCTAAGACTATATTGATTAATTTCGCTTTTTCATAAATTGTCCGTTGAACAGAGGGGTCAAATACCGCATTGTGTGTACAATGTTACATTGCCGCAGCCTGCAGATCTTGTGCCTCTTACTCTTCATACGTCACTTGGGGGTGTGACGTCAATTAGCCAATCAGCTCACGAGTTTTAAGGAACGGTCCCAAAACCTCTACTTTTCTCCCTTTTTCGCCAAAACGAGACATAATTTTGACAATCAATTGCCAGATTCGTGATTTGAAAGCAAAAATACGTGGAAACAGCACCTTTTTTCTCTCTAATTTAGTCACCCTTTAAGTGGACAGACTAATTTCCTCCACTCCTGTCTGTCTATCATTCTCTCAATGGATAAGTCTCTTGCACTCGAGGCGACGTTCAGATTGAGTTATCACCTGCGCTAAACAAGCCTGTCACGTGAAGGAAATTAATCCATCATTGTTTCACTCTTCATTTGGCATTCTCTCTCAAATGGCGCGTCAAAGACAACGCCAGTCGGTCACGATTGACGGGGCCCCCACCTCAAATGTATTTTTAAAGGAGAATGAAACCCTGGGGAAATATCCATTTTAATGAAAAGAGAGGATAGAGAGAAGCAATTAAGAAAAAAAAGTTCCATCAAAATCGGTTTCAAAATGAAAAAGTTATGAAAGTTTGAAAAGTCTCAATTTTCTTTCTATGGCGATCCTCAAATTGGCAATGTTGCTTCAAAGGTACAGGTTTAGTACTACAACTCTCAATATGTTTTGTTCCCAAATTTCATATTTTCTCCATTATCTCTAAAGATGCTGCTTGTCTTTTTGTGAACTCAACATATGTTGTGTCATATACATTGTCCCATGATATATCTTGAGCTATAGAAGGAGACAAGCTGCACCTTGAGAGATAATGGGGAAAATATAGAATTTTGTGTAAAAAACATATGGAGAGTTGTACTACTAAACCTGTCACTTTGAAGCAGCATTGCCAATTTGAGGATCGCCATAGAAAGCAAATTGAGACTTTCCAAACTTACATAACTTTCTCATTTCGTAACCGATTTTGATGGAACTTTTCAAAAATTGATTCTTTCTATCCTCTCTTTACACTAAAATTGATTTTTACCTAGGGTTTCATTCTCCTTTAAGTCAGGCAAATGTGTGAATCGGGCATAATTTTATTTACAGCAGTGAAAAAAAAAACATTCCACTGACAAGACCTTTAGAGATGGTTAGTCAGAGAATGACGCTTCGTGTCATTAGTAAGCACGTAAGATAGGTCAGCATGCTACGTGGCGTGCATTGAGATCCCACAACGCATGGACAGCAGATGAATAAAAAGCCCTGGTAAATTCCTCCATGAGAGCACTGTTTAAGATTTTTTTTTCTTGTACAGATTAAAGGCAAAAAAGGAAGAAAGCCTGCACAGCACAGAATATTTTGTCAGTGTACATTGTATAAACACTTCCAATCCCTTTCAGTCTCACTGTATTCAACACATTTTATTCCAAAAGTTGATTCCTTTATTCTTAAACACATCGATTCAATCAGCAAAACAGACAAAATAGCCTTTGATTGAATCTTATTCTTTCTTAAAGTGAATGAATCGATTTAACCCTGGTGACATTTAAAAGCACACTCAGACCATCTGGTCTCGTTTCCGTGACTGTTTCCGTCAACCACTGCATTATTACGGACAGCGATGTAGAGACGTGTGACCACTTGTGAGAGAAAAACATGGACTGACTGATGTCTTGAGGAAAGCCGAACGCAATTGTTTTTTCAATAATATTTGCTTTGAAATACCACTTAGTACCCTTTACCATGACCACTATTATCCTGCCTAGGCCTAACTTGTATCTTCAGTAATGCAGCAAAGACTCGATTATCATTATGGTCGCCAAAGCCCTGCCTCTGAGAAACCCTTGAAGATTCTAATGTGATCCTTACCAATAATGTTGACTTCAAGTTTCTTTTGGATGGAAAGCTGTGCATTTAAAATGCAAAATATTTTACACAAAATAACCAACGCACGTAGGCTACATGATAGTAGAAATCTACACATCGACGACGTTGAGGCCAACGATTTGATATCAATCAAGAATGAAACTCTGATCGCATTTGTACGCCCGAGGTCATAGACGGAGACGAGGTATTCAACGACTGTCAGCAACAACCAACATCAATGACCCAGAGAACTTGCGTTCATTCACCACGTTCGTTCGAAATACAATACAAGCCAATAAACACCAGCAATAACAGACAATGGTCAGGTTCCCACGAAGGGAGCTAAACTTTAAGTTTCGCTTGTAGTTTCAAAACTTTTAAGTTAACTTGTATAGTTATCTTGTAGTTTCGGACCGTATGAACGGACTCGTAGTTTCGAAACTTTAAGTTTACTTATAGTTCTAGAACCACAAGTGAGCTCGTGGTTAATGCCGAAACCAAGAGCAGCGGGGGTCCTCCGTCGTAGTTTCGGACAGTGTGGAGAGAATAAACTTTAAGTTTCGCAAGCTCGTAATTAAAGACGACCTCGCTGTTCATACTCTTCTCGCGAATTATGAACACATGATCTGTATGTGTACTGTACACACAGTCGGTAGTGTCTACTTCCGGTGTGAACAACGACGATCGCTCGGCTTGTAGTTTCAGAACAACGAGCTCGTTGTTTTGGGCCCGTGTGAACCGTTGTCGTGGTTAGTGAGTCGTTGTTTCTTTAACTTAAAGTTTCGCTAACTTTAAAGTTTCGAAACCACAAGTCCCGTATGAACGTAGCTAACAAAAACACTTAAAGCTCATAGACAGTCTCGGTAGCAAAAA
>CM046835.1:15615171-16007671 GCA_025618425.1 Heliocidaris tuberculata | reverse complement strand
GTATAGTTGCAGTGGGGTCTTTGGAAGAAATAGCCAAGAACAATTCTTCATTTTCAAATTACTATCTCATTGATAGATTATTTTAACTCATAAAGTAGAGTCCAGACAATGGCCGACTTTGCTCGACCATTCCTTGAAAAATATAAAACACAGTGCTCGATCTCTGAAAAGTACAAGCGAATCACTTACAAAGTCGCCGCATAAACTCAAATCTCAAAAATACGTCAATAGTAGAAATACGTCATTACAAAGAGGGCGGAAAACTTGACCATTAACTTGTCGTGGTATAGTGGTTCATTTCACTTGACTCTCAATCTAAGGGTTGAGGGTTCGAATCTCAGCCCTGCACTAGCGTCTTTTGGCAAGACATTAATCCACGTTTGCTACTCTCCACCCAGGTATTAAATGGGTACCTGGCAGGATTTATTCCTTGAAATCCACTGTGCGCTGATTACGGCAGCCGGAGCTAAAGTCAGGGTAATAATATCCAAACCCTTTGGAAGCCCATATAGGGACGTTATATCATAATGTGATATGCGCTATACAAGGACGGTTTATTATTATTATTATTATTAAAGCTTTAGGGGCAAAAGGGTCATGAAGGTAAGTGGTATATATTTTTTATTGGCTGAAAATTTATTATATACAAAAGTGATAGCTTGGACGTTGAGCCACATTTAAACCTTTGTACGTTAGTTTAATTTTGCCTTTTTTTATAGGTGACATAAAATTCCGGCTGCAGTCGGGCACTACCATAACTATAAGGACGGCCTTTTTATGCAATACTTTTGTATGGTATGGATTTGCTTTACGTTCCCACGGTAATATTATTAACTATATTTGGGTCAGATGACAAATTTGGTATCATAATAGATTTAGAAGCAATCTTTTGCATATGGAAGGATAAAGGCTACAAATGACAAGAATATACTTGAGATGTAATCACGGAGAGCACTTTTAAAAACATTCGTATTTAATTTCAATCATTTGCTCTTTGTGATGAAGAAATTCGTTGCACATTACACGGAGATTTATAAATAAATTTTGAAGAATTATTTTCACAAGTGGAATTTTCCAGTCGTAAAAATCGATATTAGCATTCTTTGCAGAATCACAGTATCTTTTTATTGTAGTAATTATGACGATACTTCAAACGCGGTTAGTCATTGTGTTTGATTTTTCAGCCTGTTTTACACGAACGATAAACAATTACAATGGGAAGTTTTTTGCTTGATTGCGTTTGAAATTGGCAGAAGTTCAGAATATTGTTGTCTAGAAGGAAGGTACAAATAAAGTATAGTCCCCAAATATTTTTTACAGTCTGCCAAACGAGACAGAAATTTGAATTAAAGTTTTAACTCGTAAGATAGGTAAGTTCTCCTCTTGCATTTGAAAACAAACCAAACATCATCTACATTCTTCCACTTCATGAGACAATGCAATCTTAGGATAATCATTTAGGTTTAAAAATATTACAACAAAAAAGTATAGTGCAGGATTGATGTGCTAAAAAGCAAGATTTGGAGGCTATAGTAAAGACTATTCACTGAAAATATTGCTCAGTGTACCTGTCATTCCAACCTTACTATTCAATAAACGACCTTGAAAGCCGATTCACATGCAGGAAGTATGATGTTTACCAATTTTTTTTAGGAACGATGCGAGTTTCGAGTTTCTTTAAACCTCAAAATAATGTTGCTTGACAATCCAGCTAAGGAAATTATCTTGATTGATGACAGCTCTCTTTATTCTCTCTATTTACTCTTTCAACCCACCTAATCAGTCAAGTCAAGATTTCGGGGTTTGTTATAATCTTGAATGTAATACGAATATGAAATTATTCATTTTTTTTTTATTGTTGTTGTTGGGTGACATGGGAGATTTGTTCTTTCATTAGGCGAGTCTTGTTTTGAGAAAAAGTCATGCCACAATTATTTGCAAGTCCCGAAATCCATGTGTCGTTTTATTTCTTCTAATTTCTAGTAGACAGGTCGCAGGCTATTGTAATTTCTTAACAACTGAAAACAAAAAGGTAGTAAAATCTAGACTAAGTGGTGTTCCGCCTCCGAATAACCTTTTCCATGTTTTGTGTGAATTTGATTTTTGAAATTCCTGCTAAAGCTCTTGAAAATATTAATGTGGATAATCGTGTTGATACAAATGCTGTCTATGTAAATATGTAATTACTCAACGGTCACTACATTTTATGATTGATCTAAGCCTTAAAAAGGCCAAGTAAAATTAATCCTTAATTTCTCGTCCCCCCTCCCCCCCCCCCCCTTCCTTTTTTCGGCCCGCCTCGAAAGTTTTTTTTTTCAATTTCTTATCTTTGTTCTAAAATGAAATAAATGATAATATCGGGACATGCATCTAGACAATGAGGTAACAAAATTGATTAATAATGTTTACCTTTGTTCTGAGCCCTGAATTGCATGAACATATGAAACTGAAATAAGAAAGTTTATTTTAAGATTTACCCATTAGCATATCTATGTACAGGAAATATATCAAATATGAAATAACATGGAACACCCTCCTCCTGATTTACGAAAAATCCTGACGAGAAACTATAGGAATTGGCCTGTAATGAAAAGTGGTTTTGTAATATTTTTAAACGCTACCTTTAAGGGGTAACCTCGCTAGTCATAAG
The DNA here is from genome assembly GCA_025618425.1 of Heliocidaris tuberculata. Lineage (NCBI taxonomy): Eukaryota > Metazoa > Echinodermata > Echinoidea > Camarodonta > Echinometridae > Heliocidaris > Heliocidaris tuberculata. The sequence goes on along the minus strand of CM046835.1, from coordinate 16,005,021 downwards.
GACCGCTATTCATAAGGACCACTTATTCATAAGGACCGTTATCCATAACGCGTGACTAAATGAATTGCGGTTTTGTACGAATAGCGGTCCTTCTGAATAGCGAGCAAACCATAGACAAATTACCTCGCTATAATAAGGACATCCATTCATAAAGACCACTATTTATAATTACTCATAAGGACCGCTATTCATAACACGTGTCAAATGAATAGCGGTTCTTATGAATAGCGAGCGGACCCACCTTTAATCCCTCTATTTTTTCTTTCTTTTCTCTCTCTCTCTCTCTCTCTCTCTCTGTCTATCCCTCTCCCTCTCCCTGTCTCCCCTCCTCCTCTCATTCCCTCTCCCCGCCTCCTCTTCTTCTCAGCATTTACTCCATCATAATTTCTTTTGGGGAGTTTGAGAACATTCTCAAATTCGACTTTCAACATGTAATAGTATACGCATGAGCCAAATGTCGCAGGCATACGATGAAAGAATTTGGGGAGGAGTATACATTCGGTGATACATTTCAATCAATAGGAACTGGACACCATGCACTGTTAAGGGTTAAAAGGTGTCTCCAATAACAACTCCCCTACTTATCATGATTATGAAACAAAACCGTCTCTTTTATTGAAGAAAGAATTCAGGGATTAGATTAGATGTGGTGAAGCAGTGCTATCTTTATAAAACGTGATTTTACGCCATCTCTCTCTCTCTCTCTCTTTCCAAACCGTCTCTTACGACCCGTGCAACTCCAATTTTTGGAATTCCGGTTTTGAAAGAAGCGGGTATTTTTTGAATATAGGTTTTTAGAGAGAGAAAAAAATTTGAATTTCGACGAAAAGGATTTTCTCTAGAACAGTGACTATATGCTGTGGTTAGTGAGACGACATTTCACTGTACTGTCGAGGCTGATACGTACATGGTTGCCTGCATGGGCAAAGTTAGTTGTCCAGTTGATCGATGTTGCAAAATAATGTCTATCAACCAAACAGCCATCGGTGAATAGGATCTGACATTTACTTGACAGAACTAACAAGCTGCTTCAACGTATTGTTTCTCCAACTGTTTCTGTTCATTTAGATGATTGCAGAAGCCTCAGACTGGCAAGCGACAGACCTTTAATGACATACCAGAGATGTGATCGATAAACATAGACCCCCGCCAGCATGCGCCCTTCTCATATACAGAGAAAGTTTTCATGCCTTCGTTTTACATCGAGATTAATCAATGCTGGACAAAAGTAGATCACTATCACAGCATTTGGTCAGCACGCCAATCATACGCAAGCTTGCGGGGTTTTATGTGCATGATGAAGTGGAAGAGATCGGGCTGTTCGGTGCTTCCACATCTAAGTTAGATATGGGTGGCTTGTCACATAATTATGGAAGCGAACCCTCAAACTAACCAACGAAGCATACTAATAAACATTAACTCATAGAGCTATATCATGGACTTTTAACAATATTAGGGTGATCAATACATCATGCTTCATCAGCTGAATTCTTTATGTGTGGAATATTGTATTGATATTTTCTAGTTGAATCGTGGTGCAGCTTCTATTCGAATGTCTATAAGTGCAACTCTATATTATTTTCCATCTCAAGAATAGATGTTAGCCTGATGAATGAATGATATCAATTATATAATGATTATATTGTGAATAACGTGTATACTCTATTTCTAACCCCTCTATCTCAAATATCTTCCCTTTTTTATTATGGCCACTGAAATTGAAGGTTCCCATTGGAAGAAAAGTTATTTTCAACAATTAGTTAAGGTATATTATTAACCATATCAGACATCTGAGCAATGCAATTTTTACATTTTATTGCCCGGCTTTGACAAGCCAACAAAACTGCAGGCCAATAAATTGTTTATTGCCCGATTTCGAAAGTCAATGGGATTTTGCGTGTTAAATAGCGGGCAATAAACTGTATTTTTTACAATATTTTCGAGTTCGCTCTAGATGTCTGATTCTGTTAATAATAATGATATGGACTGGCTACTTAAGGGGGATATAACATTAATTTCCCTCACTAGAATCGTATTGCCCTTCTCTTCGATTCGGGCAATACAGTTCTAGTTCAGGCAATAAATGTTGTATCCCCCTCAAGACCAGTCCATATTATATTATTATCTCACCAGTTCTTGAAGTATAAAGGTAAGGGTAAACGCCAAAATTATGTTAGGTATTTGGGTCGAGTTTGAAATTTCAAAGCTTGGCGATTATCATTAAGTTGTCTAATTTAATCTGTGTAATGAAGTCAACTATAGGCTATAGCAACGCAATGTTTTCATCACGTGATATTTAAATTCAATAATGACAAAGTATGCAGATGGGTGAATAATCATGGCTGCGCTAGCACACACAAAAAGGTTTCCTTTAGATATTTATGTGATAAGAATCATTTGCGTGAATATAACAAACAAAATACTGTCTGCGTAAACATCATCGGAAATTTGCTAACATTTATTGATCTGCGCTCTAGTAAATCACAATTTGATATGCAGACTTGAATATAAATCACACAATAGTTTATATTTAAACTCAGTGCACTGTAATTATATTCCAACTTCTATCAAACTATGTCTGAATTAAAGCAGGATGAGTATACAGCAAGCTATGTGACAAGTGCGAGTGATGTTTCAGCGTGTTTGCAAGTGTAAAATGATATAATTTGAAAGATGTGATGAGAACAAACATTTGCCAACTATACTCCTAACTGATAAAACTCTACCATACAACGTGATAAGATGAGTCAAATTTCTTGGAAAATTTACATCAAAATGTTCTCTATGCTTTCCTTTGTTTTGCAGTACCCTGATCTTAATCGTCGACTATAACATGCAAGTAAAAAGTCTTCTGAGGCATAACCAAGACATAATCAATTCATCCACAGCATTATAGTGGAAACGAGATATAGCTGTTAAAATAGTGCAGATAAAGACGAAAGTGGTGTCGTCAACGACGACCATGGAATTATGCTCCCGTCGTCGCTTTCATCAGATCATCAACCCGCCCTCACGTCCCGCGTGTCACATTCAAACCAGACTGAAATGCGAGTAGCTTGGTTGCCATAAGCAACAATATCACCATGATCACGCTAAAGGTTGGTCCTCGTGAATTACACTTGATCACCACTGGCTCAAAGAAGAACAGTGAATGAAGGAACAAGGCCCAGATGAGCGAGGAAAATGTTAGCTATTAGTTAAGAGGGAAAGACTTCATTTTCAATCATTTCAACTTTGCAGTTGGTTAAAATTATAATAATAATAATAATAATAATAATAATAACCTCTTATTTACCCAGGGTAGCCACTTCAGCTTTAAAAAGCTGGTCTTCCAGCGGGCCCTGCATAACATAATATGTTATTATTACCCTCCTCCACTAGCGCCTGGCTAGAAGGCAGAAGGTCCCATTTTTGTAAGTCTTTGGTATGACTCGGCCGGGGTTTGATCCCGCGACCTCCTGTTCATGAGGCGGGCGCTCTAACCGATTGAGCCAACATTGATGCAAATAAATTCAATTCAATTCAATTAGAAAAAAAGAATAAAGCATTAGTGACAGAGTGTATATCTTAACATCTAATGTCATGAAATTATTTCTGCAATTTCGCATGGGAGAAAATAAATTCGTATAATAGTTGTAACCTTTACTTGACCCCTTTCGTTATAACCATATCCACCCTTTACCACGATAAAAACTTATACTAATATCTGAATAAAATGTAGTTTATCTAACTATCAAACAGACAATTCTATGAAGCTGTCAGAGTCTTGTTTGTTTGTTTTAATGAACTGATACGTGACCGAATCTACCTGCAGAAAACAAAACCTTGGCGGCGTTAAAAAGTCGTGAATACTGTCTTGAACCTGTTCATTCATAAGATCACGAACTTTGTTTGACCTCAGGATAAGTTTACAGGCGTTACACTGATGAACTTAAACAGAGAAAAGAATATCAGGATACACCAACTATTTCATTGATTCGCTTGGTTCAAACAAACTTGCAAAAACAATTTATATGTGTCGGTGTTTTTCTTTTGCAATATCCGATTCCATTCTTTCATAGTTCAAGGGCAGGAAACGTCTTTATTATTTTTTTATGACTGGTTCTGCACAAAACAATTTTGTGAATCAAATTTCCTCCTATTTTTAAAGATTTTATTATAACAAATTTGGTTACACTTTTTAATTTGTTTGTTGTTTATTGACTGGGAATTCTTTGAGATTTACACGATAAGAACGAACAAATAATAACAAACAACAAAATAAAACGCGACGAGCTTTCTAAAGTTGATTTCATTTGATTTCATTAGAAACTTGCATTCAGTTTGTTTAACTTACTATGCATTATCTTCTCGATTAATGTGTGTCTTTCTTTTTGAGGATAGACGCCATTATGTTAATTTATACAGTTTAATTCACTAGATACTGTAGCATCTCATAATTGATCATGATTATCATGGAAATTTTCTTTTTCCTTTTTAGTAAGAAACAAATTCTAAGAGGTCGCCTTCACTAAAAATTAATGAGAGTTTATCCATTTGTTTGTTATTGGATATTCTATTTTGCTATAGCTGCTTATTCAGTTAATGAAAATACAAATGAGTTATTTCTTACTCACTAAAGAACAAAATAAGATGTTTGTGAAGCATTTAAATCAAGTTATATTCTATCGGACTTCAACCAATAACAGGCAGCGAAATGCGAAAATAAGATGTTACTTTCTTTAAAGTGAAGTGGCTCAGAAACCTGGTGAAATGATTAGCAGTTTGGCCTCTCGACCGCGCAAAAACAGTTACACGACTTCAACGCGTCGTCTGCTGTTAAACTCATCTGAGAAGATCGAATGAGTCGCTGTGTTTGTCCCTTGTTTGTGCTTCTTTAACACCATACCAGCGAGGAATCTCGAAAGGAAAGTCGGGGTCATAACACAGAACCCTGTGGGTCATAACTGTCATAACATGGGTCAGATTTGGTTGGTTATGTCAGTCATGGTGTTGACATTGATGTTAACTTGTGTTGAAAACCTCACGCCGGGCTACGTGTCAAATGTGATGGGGACCGTGACCCAGACAACTGACCTTTTCACACGAGGGAGTTAAAAGTTGGTTTTTTACTTTGGTTGGACCATAATGATATTTGTCAAGAAATTTATTCATTTTTTTTTGCATAAGCATCAGCACATATTAAAATGTATTGATTGTGATAAGAAAGAGGATAAAGATCAGAGTCAGTTTCAATTTAATGTTCACGTAACTTTGGTGTTGAACACAATCAAATTTATGCACAGAGGTTTAGAGTCTACCTCGTTAGGTTCATACAGTAATTAATTTTTCATCAGTTATGAATCATTGTTTTTAACTTTGTAGGATGATGATAATATATATAAAGGATGGGAAAGTTCAAGTTGAATTATGCCTTGTAGTTTAATTTGGAGGCATTAACCCGAAATGTTTGGAATTCCTGCCTGTGAAATTATGAATATCATGCAGTCCAATTATACACGGATTCATGAGCAGAAATAATAGCAATACCCCCAATTGCACGATCGACCATCATAATAAGGAAAAAGAAAAACGAAAACGCCCAACATAGAATTGCTATTGAAAATAATCTTCTCGTGGAAAACAACCTCCCATATACAAAACAGATACAATGGGAGATTAATCGGATTATGCTTGCATGTAAAAATGTTTTTCTTTAAAAACTGCATTCAAAGAGTTTTATGTACTCTAAGATGTGAGACCATATTGAATCCCATTTATTCACCTTTTTTGACTGGGTGTTAATACACGTGTATGTGCCAATATATCTCACATACATGGGCGCATCATGGAGGGTTTTTTTTTTTTCCAATTTTACGAAATTTATTTTCAACTTGCCAATATAAGTATACAAAGTAATAAATAAACAAAATAATGTACTTAACAAAATTACGACAAAATATATATGCCTGCATACATAGTTAACTCTAAAAGCAAAAGCCTGGGGCGTGGGTGCCCTTAGGCGTTAGAGTACATAATAAAACTATATATATATATATATATATATATATATATATATAAAAAGAAGAACTCCCCCCCCCCAAAAAAAAAAAATGAGAAAAAGATAACATTCCTAAACCGGTGAGCTTGACTGAAAAAAGAGGGGGTGGGGGGGGGGGGGGATAGGCGAAGGCGGAATAGGAGGTGCAAAAGAAAAGTATAGTACGAAAAAAGAGAAATATTCATAAAGCTAAGAAACAGAGAGAAGAAACGGAGAGAAAAGACCTATGGCAAGAGATGCCGGGTATCTTACTGCATCTGGGATAACGTTCCACAGCTTAGGTCCCGAGTACCGAATGTTACTTTGGTGAATAAGTAAGTTCATGGTAATTAATTTTTCATTAGTTATCAATCATTGTTTTTTACTTTGCGGGATGATGAAAATATATATTAAGGATGGGAAAGTTCAAGTTGAATTATACCTTGTAGTTTAATTTGGAGGTATTAACCCGAAATGTTTGGAATTCCTGCCTGTGAGATTATGAATATCGTGCAAATTATACACGGATTCATGAGCAGAAATAATAGCAATACCCCCAATTGCATGATCGACCATCATAATAAGGAAAAGTAAAACGAAAAAGCCCAATATAGAATTGCTATTGAAAGTAATCTTCTTGTGGTAAACAACCTCCCATAAGTTTGTTCTATATACAAAACAGATACAATGGGAGATTAATCGGATTATGCTTGCATGTAAAAATGTTTTTCTTTAAAAACTGCATTCAAAGAGTTTTATGTACTCTAAGATGTGAGACCATATTGAATCCCATTTATTCACCTTTTTTGACTGGGTGTTAATACACGTGTATGTGCCAATATATCTCACATACATGGGCGCATCATGGAGGGTTTTTTTTTTTTCCAATTTTACGAAATTTATTTTCAACTTGCCAATATAAGTATACAAAGTAATAAATAAACAAAATAATGTACTTAACAAAATTACGACAAAATATATATGCCTGCATACATAGTTAACTCTAAAAGCAAAAGCCTGGGGCGTGGGTGCCCTTAGGCGTTAGAGTACATAATAAAACTATATATATATATATATATATATATATATATATATAAAAAGAAGAACTCCCCCCCCCAAAAAAAAAAAAAATGAGAAAAAGATAACATTCCTAAACCGGTGAGCTTGACTGAAAAAAGAGGGGGTGGGGGGGGGGGGGATAGGCGAAGGCGGAATAGGAGGTGCAAAAGAAAAGTATAGTACGAAAAAAGAGAAATATTCATAAAGCTAAGAAACAGAGAGAAGAAACGGAGAGAAAAGACCTATGGCAAGAGATGCCGGGTATCTTACTGCATCTGGGATAACGTTCCACAGCTTAGGTCCCGAGTACCGGATGTTACTTTGGTGAATAAGTAAGTTCATGGTAATTAATTTTTCATTAGTTATCAATCATTGTTTTTTACTTTGCGGGATGATGAAAATATATATTAAGGATGGGAAAGTTCAAGTTGAATTATACCTTGTAGTTTAATTTGGAGGTATTAACCCGAAATGTTTGGAATTCCTGCCTGTGAGATTATGAATATCGTGCAAATTATACACGGATTCATGAGCAGAAATAATAGCAATACCCCCAATTGCATGATCGACCATCATAATAAGGAAAAGTAAAACGAAAAAGCCCAATATAGAATTGCTATTGAAAGTAATCTTCTTGTGGTAAACAACCTCCCATAAGTTTGTTCTATATACAAAACAGATACAATGGGAGATTAATCGGATTATGCTTGCATGTAAAAATGTTTTTCTTTAAAAACTGCATTCAAAGAGTTTTATGTACTCTAAGATGTTATTCACCTTTTTTGACTGGGTGTTAATACACGTGTAGGTGCCAATATTTCTCACATACATGGGCGCATCATAGAGGCTTTTTCCCCCAATTTTACGAAATTTATTTCCAACTTGCCAATATAAGTATACAAAGTAATAAATAAACAAAATAATGTACTTACCAAAATTACGACAAAATATACATGCCTGCATACATAGTTGACTCTAAAAGCAAAAGCTTGGGGCGTGGGTGCCCTTAGACGTTAGACTACATAATAAATAAATAAATAAATATATATATATATATATATATATATATATATATATATATATATATATATATATATATATAAAAAGAAGAACCCCCCCCAAAATGAGAAGAAGATAACATTCCTAAACCCCGAACAAAAAGAGTTGGGGGGGGGTAGGCGCAGGCGGAATAGGAGGTGCAAAAGAAAAGTATAGTACGAAAAAAGAGAAATATTCATGAAGCTAAGAAACAGAGAGAAGAAATGGAGAGAAAAGATCTATGGCAAGAGATGCGGAGTACCTTATTACATCTGGGATAATGTTACAGAGCTTAGGTCCCGAGTACCGGATGTTATTTTGGTGATGATAACGACTTTAAGTTTAAAACTAAATAGGACCCTTCTTTCAAATTGCGTCATATTATTCCACAATGGAATATGATTGACAACAAGAAAGGCAAAAATAATAACACTAAGAAACATGATTTTATCAAATTTATTAAGCGATCTGAAAGCAAACAAGGCTGTAAAAATGCTGCTAAATGCTTGTTCATTATCTGCATGTGACGAATATAAAGTTATTTGAATGAAGTAACAAATGCCGTTGTGTTTTCCAGCTTAAATTTCACAAAATAATTTCTTGGGGGGGGGGGGGTGCACATGCACGCAATGCGATTCGTGTAGTGTCACGGTTTTCTTTATTTTGTTACTTATTTGCTTTCAAGATTATCCCATATTTCATCGTCAATGTTGATTTAAAAGATTGTCCCTTTGTAACTTCATGAAACGCATCGATCGCTAGCAAAGAGTTCTTCTCGGAGAAAGTATAGCAATGCCAGGCTTGAAGGGAACCCTACTCCTCTATTCAGGGCAAGGGTAGGAGATGTGAAGGAGGGCTTCAAGAAAAAGAAATGGAATGCCGAAATGTTACTGGGTTTACGACATGACCCTCAGTTGAGAAAATATCAGGTAGGGTAAATAAACAGTGGTGCTTTGTGAAAAGGATAAGCAAAATACCGCTCAGCAGGCTGGAGGGGATCGGAAAAGGAAACAATGAGGACAAAAAATGCAAGAAATGGAGGAGAAAAGGAAAGAAAGAGAAAAGAAAACAGCATGAAAGAGAAAAGGAACAATAATTATGGAGGTGATCCATTGTCATGTCGCATTCTCTAGAGGATTGAAATCCCAAGAGCCCCCTCCCCCTAAAAAATATCGGTCTTTATATTTTGGGTAAGGTTTATATACCTCATTCACGCCAGCTATTATTTTGAATAACACACCGCACCACCCTCCCCTCACTCTCTGGAATATCGCCTTGATGGTATAAGGCAAAAAACATCTTAGTAAAGATAACATTCTAAACACATGTCATGTCAGTTATAGGTAAGGGAGGAGTTATGCCGGTAAATATACATATCTTCTTTGCGATAATGCCGATCATTATTATCATTAGCTCGTTTTTAAAGATTTTTTGTATTCTGCTATTTATATATTAATTCATCTATTCTCTGATCGTTTTTGCACAATAGCGTGACAAGATAGATAGAACAATATAATGTGTTCAGTTATTGTTATCACCATTACCTTTATTGCAGTGGAAAAAATATAGGCCTGCCATGTTCCAATTTACCTCAAACTATTTTAATGTGATTATCAAAGTCAGAATGGCTAATGATTAGGTGTATTTTGCACTGAATTTGTTCCCTGCATGGACTAACGGTCTCCATGAATGAGTATATTATATTCAAATTCAAATTCAAATTCAAATTCGTTTTTATTTCATTTCCAACAGAAAGAAAAGACAATGGCATTACAAATATTATTACAGAAAATATGAAAAACATATGTACTAATTCATTTTTTTCTTGATAAGTGTACAAGTACACTGAACACATAAATAAATTATTATAATGAATTTTTAAAAGAAATTCTTAATTTCTAAGGAAATGTGGGAGATCCACTAAAAAGCAGTGCTTGTAATTTGTGGATCCCCCAGGGAAAATAAAATAAAATTTCTCAGGTTCACAATAGCTACGTTCATACGGGACTTGTGGTTTCGAAACTTTAAGTTAGCGAAACTTTAAGTTAACGAAACCACGACCCCCTAACCGCAACGAGGGTTCACACGAGCTTAAAACAACGAGCTGAAACTACAAGCTGAGCGATCGTCGTACCGCGGAAGTAAATACTACCAATTGTGTGTACACTTGTACACACACAGTTCCTGTGTTCATAATTCGCGCGAAGGGTAAGACCCGGAAATTTAACATGAACAGCGAGGTCACCGTTAACTACAAGCTGGCGAAACTGAAAGTTTATTCCTTTCACATGGCCTGAAACTTCGACGGCGGACCACCCACTGCTCGTGGTTTCGGCCTTAACCACAAGCTCGCTTGTGGTTCTAAAACTACAAGTAAACTTAAAGTTTCGAAACTACAAGTCCGTTCATACGGTCTGAAACTACAAGATAACTACAAGTTAACTTAAAGTTTTGAAACTACAAGCGAAACTTAAAGTTTAGCTCCCATCGTGTGAACGTAATAGTGACTGTAAAGTGTGATCTTGTTATCTTCATTTTTCCTCTCAACAATAGTTATCTATACTTCTGCACTCAGGTGCATGCACTTGGAATATGTGTTTCTATTTCATAAATACAATTGCCTGTTTTTCTTGAAATCGATAGACTATACAATGCTTCTATTATATGCGTGAGCGCGCTGAACTAACAATCCCTCTCTACCATCAATGTTTTCTTTAAATTTTCTCTTCGGACCATTTTGTAGTATTCCCTACGTATATTTAGGTGAACTTTTAGGTGAATCATATACAGAGATTTAAGAAGGATTATGAAATGCATGTTATTTCCCCATTTATCTGCAGGGCCCCGGTTCATAAAACTTTACCATTATTGTTATAAGATACTGAAATCATTGAATCTGATTGGCTGAGAGCAAATTTGTCATAGAAATGGGGCAGTTGTTATTGATAACAAGTTTTATGAAACAGTGCCCAGGTCTGTATGAATGAAACCAGTAACGGATGGTTTCCTTGAAGGGGGGGGGGGGGGAAATCATTTCAGTATTTCACTAAAACAAAAAGGTAATACATAATAATCCCCCTGCTCCTCCTGAGCCCAAGTCACAATAATTATATAAGAAAAAGTGTACTTTACCCCCCCCCCTGTAAGCACTCATCATACAGGCATATTGCCACGCCCCCGCACCCACAGCACACACCGCACATTGCCATGCCCCCCCCCCCGCATACACATCACACACGCATTATCATTACCACCTCCGCGCACATACATACAACACAATGCATATTTCCAAATCTGCCTCAATAGTGTTTGATAGTGATGTAGGTATCCTAACTCCGAAGTCGGATTAATCGATAATCAATTACTCGCATGACGTTAACAAGGTGAAAAGTCTCTTGTTATAAAACAATAATATCTAACGAATGTTACCACCAGGGTCATGCCATTAAAAAAAAATGCAATGATTAGAAAATATTATGATTAGGATAGCACGTTGGGTAGCTAGAAATTTCAAGTACCCGGAAAAAGTGACCCTTTTTATTTCTGACAATGCCCCCTTTCTCTCTGATTAGTGCCCTTTATACTACTAACAGTGCCACTTTTCCTTTCTAATAAGTGCCCTTTCTCCTTCTGATAAGTGCCCATTTTCTCCTTCTGATAATTGCCCCTCTTTTCTTTGTAATATGTGCCCTGATCTCCTGATAAGTGTCATTTTTTACTTCTAATAAGTGCCCCTTTTTATTTCAAACAAATGCTTCGCTCGCTCACGCATGAAACATTAGACCATTACGCACAACTGTTAATTGGGGAAGCTGAAGCAGTAGGCCTATCTGGAACCACGTAAAGATAAAACAATAAAGATCAAGAAGATGATGCTCGATAATGTGTTATTTAGACTATAGGGTAATGATAATGTCACAAAATGGTCAATTTTTCGTTTTGTGTTCACCCTTTGTAGGTGCCCCCTTTTCCCCCCAAATTGCCCTTTTTTGCTGGTGCCCCCCCCCCCCACTTTGAAAGATGCTCCGCCGCCCCTGGGTGATCTATGTAAGGCCATTCAATAGGCAATTTTCGTAATGCATTCAAATTTAATGCTTACCTCTTTGTCAAACTCATAGTAACGAACTATTACATTCACCTGTTACGAGTCATTGTATCTCATTCTCAATAGTCAGAATGCAGACTGATACATTAAGTGTTGCTAGGTTGGGCAAGCCAAAATGTTTGTCCAACCTAACAGCGCCTAATACATGCAATTCACATTCTGATTATTGAAAAATAGGCTTTTTCAGGTGAATGTAATACATGTAGTTTGTCACTAGGCAAACGTGTATAAATTTGAATACATTACGAAAATGGCCTATCCGGTATGTTTGATCAAGCAGACATATTTCCCTAGTTTGAAAGAAACGATTTGAATAACACGCCCAAAACTGAGGATAGTACAGATTTCTAATTACTTTTGGTCTCACAAGAATATTGTAAAACGAGTGTGTTCAGTCCACAAGACTTCTCGAAAGGATGAGTGGTTGGCGCAATGCCAGCGTGTGATTACAGAAAGAGGCTTATAGGCTCAGTTCAGAACGTATTGTGTGTTTGGAGAACTATTTCAGATCTTATTTTGTGACGCCACACCGTCGTTCGATATGTATTTTATTTACTATTCTTATCGAAGACTTGATATATTACTGGTAAACACTAGGGCACCCCTTCATATTTCTGATTTCTCTCTTCTGCTTCTGCTTTCCCTTTGTATATAGTGTAAATAAACTTTTCTCTCTTTTTTTTTTTTTTTTTTAACTCAAAGAACTAATCCATGAGATAATGATTAATGGAGGCCTAGGTGTTACAATATACTGAAGCTTTATAAGCTTATGTTGCAGCACCTTTGTGTGTTCATTATGTATACTCTAGCTCTGTGTACTCTATTTTATATCTGCTGTATCTGTATTATGACATTATGAACATGCATGAATAAATGAATAGATAAATTAATTAATAAATAACGGTACATGAATGCACGACAGGGAATTAACGGTTTACCGTTGTCTATTTAAGATCAAAACATCAAGATTATCGACGATGATTTCCGTAAGTGCAATTGTTACATGGATATATTTTCTATAAATATTGGACACGCCCAAAGTTACTTTTATGCAGTTTTTTTTTTTTGTACCCATGTTGTTATAACGCATTAAAAACGTGATAATCCAATATGACCTACTTCGTAAAGTTAACATGGATTCGTTCATAGAGGAGTCTATATTAATTTGAGTGGACAGATGCCTTGAACAAAACAATATTCACGTTCATTCAGGAGAAAGAAAATACATGTAAGTTCCAATTACAATGTAGCGCTTATTTTCCCACACCACATATCCTCCATCCACCATCCCCATTCACAGTGAAGGTGAAAGATAGCAGAAAATCAATAAATGAATAATATTAGACATTAGACGACAAAATAACATCACAATGGCAAGGCCGAGAGAGAGAGAGACAGACAGACAGACATACAGAGACAGAGAGACAGAGAGACAGAGAGACAGAGAGTTAAAGAGAGACGTGGAGAATAGAAAGGAGAGGAAGGGTCGCTACACTGGCTTTCTGTCAAACATCGCATTATTTTCAAAATTTTATTGCCCACTTTTCACTGCGTTCACGGTTTTGCTCCCCAATACAATACCTCTTTAATTCAAAATTACACCCCCACGAGATCTTTGCGCTCATCCACTTCCAGTTCTCTTGTGATCCCTAAAGTCGCAAAATCTTGGGGGGAAAGATCATTTGCCCATGCGTGTCCTAAATTATGGAATGGACTTCCTGAAGACATCAAAAAGTGCATAACATCTGATTCTTTTAAAAATCATGTAAATACATTTCTGTTTAATTCTTACTTAATTTCTACATGCGCCTTGAGCACTCCACAGAGTGGATTTGGCGCTGTATAACTTACATTTATTATCATTATTATTATTATTATTATTATTATTATTATTATATTGAGAGAGGGAGAGAGAGAGAGAGAGAGAGAGAGAGAGAGAGAAAGAGGGAGAGAGAGAGAGAAAGAAAGAGGGAGAGAGAGAGAGAGAGAGAGAGAGAGAGAGAGAGAGATTTGTAATGTATTGCGATGCATAAAGAATTTATGCAGAGTTTGGGGTTAGTGGTGAACAGGGGAACAGGTGAACAGGGGAAGAGGAGAAGGGATCAAGAGTAACAACCGTCCAATTTGGGAATACTACGATCCATGGGGGGGGGGGGGGGTAATTTGGTAAGGATGAATAAAATACTAGCTGCATGTAGAATAAATCGGAGGAGAATAGCGAAGAAAGATGGAAACTCTTCAAACAGCATTTAACTCGTATATTTATAACTAATCCTCCTTTTTATACGTAAACTTAAAGGATTGGAGAATCTTCGGCATTGATAGGAAAGATCGAGGACTGGGGGAGGGACGAGAAGAGGAAGGAGGCGGAGGAGAGAGAGGAGGAGTGAAAACCAAGGATGGAGCTGATAGTGAAAGCTAGAACCGGAGAAAAGAAGGAAATAAAGAGAGAAGGAGAGAAGATGACGATAAAGCTGAAGAATAAACTCTCCATCGAAAGTAGAATTTCTGCAAGATTCGGCATACTCGTGATATTGGCCCCACATACCCCAACCCTAACCCTAACCCTAATCCTAATCCTAAACCCTACCCTAACCCTAATCCTAAACCCTAATCCTAATCCTAAAACCTAACCCTAACCCTAAACCCTAACCATAATCCTAAAATAGCGGGGCCTATTTCACGATATATCACAGTTGAACTTAAAATATGAAACAAAATTTCACTTACTTGCAGCAAAAACAGCAGGCACCACCGCCAACAGCGCAACGCATACAAGGAACTTCATCTTCAAACTTTGCCCAGTCGAAATCTTTCCAAAAATCGGATCTTGCGACAACCGTCGTGAGAGGTACACCTGTTTAAAACTCTTGGGTCAAGATGATGGATGTAAAGACAGATGCCTGGGATGCAGTCCTTCTACCGGAGAGGAAATGGATGTGTGGAGAGCAAGAAAGTGGTCTAATGATCAGGATGAAGGAAGGAGCTGCGAATGACTCCACGATAAAAATCGGTCACTTGATATAGAGCTTATTCTCTTCGGCGGTGTTACGGTCCAGAGATATCGATCACTACAGTAAAAAAGAAAAGGTCCTCAGATAGTGGATAATGATGCAGGATGATTGCAATTGCGCATGCGTGCGGCAAATCGTCGGTGCTGATTATTTTGCCCTGCCTGGATCTTTCTCTTTCTCTTTCTCTCTCTCTCTCTGTCTCTCACTCTCTGTCGTACCCTTTTATGTTTTTATTGTCTATTCATCTTCTATATGCTTCAACAAGTCGCGAGTGGGCAGATAACAATGCGTGTATCTTGTCGGGGGGGGGGGGGGGGGTTCTCTGCATACACGGATCGAGGAAGTGAAGGGCTCTGAGCTCTGAGCAACCATGGACCTATATACTAGTAGGTCCATGGAGCAACTAACGAACTTACCAAGGCGCAGACCCTCTATACAGGGAGATGAGAGTTAAAACTCCCATCTCCCTGCTCTATATAAGAATTATTTTCTCGTGGGACCAAACGTTGTTTATGATAAAAAGTTCCCAGGTTGTATCAAAGCAACAATCAAGCCGACCTTGTGAAACTATAATGCTGCCTTTATACGCGAGCAGTGATCGCGGCAAGCCTATAGTTACAGAATATCATTGTCATTTTTATACTGAAATAATTGGATTGCCTTATGTTATGAAAATATTCCATGAAGTGTATTTCACTGTATATTTGATAATGAATATCCGTACATTTCATGTGAGAAGAGGTTTAATGCTTGAATGAAAGACTCTATATTGGTCTTGCGAACTGTAAAACCTACATGCATGCATGGTTGAAGTTACTACCTCAAAGCCATACCAGAGGAATTAGCAATGATAAATTATAAATCTATTTAATAGATTTTCTTCTTTTTTTTGCTGGTATCTTTGTCACACGAAAGCATCCTAATGACAATTTCGATGCAGATCCCTGTCGAAAACAGGCATTGACTGAAAGAATGAAATGAATGAATGAATGAATGAATGAATAAATAAATAAATTAATTAATTAATTAATTCATGTGAATTCATGTGTGAATGATGAATGATACGCACGAAAGGAGTGAATGAATCACAAAATTAATGAAAGAATATAAACTTACGAACGAATTAATGAATCAACATATAGGAATAGGCGTATGTATTATGAGGAGTATGAATTGGATGTATGAATGAATGTATGAATGAATGGATGTGGATTTGAACGTAGGCCTATATTATTGTATGATATGAATGAATGTATGTATGTAGTATGTGAATAAATGAACTAACGAATGAACGGATGAATGGATGGATGAATGAATGTATGAATATTGAAGGAGTAATGTTAGAATGACTGTCTGTATGAATGTATATGAATGGATAAATGAATGTTAGAAATAATAATTGATCAACATTAATCCAACCCATCACGGAAGAAAGCATGACGCTCCCTGGAAACACGCCGGTAAAATCAAATAGACCCATGCAGTTTCTTCATGAATGGGATTTAGCGTCACTTTTCCATGTTTAATATTTATACATAATTATCAAAATATCGTACAAGGAAGAGGTAGGAAATAAAGAACAGAATACGAAGAACAATACATTAACAGAACATTTCTAACAAATGTGTTGGTATGTTTGTCTTATGATCATGTATAAAATGTGGAGGAACCGTATTGAAAGCAAATGCTTTCTCTCAAGTTTATTTAAAAGTTAATATTTAAGAGAGAGAGAGAGAGAGAGAGAGAGAGAGAGAGAGAGGGAGAGAGGTGAATGAACAATATTCATGGTGTTGAAAAATGCAACAGATCTTTGAAAGTATAAAACCAAATCGGTTTTCACAAATTCAAATTGCTGTCACCAAAGTCACGCTTCACAATCTACACGCGTGACTATACAGCTCATGAGACCGACATCCCATATTCTGAACTTATCTAAGGGTATACCAAACCGAACATGCTGGTCTCGTGTGCCTTCTGAAAACTTTTCTAATGGTTCGTCAGACCGACATTGATTTCGTTGGCTGTCAGTCTACTATAATTATGTCCCATCTACATTCATGGTATAGGCCTACATCGGATAAAACCACTGTACACTCTTAAAATGTTGGGTAAATTTAGTTGGGTAACTGCTGGTTGGTTAAAAATATTCCCAATTCTGGGCTATTATTAACCAACTGGACACTCGAGTGGTGTAACCAATATTGGTCAATACTTTTTACCTAAATATTGGGCATATATTTACCAACAGTATTTGGTAATTATGGGTTGGGTACTTGTTGCCCTGTAGTTGTGTAATTTTGTCACATTTCCTTTGCCAGTTGGGTAAATTTTGTTGGGTAACTGATGGTTGGTTAGAAATTCGCTTTTGCCCAACTTGTGGTAAATATTTTTACCCAATATTGGGGAAAACACTTATATGAATATTCATGAATTTTTAGTAGCGTATGGTTTGGGGTGGCCCGATTTACTAACTGTCACCGAATGCATAAAAAAATATAAGGGGTATATAAGAGCTTGCACTAGTTTGCACTAACTGGATAGGATAGGACTAGGATAGGATAAGATATAGGATAGGATAGCCTAAAATAGGATAGGTTAGGATTGATTAGGTTAAGACCCAGAAGGACGTAACAAGCAGATTTCATTTTTTTTTACCTAGGTTGGAGGAAAAAGGAAACAATAAATTGGGCAGCTGAATTTGCCCAACCACATGATATTTGTTACCAAACAGCTGAACAAATAGAGGGTTGGGCAATCCTATTGGGTAAGATTGGTTGGGCAATAATTACCCAACTGAGAATATAACCAACAGTTGGGCAATTGTAGAGTTGGGTAAAATCTAATGGGTCACCAACTGATGGGCAATTTAATTTGCCCAACAACATAGTAAATGGATTGCCCAACATCAGTTGGGCAAATTTTAACCAAAAGTTGTGTGGACAGTATGTTGCCCAGTGTTGGTTAAAAATTTGGCATTTTTTTGCCCAACTTTTTAAAGAGTGTATAGTCATGGCTGCCTTACACAACGAGATTTTTTTCCTGGATTTTAATGTGTATCCATTAACTTTCTTGGAATACTCTTTCAGTAAAAAGACTTTATTACGAATAATGGGGTTTAAATCTGTCATGTAGAATACGTGTGTCAAACGAGGAACTTACTGAAAAAAAATAAAACATAGCCTGTATGTAAAGATGTTGACAGATGATTTCCCGTCAACAGTTACAATGTTACATTCATGGAATACATAAATTATACAAGAATCATGTACTGAGCAAATAACCTCATGGCCAAAGACAATTTCCCTCGTGAAAATGATATAGATATTAATCATTGTTCATTCATTTACACACACACACACACACACACACACACACACACACACACACACGCACACCCCCGCGTGCGCTTTGCTTTCATCACAAAAGCTTTATCATCCACGCCAGCTCGTCCTCCTTTGAAATAAAAGGTTCTCTCCTCAGATTATACGAATGGATGAATAAGTACAATTAATCATAACACAACCGACTTTTTGTCTGTTACTAATACTTTTTATTTCAGAGATTCATACACCTGTATCTGTGTGAGTCAGAAAGCTTCGCGATATAGCCGCGTGAAGACCATGGCATAGGTGGAGTTTGAAGTCTTTTGTTCCACATTCTCTATGATTTAGTCATGTTAGTAGTTCTGTAGATATTACAGTATTTCTGAAGATTTCTGCAGATTTTACAATAAATGGGCAATACAGTCATGATCGAAATACATTCCAACCTGATTTGGATGCTCAGTGCAGGGGCCGCGGAGCGATTTTGAAAGTGGGGGGGGGGGGGGGGGGAAGGGGGCTGATCTGATTTCACTCATTAATGACAATTTTTTCCCGAGATTTTTTTAACGTGTCTACTCAAAAAAGTGTGTGTGTTGGGGGGGGGGGGGGGGCTGCAGCCTTGTGTGTTCATTATGTATACTAAATTTTTTTTTTTTAAATCGTTCTAAAAGGGGGGGGGGGCACAATAATAAAAAAGGGGGTCACAATGCATACTTTTCTTCCAAAGGGGGGGGGGCACGGGCCGGATGTGCCCCCCCCCAAAACCGCCACTGGATTTATATGGAAATGAAGATGAAGCCCCCACACTGTGTTACTACCCACAATATAAAGGCTTACCTCCATAATGAGAAATTCACCCTGTTTTCGGCTGTTTTTTGCGTAAAAACGTATGCACAAAATTAATCAATTTTGTAACTAGCGCGTAATACATGTATCATAGTATCCATATCACACTAAGATTAAACTTCAAGAAGTTATAGGAGGAAAATAATCCATGTAATAGACTCTAGTATTATTGATGCATAAATTATTCATATTTTCACAAATACCTCAGATTTTGAAAATCTGGGTAATTTATCGTAATATGACAGCATACCTAAAAGAGCAAGATTCATAAGTCAACATGCGTCGTAATATCTTTCACGGTATTGAATATGTTACATATTATGTATCGAATTACAAGACATGCTTTTTGCTCATTATAGAGGAGATATCATTATAAGAAAATATTGGTCGTGTAATTAGAAATTCACCCTCCTTTTGATGGCATTTTCTGTCAAAATGTACGCACAAAATTAATCAATTTTGTAACGAGCGCGTCATACATGTATCCTATAGTATCCATATCATACTAAGATTATACTTCAATACGTTATAGGTAGAAAATAATCCATGTAATAGAATCTAGTATTATTGATGAATAAATTATTCATTATTTTTGTAAAACATTCTGAAATTTGATCTTTTTGATAATCCGTGTATATAGATATGAGATATGACATGGCATGAATTGAAGGACTTGATTTATTCATTATCAAGCATCTTGATTAGTTCAACAGTTTCCAAAATGAACTGAAATTTCAGAAGTTTTTGGAAGGAGATTTTTGCTAATTACAGAGGATTGCCGTGTTAGATGTTCGTGTCAGTGTTGCCGCGACTCACTGGACCGGTTGATTGACGTCATCAAAATCGATGTATGTACGAGCAATCAAGAGAGAGGGAAAAATACTTATATCCAGAATTTATTAAGAGCATAAACAACAGATCCATTAAATTAATAATTCCAAAAATTAAAATTAAAAATGATTAATCATAACATCAATAATTGAACGCAGATGATATTAAACAACAACAACAACATTCAAAACGGTTCCAATCATGAAAATAGAGTCGCGAACGTATGTAGGTGTCATTAATTGAACAACTAGATTGTGAAATCATTGGACGAATTAAATTACCCTCTGGGTTCGAAAAACTATCCGTTATTAAAAGAGACGCAAGATGCGCGTATTGCTCATGGCAAGAGGTATAACTAAATCTTCAACTACTAGTAACCAACAATTAACCATACAACCAGGATTAAAGTCACAATCAAACACCCAACATCTCAATCATAAACAAGCAATCAAGGTGTAAATTACTTAAAAATCACTTTCGACAACTGACACCCAAACCTATCTAAAAGAGTAACAACGGATTAAGACAAGTAAAATCATTAAACAGACTAAATTGAATTAAATTCAGTCACCTCGGAATCGAGGTTTAATGAACAAAAAAAAAAATTAATTCCTCACATTGGACAAAATACAAAAAAAGGAAAATCGTAACAAAAGTTCCAAAAGAAAACAACTCCTTGTTCAAACACATAAAACAGCAACACATCAACAATCATATGAAGGCACACAGTTAAAGGGGTTCCCCATGTTAAAGAGAAGATACCGGTATAATTATCAAAAAGAAACTAATGAATGGCCATAACAAATTAACAAAATGTTCTCGCGGACGAATATTCATGGCACCGACCAAATTTCGCTAATAAAACAGGAACCTTGACAACGGATCAAGTCCAAAACTCCTCGCAAGATCTGTCATACATGACGAGTCGACCACTAGTTATGTAGTTAAGCCGATTAAAACTCGTACCACGAAGCGAGTTCCCATCCATCGACGCAGCCATCTCCAGGACGATTTAAGCTGTCTTTCCGTCTCCGTCAAGCGTTCACCAGCAGCCAACGTATGTTGGTGGTCATATGTGCAAAACATTTCAGCTCACGGAGGGTGTAACTTGAAGACGATACACCTTGAAGGCTTGTATCATGTCCCCCTTCCAATACATTACAAAAGGACGAAATCACATATCAGGAAGACAGGAACACACTGCAGTCCAGCAAACACAGCAAACAGTCACATATATATACTAGGAGAGTTCTATCTACAAAATATACATATTTACAAGCACAATCATACTGAGAGGGGTTCAACCCATATTATGTCCTTCTCCTTTGACTGCCCAGATGGAAGAGAACCAGAGAGCTCAAGCCCCTCTCTTCCACACCCAGTCTTCTCCCCTATCCATCCCAAAATACTCCCACATTGTTATTGTTTTTTCATTATTCCACCCCATAATACTGACTCTGGCCACATGGTCAGCATGTAGTTTGCACGCACAAACCCTGGTCTGTCGTACAAGAGAGTCTGCGCTGTAAGACTACCATAGGCCATATACTGTAGCTGCTCCTGACCATATTGACACGACCAGTAGGTAGCTGTATTAGGCTCTTCTCAAGACACAATGATTTTCTGATAAAGTGTCAAATTAGGGTCTGTGCTTGCAGACTAGTCAGCATGCTCGCTCATGTGGCCAAACCTGCTCTGACCAAGGAGTTATAACTCCTTGCTCTGACCACCCACTATATACATTCCCCCAATGGAAGTTATGGCCCTGTGACTTCAACATTTTGAGCGGAGCCACCTGTCTGGCATGTGGTCACCCTAGCCAGTGATTATATGTTCCCACTATTACAAAATATAACCAAGGTACTAGATTCTCAAACTTACACGTATATACATGTGTCCTCAACAGATTTGGTTCACAGAATCGAGGCTTCATTACTCATGTTAATTGCATTTGATTGTACGAATGCCAACAATTTATGCAAGCACAGAACATAAAGACTCAAGGTTGTGTACACCCATGCACCCACACCGTGACATGAAAGGGTCTTCAAACTTGAATGATCATGCAGCAATAATAGATGAAGGAGTTTGAACACGATAAAAACTACTTTCGAAAAATCAAATGAAGGCAATTTCAGTAGACCTGTCTATCACCTTTAGAAATGTGCGAACATTACAATGGCGTATTACGTAATCCGAACCTGATTTCTATGGGCATTACAATAGGCCTTTGAAATTACCCTTGAGTTTATTTTTCGAAAGTAGTTTTTATCGTGTTTTTAAAACTTATAATTGAAATTTCATGCAACTAAATAAATCATAAAGTTCTTATTAGTCAGTTAGTTGTCCGATTTTCCTAAAACTTCTTTTGATCTGTAGGTCTGATTTTTCTGCTTCAATTAAAACCAAGTAATTATGGAACTTGATTCCCCCTTTAAGCAAATAGTTGTGATTGATATCATGCTCAAAGTAAGTAAGTTGCTATTAAGTGCAACTTTTTGAGCCCTGAATGTATCCTGCAAAACGTCTATTACAATAAAAAAAAAGTTTTTTTAAATGAATTAAAAAAGAGACTACATGTATTTTTAATATTCTTGAATATATATATATATATATATATATATATATATATATATATATATATATATATATATATATGTATATATATATTTACAGTTCTCCTTAACACATCTTGACCAAAGTGCCCATTTTAGATGACTCATACTACAATTTTTTAGTGATCCCAACTTTCAAAAATAATATTCATGGCTTCGTCCGAATCTTGAAACTTTACGACTCATTACCCCGATTTTCTGTTTGTATTGAAACCACCTTTCTACGAGTATGATGAGGGGTTGATTCTCATTTGCAATTTGATAAGAATTATTATTTCCTTGGAGAAATTCAACTTGAATGTGTCTGTGAATCTGACGTTACAGCGGTGTTCCATTTATTTGTCAAAATTGGCTCGAAATTTTGTTTCAATATTAGTTAATGTTAGTGAATTGGGAATGTGATTATACTTAAATACCGAAATCTTGCAATGCAAATAGTTAACATGATACAGACAACGATACAGACAAACACAATGGTGCTTTAGTTATTATGAATACTCAGAAATGTTGGCAACCGAAAAAACAACTATTGTACAGCGAGATATAGAGCATCGCTTCGTGATTTTCCTTGTAGACTGTTGAAGTATTGTGATATTTTAGTCTTTACATGCAGAAAACCTGATATAAGCTATTAGCTATCAGCATGTTGTATTATTGACACTGGGCTATAAAGCATAATGGCCGTGACTTCAGTGCGAAACAGATCCCATTTTTAATGGTAACCGATTAAAAAAAAAAAAGTCGCAGGTCAAAAAAATCAGTCCATTTTAACCTTTTATGCGCCACTGGTGCATATTACGCAGACTTGTAATAAACACAAACCACACAGCACAGCCTTGTGTTCGGCAATCATAGGGTTAAACCTCCAGGGCTTGCTTTCATAAAACTCGTTATCAAGAACAAGTTACAGTAATTGTTATAGATGGATTGAATGATGCAAGAGTTTATTTCATTTCATTTCCAAATACAGAACAATATGATTTACAAAGTACAAAATCATGAAATGAAAAAGGAACCTACTGGAAAGCATAGCTTGTTTGTGTAGGTTCCCAAGAATAAATATAACATTAACATAATTATCTTTTATATCATGGAAGACTGAGAGTAAAATACATATTTGAATATATACATATATATATATATATATATATATATATATATATATATATATATATATATATATATTGGCATATCTCTCATAAAAACATAATTCAAATAATAGTCATGAATCCTGTATCAATAATGATGAAATTTTCATATAGCAAGATGCTGTACACTAAAGAACAAATGACAAGACAGGACTCAGAGGACAAGAAACTGACAAGATAGTACAAGACAGAACAGGACAAGACATGATAAGGTAAAACCAGGATAGGACAACACAAGACAAAACATGACAAAGAAAGAAAGAAAAGGGAAAGAAAGGGGAGAAAGAAGGGGGGAAAAAAGACAAACAAAAGTCAAGAAAAACAAGAAACTGACAAGATAATACAAGACATATCAGGACAGGACAACACAGGACAAAACAAGACAAAAAAACAACAACAACAACAAAAAAGAAAGAAAAGGGAAAAGAGGGATAAAAAGAAAAAAATACAGGCAAAAATCAAGAAAAACAAGACAGAACAAAGACAGAACTGCACTAGAAAAAAAAGAATAGAGAGTGACTTTAAAGGCCAAGTCCACACTAATATCAAGTTGATTTGAATAAAGAGAGTAAAATTAAACAAGCATGACAGTGAAAATTTCACTGCAATCGGATGTAAAATTATAAAGTTACGGCATTTGAAGTTTTTGCATTATTTCATGAAACAGTGATATGCATAACATGGGCGGTATGCAAATGAGTGGACTGATGATGTCACACACTCACTTTTCCTTATGTATTTTATTATATGAAATTTCAAATATTTCAATTTTTATGGATGTGATGATAGAGAATCTCCCCCTTCTATCAAAATAAGTTACAATAATGATGATTTTACATGTTCCATAAGGACTCACACCATGTTTTACATTATTGAAGCAAAAAAATTGAAATATATGATATTTCATATAATGAAATACATAAGGAAAAGTGAGTGTGTGACATCATAGGTTCACTCATTTGCATACCGCCCATGTTATGCAAATCACTGTTTCAAGAAATAATGCAAAACTTCAAAATGCCGTAACTTTCTTATTTTACATCCGATTTCAATGAAATTGTCACTGTTATGCTTGTTTAATTTTACTCTAGTTATTCAAATCAACTTGATATTAGTGTGGACTTGGCCTTTAACTCCTATATGAACTGTACTTTTGAAGTAAAAGTTTTTTAAACCCTCTACTGAAACTAAAATGTGTGGCTTTATTTCTGATTGGATCTGGAAGAGAGTCCCAGAGTTTTGACCCAGAAAACAGAAACGTTTTATGTGAAATAAATGTTCTCGTTCTTGGTAGATGAAAAAGCCCGGCAGACCTAGTAGGGTACTGATGAATATTGAGATTCTTTTAAAAATATTGAATAAAATACATTGGGCAGTTCGTATCTATCTAAATTATACATAAATATTCCAAGATTATAACTATATAAATCGCTTATCTTTAGTATGTTATGTTTATGGAAGAGTGCATCGGTGTGGGCTCGATAATCCGAATGACATATAACACGCAGCGCTTTTTTCTGTAATAGTAAAACTCTATTTAATTGAAAGTCGGCACAACTGCCCCATGCTACTATACCAGTTTAAATGTCGAAGGATCAGTGTGGAATACAAATTTAAAAGTGTACGAATTGGGAAGTAAAATTTGACCTTGTTCATTATACCAGTATTTCTAGAAATAACTTTACAAAATGTTGTGATCTTTCCATGATAGCTAATCGTCAATAGTGATTCCCAGAAATTTAGTGTTTAGAACTCTTTGTATATTTGTATGATCAAAAACTACATTACCTGGAAGCTCATTTATGATATTACTAAAGACCATGTAGTAGGTCTTTTGCAGATGGAGTGATAATTTGTGGCTTTGATCCATCGAGAAACTCGTTCTAATTCTTGGTTGATTGTGGCAATCAAAACATGTGAGTCTTTATGGGAAAAGAAAATATTAGAGTCATCTGCAAAAAAGAATAAATAAATAAATGATAAAACATCTGAGGGTTTACAAAATCATTTATATAGACAAGAGCTGCTGAAATCTTGAATCCGGTTGGCTGAGAGCGAATTTATCATAGAAATGAGGCAGTTGTTATTGATAACAAGTTTTATGAAACTGGGCCCTGATGTCTTTAGTATCTATTGTGGAAATGATAATTTAGAAAACAGTTCATATCGGCCTGTCCATTCTGGAAGCATGCATTATGTCCAGATCAATTTGCGTTCCGGCCAATCTGTTTTTTCTTGGAGAACAGGCGGTACAGGTGGTACATGGGACTTAAAGGAAGCAACAAACTTAGTACGATGGACTTGTCCCAGAAAGTCTGGACGAATAGCGCCCCGGACTACCTTCCCCCGGAATACCCCTCACACAATTTTCCATCGGACAATAATTAACCCCTCGGACACTAACCCCGGACAATCACCCCATGAGGAAATCTACACCCAAAATCAAATCTCCACTGCTGCTTATCAAGTAAGCAGCAGTGTTATACAAGTTTTTACTGAGTTCTAAACTTAAAAAAAATAAAGACTTTAAAAGA
The DNA here is from genome assembly GCA_025618425.1 of Heliocidaris tuberculata. NCBI lineage: Eukaryota > Metazoa > Echinodermata > Echinoidea > Camarodonta > Echinometridae > Heliocidaris > Heliocidaris tuberculata. The sequence goes on along the minus strand of CM046835.1, from coordinate 15,978,489 downwards.
AAAATCACCTCTTTCATTAGCTGAAAAGAATGTTGGTGACGGAATTACGTCAATTCGGTATTATTTGTCCCTGGAAAAAAATTCACTCATTCAGATTGTGTGACACAGTTATCTCCTTATTGTGATTTTCAAAGTATAAACGACAGAAAATGGGTTTTATTTTCATATTGATGAACTTTAGTTGACCTGTGAAACGAGCTTGGTCTTGCAAAAACGTTACCAATGAAGATCGCAAGACCACCAGAGAGGATGATGGTGTAACAAGTTGTTCCGTGGTCTCTCTTCCACCTCCCTGGTTCTATACGAGCCCAAATAACAGTCTTTTGTCTGGGCCCACGCCTTCCTGTCATTGGTATAGCTGAACCCGAAAATTTCTCTAAATACATGATGTATGCCAAATAGCTGGACCATAATATGAACAATAAAGTGTGATGTTGTATTTCCCCAATGAAACTCATTTAGCATCACCACTTTTAATCAGATCTTGAAAGGATCTTCGTTCATGAAAACGGAAAATATACCTCGGATTAACCATTGATTTACCAAACCGAGTCTACTGATTAATGATGTCTTCCTGCATGGGATTTGTAAATCCCCCTATCAGTATACAGATGACTATTTACTATACGCAGTCGAGCATTTAAGTATTTCCCTGTAACGCCTCTTAGGGCTCTATCTTTTTATTTTTCCTTTCATCTTAACGATTGTACATAATATCGACCAAGAGGTAGTTTTCACTGGGATATACTTTTGTAGTGGAGCCATTACAAATTCTACAAGATACATACAAGGCTTGCTAAAATACGCGACGGGCGTACTACGAAAAGGCATTCATAAATTATGAAAGGAGATTTAACCCCAGAATATATATGTACTTATGTTCAAAGGTATAATATATTCTTAATCATTGGCCTGTATCACTTTAGAAATAAAATATCAGAAAAGGGTTTAAATCAAGACATTCGAGCACACGGTATTATCTACTAACACTTTACATGCTATTGGGGGCTGCCATTTTCTTGATGATATGGAGTTGTACATGAACCATTGGAAACCGTTCCGGTCAGGAAGATATTTTTAATCCCAGAGCTATTTCATTGCTTCTCTTCATTACAAAAAAAAAATCCCCATATATGATGGAAAATACATAACAGGTGTATACATATATTCTAAAATTTGAAATTTATAGATTTATTTTTAAATTCTCTGGTTTTGCTAAATAGAAATCGATTTCTTAGGCTTGATTGGCAGAGCAGAACAAAATTTATACAACGCGCATTCTGACTATTGAAGTCCATTGTCTCAAAGCAGGTGAATGCATAGTTTGTCACTATTGACGCTAGGTAAAATTATCATCCATAAATTTGAATTAATTTGCTCCGTCGCGTACGTCATGGTATCAAGAAAATAGATTTCTATTTAGTAAAATAGTAATTTTCAAAGAAATATAAAACACATTTTTATTTTTAGAATATATGTATAAAAAAATTAAATCTGTTAAATATTTTAAATCTCAGATGGGATTTTGTATCAGGAAGTAAGACAATTATTTTGCATTCGGATTAAAAATATCTTTATGTACACATCAAGAAAAGGGCAGCCCCCAGGTATCGCTAGCAGACGATAAATTTTGCTGAGAAAATCTTGACCTATACCCATCTCGTATATTTAAATGCAAAGCTACGTAGGACAACAAGAAGGAATATATTGCATCTTTGAATATAAGCACATTTATATTTCGAGGTTAATTACCCTTTGGCTAGGAACAAGCCTTGCCATTGTGCATTGCAGCTGAAATTCCAGAGCACCTATTTTTCAGTCATGAATCATAAATGAGACTGGAGAGCAAAAGTTTGACAGAAATGACAGGTGCGAGGCACAATGGCTATTATTGTTTTCTTAATTAATTACTGAGACACACAGATTTTGTGGTCTCAGTTTTTCAAAAAGTGAAAATCTAATTGAATATTCAGAGCATTATTTTAATAATATTAATAAAGGAAATTTCACAAAACTTATTGCAAATAAATGTGACATCTTTCAATTTTCCATTTTGAAAAACTCAGTCTGTGTCACACCCGACACCCCATTCAAAATGTTCTAGCGACGCCCCTGCTAGTAGTTTTAAACGGATGTAACTTTCGTACATGTCGAGTATTTTGTAATATTTTGTATTTTATATTTTGTATTTTCCAATATCGGATATGAAAAAGCAATGTGGTCAGTATCGTGTAGAAATCGAAGAAATTTTTCTAAAGAACTGCACAGAAAATTCGAATTTTTTTAGCGAATAAGCTTTCTGCTTTCATACAAAAGTTTACTGACTGGCGTCTGCTTGTTCTCAACGATTAACATAACCGTTTACAAGGGCGGATCCAGGTTTTAAAAAAAGGGGGGTCCAAAGGGTGAGAAGTTATCATTCTGGCAAACGCAAGCGCCGAAGGCGCTAAGCGCCTCTATAGGCATATACCGGTATATATATATATATATATTGCCTGTTTGACTATTTTAATGTTGAAATATATAGTTGGGCGCGCGGAGCGCGCCACAAAAATTTGATAATACGAGCCTGAAAATGTCTTAGTTTGTACTGAAATTACATTTAATCTATTAATATTACATGGAATTATTGTTTATTTGAGATGGAAAATACATATATAATGATTGCAAATTACCATCTTTTATCAAAAAGTGCGGGTATATTTGTACAGGCCACCCCCCCCCCCCCGTACATCAGAACTGGGAGGGGGGTTAATGCATACCCCCATCCCCTCCGGGATTTGCGCCACTGGACTGTATTAATATATATATGTATATATATATTTTTAAAAGTTTTCCCAGATTTTCCAGTCTGCATTGCTGTGCAGGACCTCAGATGGCATGTGGCATCAACACGAACAGTCCAGTGAGACAAATAAGAATAAAATCTGGAGATTTATTACTTGAGATTGGTTCTTCAATGTTGAAGATATCTTGATAACCTAGGAATTGGGTGTGCGCATGCTGTACAAACACACTTAGTAAATTTTAGTGATACATGTACACATTTTACAGCAATGAAGAATTATTCACTAAATATCATCTATATTATCTCCTCCCATCCCTGAGATAACAATTCGCAAGTGTTTACATCATCACGAGTTATAAATCACAAATCACAAAAGAACACAAAAAAGGGAAAGTTCCTTAGATTCAGGAGTTCACAATCAAGGCCGATCAACAACAGTACCAATACCAGTTTTGCTGAAAATTCACAGGATTTAACAATCAACCACAGCATCTACTCATTAGGCAAAATAAATAAGTTTTGTATCACAAAACTAGTCATGGTGCAATGTATCAGATTCAAGCGTTCCCAATCAACAAGAAAAAATATATCAAAAGTCCTCGGAGAAAACAAACCTCCTCCCCCCCCCCCAAGCACCTGTCATTACCTTTGAATTTCGTGACTTTGACCTTTTTGTTGACTCTGACAGACCTTTGACCTTTTGTGTGACTTTAAGTCTTGACCTTCACAACTTTAACCTTTATATGGACACATGAAGTTCACTTCTTGCGATGTACAACCATAGGGTAGGTGTAGGGAATACCAGACCCTTAAGCACGTTTGCATAATTTGCATAAACATGAACACAGACACACACTAGTAAGGTTTACCAATGCTTTCAGCAACTCTTTTTATTTCTCAGGGTACCGAAATAATGACAAAAATTTGTTTACCTAATGAAATAATCTCCTTAATGACGTCATAGGTAAATGGTCCATTATTCCCTACCCATGAAAGTAATACGAGACCGCTACATTTTCAACCGAAATCTCAAATATTTGTTGAGGAAAATGATATTTCGTTGGAAATGTAAATACCAATAAAGAATTGTTTTTTGGAGAGTATGTTTTGGTTTCATCAAAATCTGTTGCAATTTTAACCAAAAATTTTATAGCATTTATCATCGGATAAATTTAATTACCATTTAAACGGCATTCAACATGTTCAATGTGCCGTTACTTCTGCCTCCGGCAACTTTACGTTTTGTTGTTGATGATTTTAAGTACATCAATACTGAACAATTGACAATGATAATTTTAAAGATTACAGAGAGTTGTAAAATGACATTGAAATACGTCTTAAAAAGAAAGATGTAAAATGACGTTAAAACAACTTAACACATCCAACCAAACTCTAGTAATCTCGCGGCCGAACGGAGCGAACGGGCCCGCCCGGCCCGTGCCCCGGCCACGGCGGGGATGCATGTCCCCACTACCAGTGGCGGCACCAGGATTTTTAAAGTGGGGGGGGGGGGGGGCAAATGGGGGGCAAAAGAAAATGTTGGGGGGCAAGGGCGGACAAAAAAAAATTTAACACTTTTTGTAGTGAAAATGTACAGAATATTCGGCTATAAACCTACCCAGATATGAGGACATTTTGAGCATCTAGCTGAACTGCCCGATTATAAAGAGGTGTTAGTTATATACTGCGAGTGAGCGAAGCGAGCGAGCAAAAATTTTGACATTTTTCGTAGTAAAAATGTACAGAAATTACATATTCGGCTATAAAACTACCCCAATATGAGGAAATTTGATCATCTCACGGCCTGATTATGTGGTGGGAGTTATAGGCCTGTATTGCGAGCGAGCGAAGCGAGCGAGCAAAAATTTTGACACTATTATAGTGGAAATGTACAGAAATTATTCAGCTATAAAACTACCCAAATATGAGGATATTTACACGAGCTGAGCGAACAAATTTGCCACATGCCCCCCCCCCCACCTTGATGCCGCCACTGCTTTCCAAGTTTCCGTTTTCTTTCTTTTTCCTTCTTTTCTCCATTCCTTTTTCACTTTTTTCTTTCCTTTTCTTTTCTTTTTCATTTTCCACCCTTTTATTTTTTTTCACTCCGAAAATTATTGGGGCGGCAACTGGGGGGGCAAATCTTCTGACTGGGGGGGGGGGCAAATGCCCTCCCATGCCCCCCCCCCCCCCCCCCCTTGGTGCCGCCACTGCCCACTACTTAATCAACTGCACTAGCGCCGAAAGTTTTTATCAATTAACCTGCAGCAGAGCTGCATTTATATATTTGGGCCAAGCAAAAATGATTTACCTATATGGATACTTGTGCTTTGGTATTGTCTAGAATGACGAGTTGCCTCGAATGAGTGACTTGAAGTTGAATGATGCCGCGTGCAGCCTGCCTCCTCGAGGGTTGCAAGCATAGTTGCAAGACTATGGCAAGCCATCGGGGTCTACCTACGTCTACTAGTACGCGTACCCAGTAGACGTCACGTAAAACCAAACGGTACGTCACGTCTACTCGTTACGTGACGTGTACCCAATTTCGTGTACTCTGTCGTGACCTTACGTCACGTCACGTCTGTTCAATTACGTGTGCTTTATTCAATACGTCACGTCTTCTTTTAAATGGTCTAATTCCAGGCGTTTTTTTTTTTTTTTTTTTTTTTTTTTTTTTAATGAGACCGCTTCTATTCTCTACATAGGGGATATGGGATATGACTATGAGAGTTTGGGAAATCAAATCCCGATTATCAGGATTCCCCTCTTTGTTATGAAAATGGATGGCTCTATCATGATCAAGTTCAGGGGTCGCTGAACCGGGGGGGGGGGGGGGGGGGGGTGATCTGGCTAGGGAGTGCAGGCTTCCCCTCCACACACATACACGCACACACACACACTTATATTAATAATAACATATTATGCTCTTACTCATGCTCAACCTCCTGCCCCCACTTTTTAAACGCTCTGTGGCCCGTGAACTAATAATTGTTATGTCTTTCCACGTATATCAACATCGTTTTCAGGCCTAGCCAACTTGATATTAGGGGTGCCCTATTTCATTTCAAGCCTTTTTTTCAAGACATGTATAGTGCGGTTTGTGGTCTATTATCTTCACTTTTGCATAAACTGAAAATGAGGGAAAGGTAACCGTTTCCTTTGTTTTCATAATAGAAGTTCGGAAAGGCAATCACTAAAAAAGAAGAAAATGAGGCAAAGAAAATTACATTTTGTACTTGCATGATAGCCCTCATGCCCTCGAGTTTGGGGGTAAAAAAACTCTCAAGAAAAACAGAAAAGGAAGATTACATGTAATAATAATTTTCCATTACAACGATGTATAGGCTTAATAAGCTTATTAGTGCTCTAAAATGCAAACTTTCATCATTTAAAACCAAAATTTTCTCACACGGTCACCATCCTCCCTCGTGTATTGCCTGTATTAGTATTAGCTGTATTAGCAAGAGCAGTAATAAATTTATATCAAGAAAAGCCTTGATCAGGGGCGGCGCGCCCGTGGGGGGGGGGGGGCAGGGGACACAGTGCCCCCAGTTTTTCAAGTACCCCAAAAGTGCCCTTTTTATTTCTGAAAAATGCCCCCTTTCCCTCCGATAAGTGCCCCTTTTTACTACTAGATGTGCCCCTTTTCCTTTCTAATAAGTGCCTTTCCCCTTCTGATAAGCACCCCTTTTTCGCCTTCTGAAAAGTGCCCCTTTTCAAATCTGATAACTGCCACCTTATCTCTCTGATAACTATCCTTTTCTCCTTCTGATAAGTGCCCCTTTTCGAATCTAAATATTGCCCCGTATTCTCTCTAATATATGCCCTTTTCTCCTTGGATAAGTGCATGTTTACTTCTGATAGCTGCCCCTTTTACCTTCTAATATGTGCCCTTTTCCTCTTCTCATAAGCGCCCCTTTTCACCTATTATAAGTGCTCCTTTCCATCTCTGATAAGAGCCCTTTCCTTTTCTTATAAGTGCCCCCTTTTACCTATATTTCCAACTCTTTTTTTTTTTTTTTTTTTTTGGACAAAAAGAGCGATATCTAGCTACAAAGAATCGGTTCGGCTTTACAGGTACCCATATTACTATATACAACTACAATGCAAGGCAGCGGAGCTGGAGGCAAAAGGGGCACAATTCTCCCCCCCCCCCCCCCCCCCCCAGCAAATGATTTCTCATTCCGCTCGCTCGAATGTGCCAATAATTTACACCAAGTAAGTGCAGTATTTTCTGAAAATGTCCCCATAACTCGCTCGCTACGCTCGCTAGCTCTTACAGTATATAATGAAATCAAGCAGATCGCATAAAGTATGTATCGGTGTAATCCTAAAGAAAACGACAGAGTTAATGTACAAATTAAAAGATCATTCGACATTCCCCCAATTAGATTTGCTGCTGTCATTTTTATTGTACATGTATATCGCTGTAAATAATGTATAACTCAAGGACTCCAGCAATAGAAAAAAGTCAAAAAAATTTTGCTCGCTCGCTTCGCTTTCTCGCACATGAATCGTTAGACCATTACACACAACTGCGTATCAGGAAAGCTGAAGTAGTGACCCACAATAAAAAGGAAGAAGGTGATGCTTGATAATAACTATACTAATTAGATTGTAGGGTTATACCAGTGTCACAAAATGGTCCATTTTTCGCTTTATGTTCACCCCTTGTAGGTGCCTCCTTTCCCCAAATAAGTGCCCTTTTTTGCTGCCCCCCCCCACCCCCACTTTGAAAGACGCTCAGCCGCCCCTGGCCTTGATACTATGACCCCACATATCAAAAAGAGCCACTGGCTGGCATCAAGTCTTGGGTTGTGCCCTACGAGTCGCCCCCGTGCTCCATCCTACCCCGCCCACCTCCGAGTGAGCTGAACCGGTGAATTCAGTTGATAGATACATATACTCAGCAAGACATTTCAAGTCGTAGGTGGAAAGAAAATGACGGAGTGAGACCAAGTTACGGGGAAATGTCTGCCCAACGCCCATGAATATGAATTGCACAAAAAAGTAGCTAGATTAACCAGAAACGTAATAGTGGAGCAGCATATCGGAATAGTCCGAAAATGGGGGGGGGGGGGGGGGGGGGGGGGGGGGGGGAGAGGGGCCTTTCGCTCGCGCAGCACACTCCATATAGGCATCCAGTAAACATTCATTATACACGGATTCTAGCATTACCGGTATGTACAACCTGACTTCCTCTAAACTGCACTTTTCTTACTGATCCAGTCAATTCCCCCGTCCTATTTTTATTATTATTTTTTTTTTTGGGGGGGGCGGTGGGGGTGGGCATTCTATGGCGTTTGATAGGCACTTAACTTGTGGTATAGGAATGTCATAAACAGTGCTTATCTAGGGAATTATGGTGCCCGGGACAAACTATAAAACTGCCCCCGCCCCTTCCTGATTAAAAAACAAAACAAAACTGATATTAACCTCACACACTATGTGGAAATGAATTTGAGGCACTTTACCTTGGATAGTTACAGGAAGTTTTTAAAAACTTTCAAGATCATAACGAAACCTTTTTCTTCGAGTGAGCAAAGGGACCAAGCCAAACTTGAATCTTTATTCATAATAAAAATTTAATTTTGTCATGAAAATATACTAAACATGGAATAAAATTAACAGTCTACCTCGCTGCTGGAATAGGAGGTGAAAATCGCCCCAAAATTGGTCTTTCCTAGTTTTTTCCCTTTTCCTCCCCCTTTTCTCTTTTTTCTTAAATAGAGTGGAACGGCGGGGGGGGGGGGGGGGGGGGGACATCAATGTGCTCGGCCATTTGCGATGCTTCAAATTCAAGTCAGTGGCAACTCACTCGTGGTAATGAATGTGCCTGATAAGGTCGCTCCCATGTCCTTTACAACATGAACATGCCGGGGGGGGGGGGGGCGGCATAACCTTTACCAGAAGACACGGGAGCCCGTCCGAAGGTACTTGTTTTTGATGCCGTTATGGGATAGAGGGGTCTGGCTACATGCACAGAGGAACGTTAATTCTTGACCAAACCTGCGCACTCTTTGTCAGAAAATCATGGATGAAAGGGCCACTATGAAATGTCGAAAGGAGTTTTTCTCACCAACCAGCCTAATTTGAAATATATAAAATAAATTACGAAGGGCGCAGGAGCGTCACCAGAGCGGGCAGTGACTTCTCATTTTCCTTAAATCTCTCTTTGCAAATTTAGAAGATTGAAAATACAAAAGCTCCCTACAGTGCGAAGGGACTTCGATATCTTATTTTAAGGGGCAAAGGGGAGGGGCAAGTTGCCCCCTTGAAAATTCTAGAAATAATAAGAACTTTCAGTAAAGTGAGGAAATTATATCGTTATAGTGAATAATCATCCAGTTAGTCTTTTAAAAGTTTGAATAAGCTATAGTTATGCAGGGGCCGCGAAGCATTTTTGAAAGTGGGGGGGGGGGCTGATTTGATTTCACTTGAATAATGACAATCTCGCACCTTTTTTCGGGGAATTTATGAAACGTGTCTACTCAAACAACTGTGGGGGGCTGCAGGCCCCAGCCTCCCCCCCCCCCGGTTCCGCGGGCCATGTTATGGAATACACTCCTCCAACACAACTCGCCACTCCTGTGCTCCACTTCATTGCAACGGAAGCCCCCAAGGGCCGCCTCCGGGTCCCCCCCCCCCCCGCTCTACACCGTTCTTTAACCCCTTCCTCCCACATCCATTCCGGATGTATATTGCATTGTCTTATCCTCTGATTTTCTTTTTAAAGACCCTCTCGTATGATGACACACATCAGGGATTTCAAAACTATAATTTTTCAGGGTTGGAGGAGAACCCCCTTCCACATCCACACCTAGGTGTATATGCAGTTTCCTACTATCAGTTTTCTTTCCAAACTAGTAAAATTCGTGCATCGTTTACCTCTCTTGGGTAATAATAATAAATGACATTGTAAAGTGCAATGAAGTATTCACGGAATACGCTATATAATTGTAACATAATTTTATTATTATTGTTATTATTATTATTTTATTATTATTATTATTATTATTATTATTATTATTATTATTTGTATTATTATTTGTATTATTATTGTTATTATTATTATTATTATTATTATTATTATTATTATTATTATTATTATTATTATTATTATTATCATTATTATTTCTAATCTCAAAAATTTCGTGGGAGGTGAGAGATAAATCTAAGACAAGGACAACTACCCCCGCCGGAAAGTTACCCCCTAGCACAATTAGCCCTCGGTATCACAACGACAGCCTCCCTCCTCTCCACCCCCCCCCTCCCAAGGGGGCTGGGGGCACAATACCCCACATTTTCAAGTAGATTCAGTCTATTTTTGTCTGATAAGTGACGGTTTTGTTCATAAGTACCCTCCCCCTTTCCCCTAAATGCCCCTTATCACTTCCAGTGAGCTGTGCCCACTTCCTCTTTTAATAATGCCCCATCCTGCCTCTGTGCAATTTTAAAATCCCAGTGCCGTCACTGAACACTGAATTTCAAACTGAAAAGTGAAAATTCAGATACATTTATACAGTTTTCTTTCTTACATTGTTTTAAAAATGTTAAAGGAATGGGGAAAATTGAAATAACAGACCAATAAAAGTTTGAGTAAAATCTGATAAGAAATGAGAATGTTATTAATTTTTTAAAGTTGTAATCAATCAAACACAACTTGGCAACCGACTCCGTGACGTATCTTGTAAGGGCCCATCCCATTTGCCCTGCAGTACTAAAAAAATATATTTTCTGCTTTTATTTAAATCAGCTAAATACCAAGGTGAAATTCCCCTTTCATGTAACTATTTGCGAGCGACTAAAAAAAATTTGGCCTCTATGTTTGATTGAAAGTTGTTTTTTTGTTGAAGATCTACATGACTGTTCTTTACAATAATGCAAAAGCTATTGATTTGTTTGTTTTAAGTTAATACATTGTATCATAGTTTATCTCAGTGAATAATATACAAGGACTTTCAAATTAGCTCTCAGACTGGTGGGCTCGACGCGTGCCAGGGCCTGTCATAGAAGCCGAGGAAAGGGGGGGGGGGGGGCAGAGAATGGGAATTTATAGTTCCTTGGCTTCGCTCCCTTGCAGATTAATATAGATGCAGTGTTTTTCTACTTATGACTTTTGACAAACATGGCGCGGTACAAATGGTCACAATTATTATTATTTACAAATCCCGTCTACTACAAGGCCCACAAATAGAATGGGTAACACCGTCTTTCCATCCACTCGCAAGGAAAAATAATATGACATAAATCATTTTACAGTAAAACAATGAAAAATATTTACATTTTCTAGTGCTCTAATTTTATCGTTTCTTACTCGGTCTCTTCACCATTTCCTTGCATATTAATGAGGTAGTGTTTCTAAAGACTGTTCTGTAGAAACACGGTTCAAGTCAAGGCCTCGGAAGTAAGGGGCAGGGGCTATACTCAATTTTCCCCCGCCCTTAGTATCACATCTGTAGTCCTACACAGATGATCACTTCAAAATAGGACACATTTCGGACAAGGTGAAATAAACTTCAACTCACGTTTATTACTATGTACCCCGATCTCTCGGTCACATGTGTCGAGTGACCTAGTTTCACCGTGACCTTTAAAGTGAGTGCAACATGCTATGCATTACAAACATACAGGTCACTACATCCCTCCCTTATCACAAGAAAAATTACATATCATATAATTTTCTCCTGTCCAAAGAGTAATCCCTTTTTCTGCAAAGGTAACTGTAACTTTCAAAACTTTCAAACAAGAAAGGAATTAAAAGGAATTAACTTTTCCTCTGTATCAACATGCAATAAATGTTCATATCTACATGTACAATGTATCTTTTAAAATTGTTTTTCCTTGACTAATAAGTCAGACTTCAATAAACATGTCTGACTGTCACTGAGTCCTTTGTTCATTTGGTCTTATGTTCTTCATTCTAATAAGTGTGCATCAACTTCTCTCTGATGTACATGTATCAAACTTTGATGCAATCCCTTTGAAATCCAACGTTCAAAATTGCTGGTGTTATCATCACAACAAACATAAAATGCACAAATATTTTCAGCTCATTTGACTAATATCATCTCTCCTTTCCTTTCAAAGAATGCTTGGTTTCCAACACTATTAACAAGAAACAAAATATATTTCACAGTGTTTCCAATGATACACAATGTAGATCCTCTGCTGTGATTTGTCGCATAAACGATTTCACATGAATATGAATGGCTGCATGTGGCTCCAAAAATAAATGCTTATCCTTCTCTGAGAATTAGATCATTGAAACTAAATTTTCACAAACTGAATTTTCACAAACTGAGCACACCATCTTGGCAATGAAACTTGAAAAAAATGAAACTGATCTCCACACTGATTCGCTTTCAACTTGTGACACAATTTTGCAAAAATGAATCCTCGATCCTTGGTGTTTCACTCGGTATAATATGCAAATAAGATTTTCCACATGTAACATCACGCTTCACTGCGATCCAACTTTGAAATTTTCCGTTTCCACTTTACAAATTTCAAGCACTTTTCACAAAATAATGGGCTCCAATCTGACTTCCATCAAAATTTCACTTTCACAAGAATGTCCTGATTATGCACGATTCCAAATATGGTAGATTTCCGATTTTCAATGCATTTTCAAATATCAAAAAAAAATCACATGCTCCATATTAGATGATCCAAAGCAAAAGATTTCCTCCACTTAATAACAGTGAAAATCGTTGTATCGCTTTGGTGGTCTGCGATGGCGATGTGGTCTTCCTCCAGAGGAAGTCGGCTCCCCTGAATCGTTGACCATCTCACTGTTGTTCAGTTCTCCTCGCTCAGCGCGTTGAGACCCCTGCGAGAAACCTGAAGCTCGTTGCTCTGCTCCAGTGTCATCTGGAAGAACGTCTGGATTGCCCAGTCCCCCAGGCTCGATGTTGTTGACAACTGCATCTGGTGCTGCTGGCACCTGTTGAAGATATCTCTTCACCTGCGAAGCGTTCCTTTCATACGTGACACCATCAGGTGATTGGACTGTCACCTGACTGCCCTTTCTAGACAACACCGTGTAGGGAGTGGGAAGGAATGGCGTGTCCATCTTGTGCCGGACATCTCGTCTGACCAGAACTTCATCTCCCGGCATAATGTCTGATGGCTTGGCGTTCCTCCTGGCATCTGCGTAGTACTTGGCTGCTCCCTTCCGTTCAGCATCCAGATCTCTTACTTCCAGGTCATAGTCTGTAACAATCTCACCAACGACAGGGATCTTTGTTCGAATTCTGCGTCCGAACAAGAGTTCTGCTGGACTTTTCCCCGTGGTGCTGTGGGGAGTGGCTCTGTAGGCGGCCACATATGTTAGTAAGGCTTGCTTCCAGTCTTTGCCTTCTGCAATGGCTATTCGCATCCTTTTCTCCAGCGACTGGTTCTGGCGTTCGACCTCTCCATTGGCTTGAGGCCATTTGGGTGTTACTCTGTGGTGGTGAATACCAGTGATCTTCATGAAGTCTGCAAACGTCTCTGACACAAACTGCGGCCCATTATCTGAGAAAAGCGTTGAGGGTAGGCCATGCCTTGCAAACATCTCAGTCAATGCAGCTACAGTTTTCTCTGCAGTTGTTGACTTCATTATCACATACTCATAATATCTGCTGTAATAGTCAACAACAATCAGCAACGACTCGCCAGTTGGAAGTGGTCCAAGAAAGTCTATCGCTACGTCTTCCCAGGGGCGTGTAGGCAACTGCGTGCTTCTAACAGGCTCAGGTGGATCAGGCCTGCTGGTAATCTGACATCCGTGGCAGGATCTGATATAGCGTTCAACGTCCCTTTCCATTCCTGGCCACCACACTTTTGTGCGAAGGTTTTGCTTAGTCCCCACACAACCTAGATGTCCCTCATGGGCTAAGGCTACCATCCTCGGCCTCAGCTTCTCTGGAATAACAATCCTGTTACCCCTCAGCACACATTTCCCAATGATGCACAGTTCATCTCGTATTGCTGCATACGTTGTTTTGCTTTTCCCCCAGTCTCCAGTCTTGATCCTCTCTCTAACATCCTGGAGATCTGGATCAGCATCTGACTCTTCTTCGATCTCCCGAGTCATCACAGCCCTTGGAGTAGCGTTGACAGCAACAAAACGCACATAAGTCTCCGCTTCACTGCTCAGCGTTGATGACGAAGATGTTTCCATCTTGAGCAACCTTGAGAGCGAGTCAGCGATGTTGCTTCGTCCTGGTATGTACTTGACCCTATATTGATACTGCTGCAGTCTCAGGACCCATCTCTCGATTCGTGCACAGGGCTTAGACCTCGGTCCATAGATTGTCTCTAGAGGTCTATGATCAGTTAGAAGTTCAAATTCTATCCCATAGAGATAGGCATGGAAGTGCTCACAGGCCCAGACAAGCCCTAATGCTTCTTTCTCTGTCTGGGAATAGCGCCTTTCAACATCAGTCAGCGCCTTGCTGGCATACGCAATCACACGTGACTTGTCTCCCTGCTTCTGAATGAGAACTGCGCCTAAACCCACTGGACTAGCGTCAGTAACAACTTGAGTAGGTGCACTAGGATCAAAGTACCCCAATGTGTGTGCACCCATCAACCGTTCCTTCAATGTCTGGAATGCTGCCTTCTGTTCTGGACCAAACACGAAATGGGTATTCTTTCTGGTCAGCCTGCGGAGTGGCTCTGCAATGGTAGCTAGGTCTGGTATAAATCTTCCACAAAAGTTCACCAAACCTAGGAAGCTCCTGACTTCTGTGGCACTCTCTGGTTCTCGGACTTGTTTGACAGCTTCAATCTTCTTGTCGGCTGGATTCATGCCATTGTTTGTGAGCTTGTGTCCCATGAACACCATTTCTGTGACACCCAACAAACACTTATCAGGGTTGACTGTCAATCCTGCCTCTCTGAGACGAGTCAATGTCTGTCTTAGTCTCTCATCATGCTCTTCACGAGTTGCTCCGTGAACAATGATATCATCTGAGATATTTGCTGTTCCTGGAATCCCTTGGATCACCTTGTGGATCTCATGCTGATATATCTCTGGTGCAGCATTCACTCCGAATAACAATCTCTTGTATCTGTAAAGTCCACAGTGTGTGACGAAAGTTGTTATCTTCCTGGACTCTGGTTCTATCTCGAGCTGGTGGAAGCCCCATTTCAAATCCAGCTTGGAGAATACTCTACTAGTCGATAACTCATGGAGTATGTCATCGATTGTCGGGATAGGATGTCTCTCGCGGACAACAGCCTGGTTCGCTTCCCTCATATCCACGCACAATCTGATCTCTCCATTGGCTTTAGGGATTATCACTACAGGACTCACCCAGAGAGTAGGTCCTTCTACCGGTTCAATAATGTCCAACTGAATAAGTTCCTCAATCTTCTGTTCCACCTTTTTCCGGAGACCAAAGGGGGTCCTCCGAACCGGTTGAGCTTTAGGCGTGACTTGCTCATTGATGTTCAGCTTAACTGATCTTCCCTTCAATTTGCCAAAGCCACTAAATACTGAAGAGAATTCATTCTTCAAGTCACTGTAACTGTCCTTCACAGCATGAACCTGGTCTCTTACAGGACCAATGTGCAATATGCCCAACTTTTCTGCTGTATCTCTACTAAGCAACGGTTCTCCCTGTTCTTTTATCACAACAAACTCTGCCACTACCGACTTCGCTGCTGCCTTGACTTCAGCCGTAAAGGTTCCAATCGTCTCAAGAGGAGTTTTGGATGTATATGTATAAATCTTCTTTCCGCATTTCCTGGATGAGCATACAATTTTCCTTTCCTTCATCTCCTCCCATAGCCTCTTGTCGATAATGTTTGTGTCACTGCCAGAATCAACAATTATGTCTACCGACACACCTCCAATCTCAATCTCACATCTAGCATTCTTCTTCCCATTGATGGAAAAAGCATACTCTGAGGCATCAGCACTGTCGCTGTCTTCATGTTCAACCTGCCTCACATGTTTCCTCCCCTTCTTTTTTGGTTTTGGTCCAGTTTTCTGTACCTTCTTCCCTGAACCTGCCTTTGGCTTGGACGCTGACCTGCACTTTGTGGCAAAGTGTCCCTTTTTCCCACACGTGCGGCATACCTGTCCCTTGGCTGGACATGTAGAATCCTTATAACCATGTCCAGTTCTACCACAGTTAAAACATTCACGGGTATCGGTACTGACCTTATGGACCTGGGAGCTAGGAGACCTGTCCACTGATGATGATGATGACAGCTTCCGAAACTGAGAGTCCATGGCCTCCACGGCCTCAAATGATGCTGAGGTTGCCAGGGTTTCTGTCAGGGTGAGTGCAGCACCCTTTTCCAAAAGCTTCCTTCGCAGTCCAGGTGACCGCAACCCTTGGACGACCTGATCACGGATCTGATTCTCTAAATCAGCTCCGAAGGCACAACCTTCCGCTGCTTTCCTAAGCCGTGTAACCATCTGCGAAATAGTCTCATCTGTCTGCTGGGTAATCTGCCTGAAAACATGGCGTTGAAAGGTTGAATTAGACTGCACCACAAAGTGCTTCTCCAAAGCGTTCACAGCCTTTGTATAATCAGCCTTGGTGCCAGTATCCTCAAGGGTCTTGAAAACCTCCCGTACAGCCGGCCCAGCTGAGTACATCAGCAAAGCTCTCCGTCGAGTCAGCTGCGCCCGGTCTGCCCCGTCGACAAACACACCGAGGCTATCCGCGTAAGCGTCAAACTCCTCATACCAGCGCTGCCATCGTTCACTCACAACACTGGCATCTCCGGTCGAATCAAACTGACAAAGTCCCTTGATATCTGCGCCTCCAAACGCCATTTCCCGTCTCAAACAGATTTACAAAAGTCCCATGACGTTTATCCTCGTCGCCAATATCACATCTGTAGTCCTACACAGATGATCACTTCAAAATAGGACACATTTCGGACAAGGTGAAATAAACTTCAACTCACGTTTATTACTATGTACCCCGATCTCTCGGTCACATGTGTCGAGTGACCTAGTTTCACCGTGACCTTTAAAGTGAGTGCAACATGCTATGCATTACAAACATACAGGTCACTACACTTAGCGAAACATGAACCTATATTGCACTTAATAATTCGCAGTAAACAATGAATAAGCTTTCCATAGTGGTAAAAAGTACAAAGTTTTATGGAGTTCAACAACCCAAAATATCAATAATCTTACTAGGTAGCTATAAGCTCCCTCTTATTTTCCTGTATGTCTCCGGGCGGCCGCGTGGGGCTGGGGGGGGGGGGCACTTTCCTCTTTTATTGGTCCCCCCCCCCATGACAATAAATTTTTCTGTATCGCGATAAAAAAAAAATTAGTGCTCTAAAATAAAGAGGCAAAATTTCACCATACCAAAACCAAAATTTTCTCACAAGTCATGGTTCCCACGCTCCGTTACATAAAACACTGGTAATGAAACAGCACTGGAAACAGTGCCTTTTTTGATAGAAACCCGGTGGCGTAAAAGGGAGGGGGCAGAAGTTTTAGTGGGCTACAAAATAGTTTTGCCCCCTCCAAAACACACACAAGACCATAATTTTGCAGTATGGCAACATTGAAAAAAAATTAAATGTTTTCAATAGATGAAGTACTTATCATTGCGTACTATAGAAACTCAGTCTACATGCCATGACATGCGAGGCCACGATTTTGTGGGACAGAGGCTTGATCTCTTCTATATAGGGGAGAAGGAGAATCGATGCTGATGATAATTTAAACATCAACTGATTGAACATAATATGTACATTACCATGGCGGCGGAGCCGGGGTTCGGCAAGGGGCTCGATGGGCCCTGTGCCGAGTTCCGAAATCAAGAAAAGTGTCCTTGCTGTGACAAAAGAAAATTTTCTGAGGAACAAATGCCCCTCCTGTCAATTGCCAATCCTGTGATAAAATTGTCCTTTAATTTATCTGATTTAGACTGCTTCATGGACAAAATGATCTCTCTTTATTTATAATAGGCATACAATTGTTTGCGTGTGTTCTTGTTCCAACAGTCACACCCCCCCGCCCCCTCCCTGTATAACGTACGAACATTCAGTCTTTAAAAAAAATAATAGTTTTAATGAATACATTGAATTTATCAACAGTCTTTTCACTAACGCCTTTGCGACTAGAATATGTAACATTGACAGCCGATACATTCCCCCCCCCCCCGGCCTTAGTATAGGCCCTATGACGAAATTTAGTGGAATCTAGCTCTGCCTCCACATGGATTACAAATCTTCTATGATTTTTCAAAGTTCAAGTATATAATGCCAAGGAGTGTAACAACCGATGAAGAAGATTTTTTTTTCTTTAATTATTAAGAAAACAAACCGTTTGTTTTATCATTTACTCATCATTATTTTACACTACTTTTTCTTCTTCTTCTTCTTCTTCTTCTTTTTTTTTTGGGGGGGGGGGGGGGGAGGGGGTTCACATTTTTTTTCGCCGGGGAGGGGGGAGGAGGACGAGGATGTCTCGTTTCAATTATTATAGCAGATAACTCCTTGGTTATAGCATGGGAATGTATTAATGTAACTAGGATTCCCTGGTTATAGCAAGGATATAGGCAAGCCATCTCCCCATTTATGTATCAGTATCCCTTATGCACTGGATATCAGCTGGTTAATCCTTGGGTTAACAGGCGGCCTTCCAGTGGTCATGTAGTAGAAGTTTGTATACTTTGAATGCACTGTATAGCTTTGACTATATATAGTAAACATGAGCTGTACATGTGGGGAGTTCTCCTAATCTAAATCATCAACTCGTTTCTCTTTCCTCCGCTCATTACATGGTATTTATGAATAAACTTTATACATTAATTTCATTATGACAAATTTTTATGACGATAATAAAAACAATATTAATAATAATGATAATAATAATAGTAATAATAATAATAATAATAATAATGATAATAATGATAATGATGATGATAATTATGATAGTAGCAATCATAATAATGAAATAAAAATGAGTAGTAGTAGTAGTAGTAATGACAATAATAAACCAACTCCGCACGGTTTATACTTTACTTTGATTTTTGTTAGTTTGCTAAAAAGAGTCTAGGCCTACTACTACTACTCTAAAAATTTATAGGACGACTTAATAATCAGTCACCAACAGAAATATATTAAACACCCTGAGCCCTTGCCAAGCCCTATACTTCCCTTATTAATCAATATTATTAACGCACATGGGTTGCTTTCCTAAAAAAAAAAAAAAAAAAAAAAAAAAAAAAAAAAATCCTGGAAATAGACTAACTTTTAGCTGACGTCACGTAACGACCAGAGCACACGTAATTGTATAGACGTCACGTAATGACTAGTCAAGGTACACGTTACCTAAATGACAAAGCACACGTTACAGTAGCTGACGCTTCTGAACCCTTTGGCCACCTATGGCCGGAGGGGTCAGGAACGTCTGTAAAAGTAAAGTACACGTACCCTTAAACACACGTGACGTGATGACCAAAAACAGTACGCGTACTGAATACTGGCTTCTGATTGGTCAATATAGGTACGTGTATCGAAAATCAAGTACGCGTGGTGAGTAGACGTAAGTAGACCCCGATGGCTTGCCATACAAGACAGCGTACGTACGATCAAAAGTCGCATGCATAAACCTATGCGTGCCGCGCCGCATATCTGATCTGGAATGGCAGTACAGTACTTAGGCCTACTTTGCGACGGAGAATGAAACAATGGGTAATGAATAGGGCCTACGCAGTATCTTGCATGATCAGGTCGGCAGAATTTCTTGGGGGTAAAAAAAAAAAAAAAAAAAAACGCCAAGAAAGACGGCGCCAAGTAAAAAAAAAAAAAAAAAAAAAAAAAAAAAAAAAACGCGCCAAAAAGGGGGGGGGGGGGGGGGGTCCGGACCCCCGCGACCCCCCCCTGGATCCGCCTATGGTTTACAGTTAAGTCTTGCTTATTGTAAAGCCTAAAACTTGGGTTAGGTATATAAGACGCCATTTTCACCATTTTGTCCATTTCTTTTGAACGAGATCCTTTCAAAATCGGATTAAGCGGGGTCCCGCATGGAAGAAGAGCTTTTCCGACTTAGTACACAAATTAATTCCGGAGTAAGAGAGCTCATGCCCAACGATGATGAAAAGAAAAGCATGGGCCAAAGTTCCTAGGGCCCATTGATTGGACTTAAATGTAACTGTTTACCGCTGTAGAACACTTTCCTGGTAGAACTATGTGTAAAGATGCTTTTAAACTTGAAACATAGTAATCCTCTTAGTTTGCTTTCTGGACCCCTTCAAATTCCAGCATAGATTAGAAAAGCTATCGTTTAAGAATGGGTTTAAACTTCATCCATTGTCATAGCCATTATGGCGGAGATATTGTAGTCTTGGCTTTGGCGACAAGAACAAGTTCACTAGAAAGGTCACGAAAGGGTCACAGATGCAGCAGAGAAAATCTTCGAAACAACATTCGGTTGTATCTTGTCAAAATCCATTCAAATCCTTAAAAATATTTAGTTTGTGTAAAATCATGAGATATAACGGACTTCATCTAGAGCCATTATATACAGAAGAGGGGACTCGAATATGTTCCACTTCTGCAGGATTATTAAAAGACCAGTAGGGGCTTAGGAGTTTCAACGGTTAACCGAGGGTCAAAGGCAGAAATTTTTAATGTCAATTTCGATTTGCAAAACATACTACAAGTGACAGTCGTTCTTTGAATAGATTTTCTCTAAAATGATTGTACTTTAAATCCATTTCATTGAAAAAGATTTGTTTTTAACACGATAAAAACTACTTTCGAAAAATAAACTCAAGGGCAATTTCAAAGGCCTATTGTACTTCCCATAGAAATCAGGTTCGGATTATGTAATACGTCATTGTAATGTGCGCACATTTCTAAAGGTGATAGACAGGACTATTGAAATTGCCTTCAGTTGATTTTTCGAAAATAGTTTTTATCGTGTTTTTTGTTGATGTGTGACTTCACCGTTTGGATTGTAAAACTATAACATGGCCAAGTTTGTGAACATTGTTGTATTCTCTCGAACGCATGTTAATGCAACCTTGCAAAAAACGTGGAAATTAGGTATGCACTGTTCAGAGTGAAAAAATTATTGTTATCATCGTCATCATTATCATTTTCAGTTATGTGGAAAAGCAACATACGAAGGAGAAACAGTGAATAACACACATACAATACAGACAATACAATAATTGGTCCCTTAAATGCAATTGGCAAGTTGCCAAAAATGTGTCAGCACGATCAAAGAAGCATAGTAAAGTCTCATTCCCACTTGCAATACTCTGGGGATTTCAATAATATTGCAACAACAACAAAAAAGCTACCATGAATAATGTAAAATAATCATATGAAATCAGACTCCAAAATAGAGCAAGGTGGAATGGAATGGAGTCAAATACACAGGAGAAATAGGTTATAATTCTCTGAAACATATCCCTGCCAAGTTTGTGAACTTTATAAAAGCATGAATTGGAGAAAAAAAAACCCCAAACAAACAAAGCACTTACAACATTTCACATGAGAAGGGCAATAGAGTTTGTATATTATTCGATTTCGTTTGAAAAAAGCAGTCGTATTATTATTCCATAGCTATATATTTATTCCAAATATTGTAAAGCATCATTATTAAATTAATCATGTAAAATATATTCATTATATTTTCAAATGCACGCTATGATTATTATTCAGTTGATATGATAACCCCCCCCCCCCCAAAAAAAAAAATGCTATTAACAACTACTATGATGTGGAGCCTGGGTAACGCTGTACTATAGTGAAAAGGGCAATGCCGATGGTATGTTTACCGTATAGTTGTTAATACAGCCTGTAGCCATTTAACTTGGTACATCTCCTTAGTTTGGCATTGAAGCATGTTCAAAAGAATTCTAAAGAAAGTCGATGGTTTCGTAAAGCTGCATAGTGTTATGAATCGTTTTAAACGTCATCTATTGTTAGAAACATCATGTTGCCTCGTGTAGGTTTACTTGATTGAAGGCTACGACATATCAAGACCAAGGTGGATTAAAAGGTCACCAAACGGTCATAGATGGAAATAATGTTTCTTTAAAACCTCACTTATTATTTACTAACCTTACCTCAAAGAATGTTTTTATTTTGATCTCAGCTATAATTCACAAAGTCATCTCACATTGGTGCTCTATGACATATTGTTGATATACATGCTACCTTTCCGTTATTCCAGTGAAGGATCACAGAGTTTGTTAAAGGTTTATACAACACTTTTGTAGGTCAATAGCAAAGTCAAGTCATCACAGAATACAAATGCAAATGGTACAAGATACGTTTGGTTGAAATTTGCATTTATATCATGACAAGTGTATGTGATTCTTTCTATAAAAAAAAATTGAGTGATTGCTTCCTTCACTCCCCAGGGAGTGAAAAAAGTGATAATAGAGTGAAAAATCGCTCTTTTCCTTTAGCACTCGAGCACTCGATATTCACTCGATATTCACTCCTAAACAAGCGATCACTGACGCGACTTCTGGGGGAGTGAAGACAGAGTAAAAAATCACTCTTCTTTTTAGAGTATACCTCAGGCAAAACTTGGTTTGGAAAAGTCTCCTTGCATATGTTAATTCATATTGCTCAAGAAATCTTGTATTATGAAATGCAATACTTTGGTAATAAGCAAGGAAAATATAAACAAGATGACGTGTCAAAAAAAGAGAAAGATATCCGGTTTTTAAAGAAAATAATTAGACCAGAAATACTATAACAAAATAGTAATCAATCATAAGGCATAAGACTGTCCATGTAAGCATTGTTAAGATACTGACAGTCGTAGACTATTAAGGCAACTGAAACTATTGACACTTTTATAATAGAGCATATTGTTTGCCTCACGTTGGTTTTTGGCAATTTGACAACTTTCCAAAGCTAAATTATTTTCGGCTCCATGTTTTTCGCGATATATGCAAGTGTGAAATGCAAAGAAATTGGAAATCATGTATATATATCAGTTACAGTATCATCAGTATCATCAGTAATGTGAATGAAGTGTTTGGAATGGCAGTAAGCAGAATAGAAAGGTGCAGAGGCTGCGCTCCCGGGGGCCGGGGGCACAGTGCCCCCCTCCACTTTTTTCAAGTACCCCAAATGTGCCCCTTTTTATCTATGAAAAGTGCCCCTTTTCATAGCTGATAAGTGCCCCCTTTTCTTCACATAGTGCCCCTTTTTCTTTCCAATAAGTGCCCTTTTTAACTTCTGATAAGTGCCCCCTTTAACCTCAGACATTACTGCCCCTTATGAAATCTAATAATTGCCCCTTTTTCGTCTAATTAGTGCCCATTTCCCGTTCTAATAGTGCAATTTTTCCTTCTGATAAGTGCCTTTTTTCACTTCTGATAAGTGCCCCTTTTCCTTCGTAAAACTGCGCCCCTTCTTCTTTCTGATAAATGCTCTTTTCACCTTCTGATAGGTGCCCCCTTTAACTTTGCCCCTTTTGAAATCTGTGCCTTTGTTTTTCGTCTGATTAGTGCCCATTTTCCGTTCTAATAGTACAATTTTCCCTTCTTATAAGTGCCCTTTTCACCTCTGATAAGTGACCCTTTTTCTTCGTATGACTGCCCCTTCTTCTTTCTAATAAGTGCCCTTTGCACCTTCTGATAAGTGCCCCTTTTAAAGCTCAGATAAGTGTCCCTTTGAAATCCGACAAGTGTCCCTGTTTTCCTCTGATTGGTGCCAAATTTTTCTGATAAGTGCCTTTTTTCACTTCTGATAAGTGCCCCTTTTCCTTCGTAAAACTGCGCCCCTTCTTCTTTCTGATAAATGCTCTTTTCACCTTCTGATAGGTGCCCCCTTTAACTTTGCCCCTTTTGAAATCTGTGCCTTTGTTTTTCGTCTGATTAGTGCCCATTTTCCGTTCTAATAGTACAATTTTCCCTTCTTATAAGTGCCCTTTTCACCTCTGATAAGTGACCCTTTTTCTTCGTATGACTGCCCCTTCTTCTTTCTAATAAGTGCCCTTTGCACCTTCTGATAAGTGCCCCTTTTAAAGCTCAGATAAGTGTCCCTTTGAAATCCGACAAGTGTCCCTGTTTTCCTCTGATTGGTGCCAAATTTTCCGTTCTAATAGTGCATTTTTTTCCTTATAAGTGCCCTTTTCACCTCTGATAAATGTCCCTTTTTAAGTGCCCGATTTTCTTTCTAATAGTATTATTTTCCCTTTTGATAAGTGCCCCTTTTGTCTTCTGATAAGTGCCCTGCCTATACATATCTAATATAATGTACCTATATACTCTGATGTGCCCTAAAGTCCACAAAAGAGCCATATACCTAGCTCCAAATAATCAGAGAGGCTTCATAATAATAGATTCCCCTACTTATATCAGCACAATGAGAGGCAGTGGAGCAGGGAGCAGGAGGGGCACAATTCCCTAAATTATACAAGAATGAGCATTGCCCCTAAATCACAACAGGAAGGATGACAAATTTTTCTTTAAAAATTCCAAAGCTCGCTCGCTACGCTCGCTCGCATTTACCATTGCCCTCTTATCATATTAGGAAAATCGCTGCTATTCAAAATATCTTCAATATTTTACTCGCTCGCTTGCAAATGAATAATCAGACCATTATACTCAACTGCAAAGTAGTTTTTATCTAGAACCATGTTAAGACATAAACAATAATGTGTCGAAAATGATCCTCGATACGATAGTGTATTAATCAGAATGTAGCGGTATACTAATGTCTCAACGTGGCATTTTCCGCCTTGTTTTCACCCTTTGTAGGTGCCCCGCTTTCCCCTAAAGTGCCCCTTTTTGTTGGTGCCCCCCCCCCACTTTGAAAGACGCTCCGCCTCCCCTGGGAAGGTGTAGAATAAAATCTTGTCCATTTCAAATATTATCATGTATTACACCGAAACGAGGTAAAATTCAAGTGCAAAGGCATATTCTTGCATAACTTTAAATATTAAGAGCATGCAGGGAAGTTCACCCCAAGTTTGAGCTTGTCATGGATCACTGTTTTTTCAATAAGAGTTGATTATCTGCCTTCGAAGTTTAAAAACGGCTTAAGAAAACAAAAGCGCATTGTCTTTCATACTGCAGGTAGGAAATACGCATCATATCACAATGCCTTATAAAATACGTCGGTTCCGGACTTGGAAAAAAAAAATCATTCTCATCCAGGATTATAACACACATAACGAATTCTTTTTGGATCATGTTCAATGGAATTGTTCCAATACCGCGATTAGATAAATCTTGTCTTAATGCATAATGCACATCCAGGGATGGGCCGAGCTGCACCTTTTCAGAAAGAAAAAGGATTAAAGAAAATCTGACTAAACTTGCATTAAAAATGCTAAATGGCTCCCCAACGTGCCAACAGCGAATGTCACTATAATTCACTGTTAAAATATTGGGTAAATTAAGTTGGGCTATCACTAGTTGTTTAAAGATTTACCAATTTTAAAGCTATTTTCAACCAATTCAGCTAAAGAGAGGTTGACCAATTTGTAGCAGTTATTTTTACCAAATAATAATTGGGCACATATTTACCAACATTACTTGATAAATTAAGGTTGGGGAAAAAATTGCCATTTGGTATCTACTTCTTTTATCAAGTTGGGTAAAGTTTGTTTTGTAAGTAAAGGTTGGTCAAAAGATTTACCAGACGGTGAATACCCAATCTGATGCAGGGTAAAAAAAAAAAAAAAAAATACCCAAAAGAAAGTAAGGTCGGTCAGTCGGACATTAAATACCAATGTCAATTGTAATTGTTTAGGTCTAACAAATTTGGTAGAATATATATATATGTGTGTGTCTGCGTGTACTACCAAATTTTGTTAGACCTTGATATATATATATATATATATATGTGGGTGTGTGTGTGTGTGTGCGTGTGTGTATGTGTGTGGGTGGGTGGGTGTGTGTGTGTGTGTCAAAATTGTGTGTTCATTTCCACCGGTGGCGAAATCTAGACAGTGGACATGCAGTTGATGGGCCAGAGACGTCAGACCCGTATACGAAATTGAGCCTGGACGCCCATGTATATTTATATTTTTCAAACCACAGAAAGAAAACTTACCTTGGTATAATATTTATTTTTCGATGCATTATTATTTTTTTAAGGAAATGTAAAAGTCTTTTGGTAGTTTGAAAACCAGCAGCTCGTCGCGATTTCGGTGACCTACTTGTGAAACCCCCATTTTGCATCATAATGCATTGTGACTTTTCTTCAGTGGAGACTTTGAAGTAAAAACTAGATCACACAGCCTTTGAACATGGTAACAGAAAATTTACAGGATCACCTTAAAAACGAATCTTTATAAAGGGTAAGTATTTGAAAGAAGTTACGTAATCGGAGCATGTGTAGAAGGAGAAAATTTCTTTGTGACTGGAGGCCATAGTAATCCACAAATTAACGGAAAATGGGACTGGGGAATTTTTGAGTTTGATGTCCTTTTTCTTGTCCTTTTCTTTCACAAGTGGGAATGGGGATGATTATATAATGTGGAAAGGAGAGAAAAGGAAAAGGGAGGTAGGGAGGGAGAGAGCAAGAGAGAGGGTTGGAGAGAGAGGAGGGGGGGGGGGGGGAGAAGTGGAGGGGTGGAGGGAGGGATGAGATAGTTGTGGCCTTGGTCGATCATTCATCAACATGAAATTAAAAACGTTTCCTTCGATAAAATGTCTCAGAGAAGTTTCTCAAAATTAAAAATGGCTTGGCATAAGAAGATATCTTTAAAGATACTACTTAAAGATTTATTTTACTAACGGTCACGGAAGAAGAAAAACAAAACTATTTTGAAATATAGGGAAACATACTGCAAAATTTCAAACGAAATAGATATTATTAAGCGATAGGCCTTTATGGATAAATATTAACTTTCCTGAGATACCTTCGTGTTAGTTTTGAGAGTGTTTAATTTCAAATTTCTTTGATGCGGTGTGAAGTAAATTGCCGTTATTTTCTATAAAAAAAAAAACAAACCCAAAACGTTTCAATAGTTGTTTAATTTGGTACCTTTTTTGTGTGTTCGATCCAACTTGGTTATCTATTTCTGTTTGATTCTTCTTATCCTTTCGCAGTTTGATAATACAAAATGGAAAAGAGAGAGATTTTTGTGCGTGGTAATTAAAATTCACGGATGTATGTGATAAATTATCTTTAAAATGACAAATGAAAAAATAACACAATGAAATGATTTTATACGTTTCATTTCTGAGTGACCGATTAAGGATGAATCTTTAATGATCCGACGTGCAAACAGTTATAGTAAAGAGAGGTATTTCTTCTTCGTGCTTTTTTTCCCTGATTATCTTGCCCTCATGATCGATGTACATGTAAACCTCATATATCTCCAAATGTTCTAGACATCTTTACTCAAAATCAGTCCAATTTTTATTCAATTTTATAAAACCTAGAAAACAAATATTAAGTGATATATTTCTCCCCATAATGGAATTTGTAGGTAATTGTATTCAGGGAATTTTTGTCTTGCACTTTCAAAATACGAATGTATAACAAAAGAAGGAAACAAATCTATTGAAATAAAGATTATTGGACTTGAAACTTTCTTATAGTCTATATATGAATATTTGAATATATTTACTTTAAAAAAACAAAAAACGAATGCACAATTCAACCACAAGCAAATTTCTGAAATGTTTGATAATATGTTCTTGCTCACAGAAGCCCTATCTTGACAGAATAGGGTAGGCATTCCGTGTGATTTTTTTTTTCCTTCAAAAGAGATCATGAACAGTTCACCTATCCGAAACAGATTTGAAGGGCAAAGTGATTTAGGTCAAGCAGGTTACGTGGGTCAGACATTAAGACCTGAATAAATAACCAAGTCGCATTTTTTCCCAAAAAAACTTTTGTTGTACAATACCTAATTGCAGTTCTAGAAGACATTTTTAGTTGGGGTGGCAGGGCGGGGGCTCTTGGGGGGGGGGGTTTGAGGCGAACTGGGTAATAAAAGCAGGGCAACAACAGAAACTTTTTACAGAAAATACATATACAATAAATATAAAAGAATATCATATTCAGAATAAGATTGTCGAATAGTTGGATCGTGTTCGGGTCCTTATGGGATCATCGCCCCACAGGATGCCAGGTAGCGAGGGGATGGAGGACACGTGGGGGTTTCACCCTTTCACGGTAGGAAGTTTTTGAATTTTCAAAGTTGAAACGGCTTGATTTAATGCTAACAAATTACAACTTTTTTGTGGGAGACTGTGTGACCTTACCCTACACTGGTAATTCAGAGTCGGGAAAGTACAAAATATAGGGGAGACTGGGATCATTGTGGCCCCCTTTTCACTGTTTCGATTGCTGCATTAAACATGTTAAATATATAAGTGATATGGTTGAATATTTTACACCACAGTGTAGAGGAACTATTCAGCTATCCATTCAAAAACATTTTTTTTTTCATAACTACATTCATTAAGATGCTAATAAGCATAATGTCAAGCAGGTCAAATTGGCGTGGGTCGGGGTAATTGTGGCCCCTATTGGTCATGACCAATTGAAAATATAGATTTTGGGAATATCTCTTATGGAAATCCATAATTACTAGTGTCAGTCATTGCTGATACACTTTTAATCAACTAACAACATTGAATCAATAATTGGTTCTGCCAAATGGTTGAAAAAAGCAATAATTATATCATCACACATAATATCGTGCATCTACAGTGTCATAAAAAGTGGGTACCCATCCACTTTGCACTGTTATTGCACACGGGGCCTTAATTACCCCGAGCAACATTTTCACTTTGATCCCTCTGTACAGCCCTGCTATTGAAAATATTAAGGTGGAAGTTTTTCTTTTGTGTTCCTCAGTTCATACTCTTCCTATTTCAACAAAAAAAATCATCTTAATAATTTCAATTAATGTAAAGTAGACTTGCCACTTATGAAATTTGGATTGTCGTACGTTTTGAGCCCCCTGTTCACAAACTTTGAGCTAAAGGGCTTATTTTTCTGATTCGATAGGAGGAATAGTGTTCAGCTAGACATGTGCCAAACATATTTGTCATGGAGTGATGCTACAAAGAATTACAAACTCTCAAAGACAAATGGGCCACAATAGTACCCCGGGGCCACAATTACCCCATTTCCCCCTACCTACGCTAGCCAGCCAGTGGCCCTATACTAGTAAGTCCTTACTGTTTCTGTTTTCGGTAACTTTTACCAAAAAATTTCTTTTTCTTTTTTTTTTCTTTTTCTTTTTCTTTTCTTTTTCTTTCTTTCTTTCTTTTTCTTTTTCTTTTTCTTTTTCTTTTCTTTTCTTTTTCTTTTTTTTTTTTTTTTTTGGGGGGGGGGGTATTTTATTCCCATTTACTGGTGTTTTTTTGTGACACATAATGGCAAAAATATATTTACTCTATTATCTAAATGAAACAAATCAACCATTTTGCTGGGTGGGGGGCAAGGTGAACCCCCGAAAGCCTACACCGGAACCGCCTCCGCGCTGCTTATTATGCTTATTGTGTTGCATACAACTGTAATGATTGATTATTTCGGGTTATGTAATGTTATGTAAAAGGCCTTTCAATGTTCGCACATCCTGCATCCAGGTCTCATTTTTTTCCTCAGAAAGATCTGTTCATCAATTTCTATACCTTGTTGTTCTTATTGTGCTGCATAATAGTAAATGATTGGGTTTATGTGAACGGTTTATGTAACTAGGCATTTCAATGTACACAGCCACAGCACCAAATCCGTTAGCAAGACATTAATCTACATTTGCCACACTCAAACCAGGTGAGGTACCTGACAGGAATTAATTCCTGTGAGACCAGATGAGCGCAAGACAGGACGAAGATGATGGTGTTCTGAGGGAATAGACTATTTTCGTGATGCAGTCAAATTTATTATATTCACCTGATACAAAGTATTATATTTCAATTTTCAGTAGCCGGAATGCATCTCACCATTCTCTCTCTGTCACTCTCTCTCTCTCTCTCTCTCTCTCTCTTTCCTTCCCTTTATGGCCCTCTCTCCTTTTCCTTCTCTCTTTTCTTCCCTTCATCGGTCTCTCTCTCCCCTTCCCTCTCTCTTTTCTTCCCTTTATGGCCCTCCCCCTTTCCCTCTCTCTTTTCTTCCCTTCATAGGTCTCTCTCTCCCTTTCCCTCTCTCTTTTCTTCCCTTTCCCCCTCTCTTTTTTCCCTTCATAGGCCCCTCTCTCTCTCCCTTTCCCTCTCTTTTCTTCCCTTCACAGGTCTCTCTCTCTCTCCCTTTCCCTCTCTTTCCTTACCTTTATGGCCCTCTCTCCCTTTCCCTCTCTCTTTTCTTCCCTTCATAGGTCTCTCTCTCTCTCTGTCTCTCTCCTTCCCCTCTCTCTTTTCTTCTCTTCATAGGTCTGTCTCTCTCTCTCCTTTCCTTCATAAGTCTCTCTCCTTTCCCCTCCCTCTTCTCTATCTCTATTCGCTTTCCCTTTATCTCCCTTTTTAAATAATTATTAATATCCAGTCATATCTTTCTTCTCTCCTTGTTCATCCTTCCCTCTATCTCATTCTCTTTTTTATTCTTCCATTCTGCCCAAATATACGATACAGGGCAAATAATATTGTGTCTTCTTTACGGCTTTTATTTTACTGCTTGTTACATGAAAAAGGGGATACGATCAACTACAAATACATGTATAACTTTTGGATACACCTATGCATGTACTGGCAGAGCATAACCCTTCGAAAATCACAATACATGGATAATTACATACATGTTCATGTCACAACCCATACAGCAGTCATAGTTCTTCGACCTCTTGTATAGAGTTGCGTTTAGAGAGAGAGAGAGAGAGAGAGAAAGAGAGAGAGAGAGAGAGAGAGAGAGAGCGAGAGAGAGAGAGAGAGAGAGAGAGAGAGAGAGAGAGAGAGAAGGAGAGGGGGGGGGGGGGGGGGGAGTAATAAAAATAAAGATCATGAGCGCAAGTTTGTGAGCTTTTTGTGCGAAAGTACAACGGAGGGGGCAGTGTTAATTTTAAAAGAATCATTCTGATAGACCAGTATACCGTAGAGAGAGAGATACATTCACTCAGCTCAAGTCACTCATATCCCCCGTGAATGATGCATTCTTGAAAGGATGGCTGGGGGAGGGGGGTAGATGACATCTCTTTGATTGATATTGATATGTAAATCAGATTGGTATTCAGATATTTAAGTCATAAAAATTGATATGTAAATCATTAAAAAAAAAATACTCTCTCCAATTTCGACCCTGGAACTGAAGCAAATTTGCATAGTTTATTTTTTAAAGTAGGGCATAGTTTCAGTTTCAGTTTCAGTTTTATTTTCATTTCCAACAGAACAGTGATTTTAACAAGAAATCAAATATACAATTCAATATTCAATAACAAAATACATTTTACATGGTTTAAAGTTATAAAATAGAAAGTATACATAGACATCCAGTGTTTTTGTTGTTTGTTTTTTTTTTAAAGTTAAACATGTGGAAATGGAGGGATCCACTGAAAAGCCAAGTTTGGAGTATGTGGATCCCTCGAAATAATGACAAAAACGTATTTTTTTTAAAAACATGTAAATATATTGACCAGAAAAAAATATAGATATACATAGCTTACCAAAAAGTGGCAGAATAATAATACAATTATAAATCCATAATTTGAGAACTTGTTACGACACGTATATAGTATGGTGAACATAATAAAAAGAATAAGACAACATAAATTAAAGCAAGGGAAGAGAAAAATACAAGGATAGTAAATGTTGCTGCATATGTGAAGAGTAAAGAAAAAGAGAGAAGAGGTGGAGAGGAGGAGGAGAGAGAGAGAGAGAGAGAGGGAGAGGGAGAGAGCACACGATGTGCGTACTACAGGGGTAGTGACCATAATTGTAGTATGGTGGTTGATCCAGTGTCCGAACCCTTTTCAGAAAATCAACGATAGCAAATTAAATATCATATGAATATCTGTCAAAACTTACATAATGAATGCTCAAAGTCCTACAGAAAAAGAAGTTGATGGAATTTTAAAAAGACAACGTAGATTTAATACGATATTCCCTTCCGAGTGAACCCCTTCCCAACGACGCAGCGTTTTGGTCCCTTGAAAAAAGATGTATTTCCGAACGTGTGAAACCTATGGGAAAAAGACACAACCTTCGTTTCAATAGTGTGGTTTTCATACGCGTAATCCCACGCGTATGAAAACCCATTTTAGGCGCTTAACTGTACACGTTCGGTAATACAATCTGTTCGGAATTACAATCCTTGACTATAAGTTGCATATAGAGCGTAAAGACATGACGGGAAGGATAAATGCATTTTTAAAAAAAGGCGAGGCATGATTAAACTATGCACTGATATTAATTTGTATTGTAAGAAAGTATAAGAAACAATTTCAATTTCCTTTTAAATGAATAAAGTGAGGGGGCAAGTTGAATGTCATTATGAAGAGAGTTCCAAAATTTGGGGGCTGTATAAATAAACGTGTTTTGAGCTAGAAGGGTTCTCAACAGAGGTAGATGAAAGTCATTACAGCGCCGGGTTGGGTACTTATGAGAGGATTTATTTTGGGTGAACATATCATCAAAAATGGAAGGAAGCATGTCGTTATTATAAGAATACATAAACTGACCTAACTGGAGAAGATAAAGATCTTTAATTTTCAATATTTTATTTTCAAAGAAAAGAGGATCCGTATGGGAGTGAAAATGAGAAAGGCAAATGATACGAAGAGCTTTCTTTTGTAATAATAATATTCTGTTTAACAAAGTTTGGTGTGTATTGCCTCACACCAGGAGTCCATAATGTAGATATGGTAAGACCAGAGAGGAATAAAGCATAAGTAAGGAAGATGAATGGAGATGTGTTTTTAATCTATTCATGACACCAATATTTCGAGAAATAGTTTTACCAGGGAAATGTTACTTACATTTCCCTGGTTTTACAGATGTTGTCAATATGATACTTCCAGGAGAGTTTAATGTCGAAAAAAAATTTAGTGTGAGAAACACTCTCCAACGGGAAGTCATCGAATTCAATATTTATTGGCAGTGAGTCTATAGTGTTACTGAACAACATATATTCAGTTTTTTGGAGATTAAGTGAAAGTTTGTTTGCTCTAATCCATTGTAGAATCTTAGATAGTTCAGAATTAACCGTTTGCGCAAGAGTGTATGGATTGTTGTGGGAAAAGAACAGATTCGTGTCGTCAGCAAAAAGTATAAACGATAAAATATGGGATGATCTGCAGAAATCATTTATATATGAAATAAATAAAAGTGGACCCAGGAGGCTTCCCTGTGGAACACCACAGAGAATATTACATAAATCTGATGAACAATCGTTTAAAGAGACATATTGCTTTCTGTTAGAAAGAAAGAATGATAACACCTCTAGTATACAAATAACATTATACATATATTGGTTGTCGCTATGTTAGAAAAGAATTGTGCAAATATTTGGGTCGTCATAAACAAATTAAATATGAACAAATTCTGACAGGTAGTGGTATTATACATATAATCTACAACAGGGGCGGATCCAGGATATTGTAAAAGAGGGGGCACAGAGCTGGAAAAGTACACAATTTAAGGGGTAATTTTTTTTCTTTGCCAGTTTGGTTTCAAAAGAGGGGGCACGGGCCGGTTTTCCCCCTATGTAGATCCGCCACTGATCTACAATCAATTTTGGTGGTACATGTATAGTCGACTTGACATTTTATGAACCCAGAAAAGTTCTTTCCGTTACAGTTTTTTGTGGATTTGTGATCCCATGTGGTCTCCATACAATTTCAGCTTTGTTGCCGAAAGAGCAACTTTGGAAAGTTGTATAATTTGCATAAAGCCACCGGCAGCCATTTTAACACCCAACTTTTGAACGAAATGTCCATTACTGATAAATGTTTTTTGTGTGCATTGACTCCATGGAGACTCCGAACAATATCAGCTTTGTAGCAAATAACTTTGGGCAATTAGCATACTTTGCATAAATCCAAAATGGCCGCCAGTAGCCATACCAAAATCTAACGTTTGAACGACATGTCCGATACTGATGTATGATATCTCCGGGGTTTTGATGGGCGTAAAATCCATTTCTAGTGTTATTTTTGCAATATAAGGTCAGGTTTGGGTACTAAGATTCACACTAGATTCGCCATTGGCTACATTGGACTGTCAAATCGACTAGTACACTCTGTTTACAGTTCTGAGTACTGGTGGTAGGTACAATTTAATTACTGTACATGTATTTTAAATTTTTAACTTCTGCCCTGACGAGCTATGAATCCTTATTTTAGTGGTTTTGTAACTCATTATATTAAAATATCACAGTAGATACATGTACTAGCATTTCAAAAATTGAAGATTTTCTCTGTACAGTATTTGAATTTGTATTAACCCATATATGCAAAGTCGAATTTTAGGAACACTAAAGCATTCTCATTCTTTTGGATTGGCAGAATAGCCATTTCCACATATTTAACCATAATTATACTGATGCACCTTCATAGTGCAGTGTCTCTTTGTAGTGACGTTTTTGCATTATCTTTTGATCCAGAATGCGAGGAATTACATGAACTGTACTTATTATACATGAGGAGAAAAAGCAAAAATCACTGAATTTGGGGGGTCTATTTCTAATGCAGTACGTTGTGCCGTTCACTAATAAGAGAGATTTAATTGCTACATGTACTAATCATTAAAACTCAGTAAGTTGGCAAAGCAGTGTAAAATATATTTAATCACCATTTTTGTGTACAAATTGGAAAATTTTCCATTAAATTTTGCAATTTTCATTCACATTGGTTCATGTAGTACATGTATACAGTGTACATGTAGTTTATTATTTTCTTCAAACTATGTAGGAGTAGAAAATATGAGTAATTGGTGGAAATTTTGAGGAGGAAAGGCTAATTAATTTAGACTTTAAAAAAACGCTGAACTGCTATAGGTTAATTGCTGATCTACATATAAGTTTTCTGCTTTCACTCTTTATGCAGTGCTCATGACATGAGCCAAGTGTATTCAGCTCTAAATGAAAACATCAAATTCTAGTAACACAAGTTAATAAAATAAAAAGCTGGACACAACTTTCATCAGTGTTAATCGTTCTTTTATTTACATTTTGGGGTGTATCATAATCATTACTTCATTTACATATTTACATTACACATCTAAAAATACAAGAAAAAAAAATACGGTATCTAAAATTTAATTCAGGATAGAAGGAGACAGCAAAATTTGACCTGAATATCCTAAAGTTTGTAAGCAATATGTAGTGATAAAGCTTACACACCATTTATTTTAGGCTGGATTTGACGGGGGAAAATGAGACTAACTGAACAAGAGATTACAACATATTTGAGTTGGAAATCAACCCCTATAAAAGTACTGATTATATCATCCTATCAAAATTTAAGACAAATGAGGTCAGAGGGAAAACTGATTTATGCTCCTTACCCACTTTTGTAATGTTACAAGACAAAGAAAGCTTTGAGGTTGTGCCTGCTTGGAGGAGTGAGCTTTCAATGCTGTCAATGAAATTGAGTTGTATTGAGTCTACAGTCTGTAAACTCATTCAATAAAGGACATGGAGTGGGATAGCAGGTGATTACTATACCTACTCCAGACTCAGTACGACAGTTCATTAAAGTGATTTGGTAACTTTGTAGAGGCTTGATAAAATCTGAGCCTAGCCTTACATGCTATCAGTGTATGTAATATGGTGTAAAAATGAAACCCAGGAAAATAAAAAGCACTTCAAAATCATCATGTGCTTCACAAAAGTAAACATATGCAAGTGACCGGAAATGCCAGACTCATTTTCCCCCATAGACTCGGTGTTAGACTAAAGCATATACGCTAAAAGGGAGTATTCAGTCATAGATATCTTAATAATAGCATAATATATTTGAAAACCTTTCTATGCCTGGCTATTTATTTATCCTTCTGAACATCATTATACAAGACAGATATCAAAATTCAACAATTTATTAAATCAAGCCTCCACAA
The DNA here is from genome assembly GCA_025618425.1 of Heliocidaris tuberculata. Classification (NCBI taxonomy): domain Eukaryota; kingdom Metazoa; phylum Echinodermata; class Echinoidea; order Camarodonta; family Echinometridae; genus Heliocidaris; species Heliocidaris tuberculata. The sequence continues at coordinate 15,942,795 of CM046835.1, read as the reverse complement.
AGTTACCGAATCCCTTTAAGTGTCCACCTGGAAGGAATTTAAGGCTTCAGAGCTTGTTACAGTGGAAACTCACTATAACGTGGACCTCAGGACCATGAAAATTACCTTGTTATATCAGGAATCACCTTATATCAGGGTAAAAAAAACCAAAAGAACATAAACAACTGGGACCAGCAAAATAACCTTGTTATATCAGGAATCTTGTTATATTGGAGCTTTTTATAACGAGTTTCTACTGTATCATACTCTTCATAAGACATCACATTAGGAGGCGAGTGGCATTAATAATGTTGTCCATGTATTTCACGATTGCTTTAAAATCATGGTGTATGTGTGTATGGTATTTAGACAAAGATTAGTATAGTACTACATGGATTTAATACATTTTTGCTCTCTTGGTTGCATATGATTTCATCTCCCTCTTATGTCGAATTTGCATAGATGTCAAACTGTTTTCAGAGTAAATGTTATCATCTCATGTTTACAAGTTAACGAGTCAATTAGAGGTTAATACAGATCACAATTTGCTTGATTTTGTAGCATTACATTAATGTACCCAGTAAATATACAAGACGTTCCTTCTTATGTGAAATGACAGTACAATTAGAATATACATGTACTTTCTATATAATTTGATTTTGCTTCTAAGAACAGTTATAATATCAATATTTCTGCATTATAAAATCTATCAAATTTGGTGGAGTATATGGGTGATAAACTATGGTTCAGGAAAAATCTCTTCTGAAATATAGTATCTACAAAAAGATTGCCTTGTGCAGTCATTTAACGCTATGTTGCTTAACAATCTGTAACAATTTGGTTGCAGTAATAGGCCTTTTGTGGTACCCTGGACTTACTTACAATGGCCAAGTTATAAAAGAAAAAATTATGATGTAGTACACAGCAACAGCTATCCCTCATCTCACTCAATCAAGACACCAGCAATAATACATAAGTAAAAAGAGAGATTAAATTTGTAGTTCTTTCACAGGATAGTCACCTGACCAATGTGGTCACAGGACCAACTAAGGCAGAATAATGACAGGAAATTGATATAGATTATTCTGCAACCTTTAATACAGCCGGATTACCCTGGACATTCTCATCAGGTATAACAGGTCATTATGGTTCTGCCATAAGAAGGCCACATTAACAAGATGGTCACAGGACTATGGCCGGATGATGATGACAAGGTGTATTTGGACACCTATTAATCCCAGGATATTCACTAACTATGTATGAATTATTTCAGATAATTGTATTCACTACAACCATATTTTCCTGTATGGAATCATGTGCAAAAGGTGATTGCTGTGCTGCCAAAAGGGAACATGACCAGGGAAGGGTGATGATAGTGGGTGGTTGGACACCCATCAGTCACAGATGATTCACTTATTACAGAGTGCTCTAGGTGATTCTATTGTCTTTATTACATTTAAATTACCCTGAGTACAGACTCATGTGCAACAGGTGATTGCTGTTCTACTATAAAATGGTCACATGATCAAGATAGTCACATGAGTGAGACTGAATGGTGATGATGATGATGAATGGAGTGACATCAGTCCCATGAGATGAGATCCTGAGCCACAGCCCCTTTCCCTGGGGTATCCTTCTCTGGAGTGAAGAGGGATGCTGCCTGACTTAATCCAAAGCCCATGGAACTCTGCAAACATAATAATCAAGATAGAAAGAAACTTCATCAGATTTTTCAAGTGGTCCAGATGCACAAAATACACCACAAAATAAGTGAATCACATGATTGGAATGTTTCTTGATCCCAAAATGGCTGGAGAAATGTCATGTGTTACTGTACTCAAAAAATGCTTTCACATTACTGTTTACTTTATTAAAGGTCATTATTTGTCAGTGTTTCAGTTCCTTTCCGTTTTGTTCTGTATCTTTTCAGTTTAAGAACTTTTCTGGTTCTCTTACATTTATGATTCTTTCTAGTCTTTCTACAGTATAATCTTTCTGTCCTGTCCTATTGGTCTGAGAACAATTGTTCCTTTCACATTTTCAACTTATCTTTTAAGTCCAATCTTATCAGTCTAAGAATCTATTTGTTTCTCTGCTATTTTGTGTTCATTCTTCCCTATCCTGGACTTATCTTCCTGGTCTGGTCCTATACGTTTGGCCCTCATGATCTGTTCTTACCTTCCTGGTCTTTCTCCTGAGTGGACTGCAGAGATTGGCTGCTGGACTTCCCATGATGTTGGTTCTCTTCTGTAGAGCTGGACTGCACAGATTGGATCCTGGACTGGCCAGGATGGTCATCTTCTTCAGGGCTGGACTACACAGAGTAGTTGCAGGACTTGCTAGGATGTTGTTCCTCTTTTGTAATGCTGGACTGCACATAGTGGATGCTGGACTAGCCATGATGTTGGTCCTGTTCTGAAGGGCTTGACGGCTAAGTCCATCTGCAATGTTCATATATATATTTGATGAATGATTAACCCCCTGTTTTCATTAACTTACATTTTCCATTACTAAATGAAGGAATTACTATATGTTTCTTGATGTACCTCACATTTGAACAAAATAATGATCAATATTTTCTAACAACAACACAAAAAGAACGGTCTTTCAAAAGTTTTTTGAAAAGGTCCACAGATGTACATGTACATGTAGCAGTCTTCAGGCTGGTAGGCACTTTGTTTTACTAATTTTAAGCAACTGAGGTAAGCCATGAAATAGACTGAAAATAAAACCTTGTAATCCCTTAGTAATGTATTCAGTAATTTTTAGTATGATCATCTGCATATCTTTAACTTCTTTGCTAAAATAATATAAACCTAAGTAAACTGAAGTTAAAAGGAATTCTTCAGAATACCTTCACGTAGCTCCTTGGTCTTTGCAGGAGTCGCCTTCCTGGCCGGGCTCTCAACCTTGAAGAACCCTCCTTCAAAGACTACCTTCTCAGATTCTGCCTTTCTCGTTGCCTTGGCCTGCATGGCTGCCTTGGCTGCTAGGAGTCTCTCCTTTGCAGCATTACGCTTGACAGCAACGTCACCTCCGACTGGTTTCTTGGTGATGGGTTTCTTCTTCTGCAATAGGGCAAGAGAGAAATGGCAACAAAACTGTACTACTGCAGAGACAGAACTCTGCATTCACCTCTTATATATTTTCATTACAATTAATGTCTCTTTATCACCCTTGTCTCAAAGACATGTTACACACCCACTGCACTTCTTGTTGAGAATGGGGTGAAGAAGTGATGCCTTGGAATAAGTGCAGGGCCCAACAAAGTTGACTTCCAATTACATAATGACCACTCCAAAGTTGGCATTAGCAAGAAGTTATTTCTTGGAGATTTTTCAAACAAATTATGTTCAAAGTGATAGATAATTAATGACAATCCCCCCATAATCATATAACAATCATCTTCACTCAAGTGATATGCTTTCTAATTACCTTTACAAAAACTGCATATAACTAGCAAGTATCCTTAAAGGTTCCCTTTTATGGAATTACAAAGGAACTTCAATTAGTAGACTTTTCTACTGTGAATCCAGATCTGTCAACCATTTTACCTGAATTCCATTCATTAATCTGTAAACTTGAAAATAAAAAATTAATTGGGAACGCCCCTAAAAATTTTGGAAAATCGGTCCAGCGATCGATGACGTCATGTGACGTCACACTCAGAATGCTTGACTCCACGCAAGCTGAAAGTGTGTGTGTAGGCTATTGAACTTCGTGTAGATCCTAGCTTCGACTTCGTGTAGATCCTAGCTTCGACTTCGTGCCATTACAGCCCTTCATTTTAGTTTTTTTTAAATCCTATATCAACGAACGATAACATCTTCTTCAGACAGAAGAAATAAAAGAGGAATTAGGGGCACGGCCGTATTTGTTTGAACCAGACATGTCGGATTCTGATTATATGACAGAGACGTCCCTGATTTCAATAACGGAGAAGATATCGACGGGAGACTTGGGAATTATAACTAGTAATTCCTTTTGATAATTAGATTGCCGATTAAATTTTAATTTACGCATATCCACCAATTATGAATCTTGTTTGCGCTTGCAAAATGCCCCAGTCCTGATGAGGCTGAGCTGATAGCTGATCGAGGCAGTGAGCTCGACGTGCGCAGGTGTACACGCCGTGCCGTTCGGTCGTTCGCCTGCTGACCCTGCCTGGCCTGGGCTTGGGTAGGGTTTTACTGGTGCATGGGGTGGTAGCGTTTTGTTTCTAGTAAATTCTAACATTGATATCCAGAAAACCCTTAGCTCTCCTGTTACCTTGCATGTTTTCATTGTGCTGCTATGAATAATAAGTACCGGTAGACTAAGTTAGTGTAGGTACAGTGATAGTTGATCAATAGATATATGATCAATAGATACCGTAGATCAAGTTTGATTTTGGGGATGGCATCTTGCTTCAGAGACGGCCTCTTCTTGATGCCAAACGCCGCATGCAGCCCCGTACTATCGAGGAAGTCCTTCGCACAAATGTGCTCGGAACACACGGACACTGCGGTCACTCGGCCCCTTCCAATTGACGCGAGTTAGTTTCACTTTTGAGGTCCATTTTCTTCTAATATTTGGGTCTTTGAGGAATAAATGTAGACTTACACCCTCCTTTGTGATGTTGCTGCAACCTGCAAAGACACAGCGTTGCGGCATACTTCGATTTAGAGGTGGTTTTCGAGGTGGTATATAACTGCAAGTTAGTTTGCACGCGTGATATATGCAAGATATTGTAAACAAGCACCGGCGATGTCGGTTTGTGACGTCACACGTCAATCATGCTCGAAGAACGAGAATTCGGGGTTTAAAAGGGGGCGGAGCTTAGCAGACTCGTTTAGGCCTGAATACGTGGGGAAAATATTATTTTAAAAATATTCAGATACGTATTCATTGCAAACGGATGTAATTTTTCAATTTAGATGAGTATCATGTACAAAATAACAAGAATTAGAATTTCATAGAAGGGAACCTTAAATCTTAAAATCATGACTTTTATTAACATGAACTCGGGTCTTTATAGCACCTCTGTAAATCACATTGAAAAGGTTATGTGTAGCACTGTCACGGATACATCCTGCACTGTGAATCACACTGTTTGTGGTTTGAGTCTCAGCTGCAGCACTAATGTCCTTTGGCATGAAGCATTAATCTACATTTGCCACTCTCAAAGTAATTCCTTGAATGTTTTCACTGCCTTAGGGCAGCTGGGCTCAAGCCTGGGTAATAACAGGACTTTGTAGGTGGCTTGAGCATCCTGTGGGTTGGATATGTGGTCTATCTAAATGTAGCTATTGAAATCATAAACAGTAATTGTAATTATCATTATATCTACCTTGATGATTTTGGGTTTGTCCATCTTCTTCTCCTCTTTCTGCCAGTTATTAGCCTGTAGCTTCTCAAGTTCCTTGAACAATGCATCCACATCATCCACCTGAAAAAACACAAAAACATTGCAAAATATAAGCACATTAGCATCTTCACAGAGCATTTAATATTTCATGCTGCTGGACAAAGACCATTTTAACCTGAAATTTACATTTAAAGTTGGCAATTCCTGAATATGGAATAAATTTTAAAAATAAAATAGAGGGAGCAAGAGAAAGTGAAAAACAAAGGTAGAGTGAAATGAAGGGGCAACGGGGGAAATATGCAAGAGAGATCAAGAGAGAAACAGAGGGAGAGGGGAGAGAAAAAGAGAAAGAGAGAGGGAGAGAGAGAGAGAGAGAAATATAAAGAGAGAGGTAGACAGAAGACAGAAAAGGATGACTGCATAAAAACTGGCAACAACAAAAAAAACAAAAACAAAAACAAAAACAAAAAAAATCAATAGAATCTAGAAAGGAGTAGAGAGGGAAAGTGAGCCATAATACAAACTTCTAAATTAACATAAACATTTGATATGTTGAACTGCCATTTTCTATACAACTTAGACTACATTTATTTATCTATTTCCATGCTCTACAGTTGTATGGGTATATCTATCTCTGTAATATCTCCAACTGTATTAAACTTCAATATCAATATTTCTCAAAGGCAAGTGATAAGAACTGACCTGGAAGTAGATCATTTCCCAGAATCCCTCAAGGTCCGAGCAGTGGGTGACCTTCTCACCGAGTCCAAATTCACAGTTCTTAACCAGGCCTAGGAACTGTTTGAAGCGCTGGTCTATCAGGAGTTTGGCCTTACCTATAGCACTGCGAATCTCACCACACACTAAGAAGAGATACAGAAGGTATTCAAAATAAATAATAACAGGACAATCTTCCAATATCATCACATAATGATCAACAGTGGAAAAAATACCTTTCTGTTCACTGGAGCTTTTATTGGACGTAGCGTTGAAAAAGTGTGATTTTGTCAAAGCGAAATTTATGTATTTTATTGTTTGTTTACCAGAGTTATTTTTCAGCTTTCAAGAGCTAAATCGCTCACTGCTCCTGTATGTTTTTTTTTTCACAGACGACCAACAGTTTATAAATGTTGATAAATCATTGCTTTTAAATGAAATCACATAAGTAATCTTGGAGTAAAAGAAAAAAAAAGAAGGGGAAAAAAGAAAAGAAAAATAGAAACAGATAGAAATTTGCTATACCTTCCTCGGATAGCTCATTGTCAGACATGATTTTATCCCAGATGCTACATCTGTCAAGAAGCCTTGCTGTCTCTGAGGAAACAAGGTTCTTGAAGTACGGTACATCTTTCTCCTGCACTGGTGAGGTATCTTCGGTTTCTGAGGGTTTCCTGGTAAATAATTACAGGTAAATGAGGAATTGTGCATAAACCTATTCTAATCAGCTCAAAAAGCTATTTGGAAAATTTAAAGCAAAATGAATGCCAGATATGAGTTGACGATAAGGTTGAGTTCTGGTCATGTGGAATGAATATTCGGCCCAAACACTTCAGCTATTTCTTGTAATATTTCAAATACAGGGGCATTTGAAGAGCAATCCTTTTCAGGGGACATTTCTACTATGATGTTCTTTCAAACTAACATACAGGGCAGTCCCGTTATAATGAGGGTCTCGGGACCAAAGACTTTTCCTCGTTATAACGAACTCTCGTTACAACGGACCATAAAGAAAAACATAAAAGAAATATAATGCCCATGTCTTCTCTATGTTTTATATTTTTCCAATATACACATAAACTTTCACAAGACAATATAAAACACTCTAATCTCCAATACAAAACGTGAGCAAAATAGTTGTGAACATTCTGTGAATACATCGTTCTGCAAACCGTATCATTTACATTGGTTCTTCGGGTACACGTGCGTGTGTGTCTGTCTGTGTGCAGAACAGCAATAATGACGGAAAAACCTGGGGAGGGGGTAGGGAAACCAACTGTTTTGCTGCCATGAGTTGTGGGGGAAACCCTTCTCAGTTTGTGCATGAGGGCAGCTAGTGCAGAACGTATGTTTCCAGGTCATTAATGTCAGTCATAGAAAAGAAAGAATGCAACTTTCAATGTCCACTATTGTTCCTCGTTATAACGGGTCGTCTTTGCTTTGTTTTTTCTTTATCTAAATGTCATGATAATTAGCTTGTTATAACAAAAATCTTGTAACCATGCTCGTTGTAAGCGGGTTGCTGTGCCATGTTTGCATGTGGACACTTTTGGGACCGAAAGAATTTGTTCGTTATAAAGAAACCTTGTTGTAGCCATGCTCATTGTATCAAGAGTGCCCTGTAAAAGGAATGAGAAAGCTCACAAATTATTTTTCACCTTTACCAGAACTCAACCTTCTCTTTAAATGCTGAATTCACTCCTTCTTGTTTCTCTTTGCCTTTGCGCACATTTGGGAACTTTACAAAATTTAAAACTCATTTAAGAATTGTTAAACAAGAATCGTTAAACAGGAATTCTTCTTACCCTTTTACTGGCTCTTCACTCATAGGTTCTCCCTTCACATTGCTTTTAGCTTCCCCTGTGTTTTCTGTTTCCATAGCAACCTCCTCCAGAGGTGCTGGTGTCCTGTTGTAAAAAAAAAAATCAATTCATTTCTGTGACAATGAGAAAGTTATATATAAAAAAAAAGGAAACAACCAGGGTTTGTCAGTAACAGCTTTATTTGCTTATTGCATTTAAACATTGTCTTTCTGTTTATTCATGTCTGCAATTATCTACAGTACGAGAGAGAGAGAGAGAGAGAGAGAGAGAGAGAGAGAGAGAGAGAGAGAGAGAGAGAGAGAGAGAGAGAGAGGGAGATAGAGAGAGAGGAGAGGGTTAGTATCATTGTGTAAACCGAAATACCAGAAACAAGTTTAGAAAAAAGTTTGTTTGTTAGAGCAAAAAGACCTTTCTATTATATTCCTCCCCCTAAATGTTTGCCACAATATTTCTATGAATTTTTCTTTCTTTTTGCTGCAAGCTTTAATGAATTATAAGCCTTGAGTCTTGCATATCTTTTGATACCATATCTATACAAAGTTTGACTGATGCTTACTCTGCAGCTCAGTGTTCAATTCAATTTGATTTAAGACTGCTACCATCCAAAAGATCCTCCTACCTCTCATTATCTGCAGTCCCTGGTTTATTCTCTGTCTCCAGTTTCACAGGGCATTCAGGTTTGGCAGGTTTACATGTCTCTGTTTCCATGGTAACATCTTCCTCCTCTGTCATGTCTGGCTGAGGAGGAATTGGTTCTGTAATAAAGAGAAATTTCATTAAAAAAGCAGTGTTAAAATCCTGTTTATATGTATATTTTAATAATCAATGTATCTATGCACTTCAAGAAAGCCATAAAATCAGTCACCCAAACTTTAGCTGAGCTGATATGATAGGATCCGATGCATTCCAAGAATTATTTCCTTCCAGGTACCCTTATATAAAAACTGCATCAAGAGAGACAACTCAATATAGAAAGAGATGTCTAAGCTCAAGAGCAACAGGCATGGATTTGAACATTTAACATCTTGAATAAGAGTCAGTCAAGAGAGTGAACCACCATACCCCTGTGCTCCTGAAATAAAATAAATTCAGTAAATTGTAGTGAGTTACAACAAAATATTTTATCCCTTTTTTTTGTTTTGTTGTTTTAAACAAGTATTGAAGACAAAAGAGAGATGTCCATGCTAAACACTTTAAATGTTACTGGAGAGTCAGAAACTTACCAGTGCATGAAACTTTTATGCTGCAAAATGACTGAATTACAGCAATGAATTATCTAGGCTTTACTGTACTGATTGTTCAAAATAGCTGACGAGTTTATATCTCATCTTTTATAAATATGGTCCTATCACTCTACAAATGTCAGAAGCGTGCCCATACAATGCTTGTCCCAAATATTGGATGATTTTGTAGCTCATCTTTTAAAATATAAATGACAGGCAGCTATAAAAACATCAAGATATTTCAGACAACTACTAACCTTGTGGTGTCTGCTTGCCTAGTAATCTCAGAGGCCTCAGTGAGTATGGAGTAGAGCATCTAGAAGATATAAAAAATGATACAACTGTAAATACAGCTGACATTATAGGGGTAACTTTAAGTCTTTAACACACTGTACCTGAAAATACCTAAAAAATACACATTTTTTGTCCTTAACTGAAAGGTAGACAAATACTTGTTACTTCATCCTGTCCTGCGACAGATGTACCTTATTATTATTATTCTTTTTGACTTGGAAACATTTATGTAAATGTATCACAGACTTCAGTGATTGACTTCACGTCCATAATCTGGTCAATTTATGTGCGTTCATACTTCGTCCGCTGCTACAACAATGAATCTTTATATTTCTTTTTTCTTTGGGTTTAAATGATTATTTATGCCATATCTACTAAAGTAATCAGATTATCAATTTGCTATAGCACTACATAAACAATATACGGATTCGGGGGGGGGGTCACTCTACTGTAATGACATTTTGTTGTAAACTCAATGTCAACACAGTGCCCAAAATAACTTACCTTTTATTGTAGTTATACAATTTACCTTTATTTGTAGTTATACGTATCATACAGGTTGTATAATTTTCAATAACTGCAACTACTTCCATACTTATCTCTTAACGGTATAGAACTCTGAGTCATGCTTAAGTAATTGTTCATTTGACATATTGTACGTATACTGAATCCACATCTATATTTGTTTTTGTTTTGCTTTTTCTATTTTTATGTATTGTACTCTAGTTATGTTACCCTGCCTGAGGAACTTATACTTTTATCTGTAAACCTCAGTACTGGGTTATTTATGTACTTCTTTATTTGAGTGTTAAATGTTATTTTATAATAAAGATGAATTAATAAAAAATTCTACATGGGAATAAACCTTTGTTCACTTTACATTTTCTTTCTTGTTATTTTTCCAAATATTTGTTTGACTATAAAAGGAACTAGCCTTTTAATAAGCCTTTGACTTTCGCTGACATTTTAAATTCTAATTTTTGTTTGGAGGGGGGGGGCAGGGTGTGAGGGGAAGGGAGTTCAATATGCTTAAACAATGTATGTCGGAGAAGGTAAAATATACAAGGCATGATTCCTTTCTCAAAGTTTGAATACTTAAACGAGTTAAACACCTGTAATGAGGATCAAACTTATGTCACATCTTCTTGCAGATTTCTGAACCACAGCTGACTGCTATTGAATTTGATGGTCAAATAACTGATCCATATACACAAATCAATCATTCATTTTGTATTTTGCCAATTATTTTGTGAAATCATTCAAGAAGATAGAGTCTTATAACAGGCATATTGGCTGTACTCTTCTTTGTTTTAACAAATCATTTACAGAATAGAAACAAAGGTGAACTCACCTTCGCTGAGAGGGGGTTAGGGTTGTGTTGGACTTTGCAGCAGGGAAGAGGAAGATTGATGCGCTAGCTGGGCTGATGGGTGTAAAGGGAAGGTCTGGTACAGCCATACTGAATGTGAATCCTCCTGACTGGCCAAAGGTATCTGTCAGCATTGATGATCCTCTCTGATTGGTTACATTGAACGAGGCCTCATCTAACGGAGGGAAGAAAAGTCAAAGCAAATGAATGGCAGTGAACAAGTAAATTATAGCTGTATATATTTTTTTTCTTTTTAAATCCTGTTAATTTGAATAAAACAAGGTGTTTTTTTTTATAAATATCATTAATATAAAATTCTAACAAGAAGAAATAAAAATCAAGGAAACGATTACATACCTACAACTGGCTTTGCAGGCTCCACATCATACTCTGCTTTCTCCTCCTCTTTTACAACTTCCTCCTCCTCCTCCTTCTCTGCCACTGGAGCCACTTTCTCCACAACTGGAGCCCTTTTCTCCACCTTGGCCCCCCTGGAGTGACCAGTCTTGGCCTGGGGAGGAGGAGCTTGTTTGGATGCTAGCCGGGCTGATTGCCTAGTGGGTGGGGCACGGTCAGAAGAGACCGATCTTGTAGTAGGCATTCTGGATGATGTGGGTTTAGAAGGTGGAGGAGGCCCTCTCCTGGTTCTGGTCAAAGGGGCAGGTTCCTGGTGGATTGAGGGTAACGACAGAGACAGCAATGTGAAATATAAAGCTTTTTTTTTTTTTTCGTTGTTGGTAGATCTTTTTCAAGGCAGTAACTTTATAGCTGTTGTCTCTAAAAAGGAATTAAGAAGTCATTTCCTCATTAAATAAAATAACATATTAATCATGCATTACCATTTTAGAATGATAAACATGCTTTCCTCATCGAGTTACTGTAAAATGACATGGGAAATCCAATTTAAGCAAACAAAGAGAATATGGCCAATACTCCTCTACTCTTCTTATGAACATTCTTTGTTCCATTCATGATTGGCTATATCATTCCATTGGAGTTTCAGAGAGATCAATGCACATTTTAATAATCCAATAGGAAACCATCAGTGCTCTGTGTTCATTGCTTACAACTTTCTTGATGGGAGCTCTTGTCCTTGAGGTGCCTTTCACTCCATTTGTTGGTGGCTTTGCTGAAGACTTTGTAGTTGACCTTGTAGCCCTCTGAGCTACTGGTGCAGGTCTGTTGACTGGTTTCTATAAACAAATGTAAATTGATGAAAGAAGAGGATGCCAAGGTAAAGTTGACATACATGTACATTAATCCAAGTCCATTATCACTGATTTTGTCTTTTATGTTTCATGCATCCCTTATACACCTACTCATTCCTTTCTGTGATATTCAAAATGATTTCATAAAAATCTCTTCACTGAGGGGCCTGGAGCAGACTTGGAAGGGCCTGATAATGTCTTGTTATGAGCTCTTAAGGGGAAAAGGGAACATAATCTATTTAAACCAGTTTTTAAAATGTAGATTTTTCATAGATAAACAAGTAAATTTCCTACTTGATATACGGGAAGTAAAGTACATTCATATCTCTTCTCTCTCATAGGACTTTTTCAACATTGATACAACTGTGAGCTACAACCCCTAAGAGCAGGGCAAAAATACGGTTAGGTTTGACAGTGATACATGCATTTCTCTACCAAAGCTGATAATTAGTTAGTTTTATTAACATTGTAAATTTCAGCATTGGAGATCTCTGCAGCATGCAGGCAAAGATTGACAGGCATACCACTTGTATGTAATCTATACCATGCTATGTTTGCTGATTGAATAACACTACTTTGCCACACAAAATTGAAGAAATGTAATATAAGAAAAACATATTAAACATTTAGACGTTTTCAGGTATAAATATCTATTTCTTGAGACATTGTATACTTACTGCTGCTGCTAGCTTAGCTGCAGGTTTGGTTTTCGTTTGTGATGACATGAAAAGTTTAGTATCTTCTTTGTGGTCTAGCGCCTTGGACACTCGAAACACCTGCAAAAATCAGCCATATCATCAAAATTGTAACTATGAGTTTTTCTTATGGTGAAAATATAATTCTCATAGAAATGACAGAATCCACAAAAATCAACAGAGAAAGTTGAAAACTATAAATAAATGTCTAGCAAATGAATATAATACAAAAAGAAAAATGAAAACAAATTTTTAGTGCTTTAAAACAACAACAAAATTCATCCAAGTGCAAAAGAACTGCAGAATGAATTGACACAGGTTGTAGGGGAAACAGCCGAACAGCCGATAATATAAGAAATAGCACCGAAAGTGGTTTCAAAACACACAAATAAATTTACAATACTCAGGAAAATAATAATATGAATAATATATGTTTTTTCTTTCTATATCTTTTTAGGAAATACTGAGCTTGGTCAGGGTTCTTTTTAATTTCACAATCTTTTTAAATTAAAGAGGAAAAATTGAATAATCATATTAAAATCAGAGAAATACTACATGTATGCCTGCTAGTCTTCCACATAGCTGATGCCATCCTTCAATTTATTGGTATATTTTTTTCTACTAAGGCTCTTTCAAAATGCACAACACAAATAATTGCCAGGAGGAAAATCTGGAAGCATTAATTGCGATTCCCCCTTTTGAGTATTAGCTGGCATTAACTGATTGCAAGTAAATTACCTGAGGTTTGGCTTTACTAGCCATCTGTTTTCTCTTCAACTCTTTCTCCTCTCTCCATTTCATTAGTTTTTCTCTCCTGGTCATACCCGTAGCAGGGGCAGCTGCTTTCATTGAGGGGCCTGGAGCGGACTTGGAAGGGCCTGATAATGACTTGCTGTGAGCTCCACTGCCTACATAAAAGAAAAATTGTACATATGTTCATGTACAGTATGCTAAACCTTTTGGGGAACAGATTTAGTATAATCTTTTTTATTGTAGCCATGAAGATGAATCATTATTGAAGAGGAATGAACCCTTCAAAGAAGTCAGCTTGGTTAGAAGTGAAATCAGAGAAACAGATTAAACAAAGTTTCAGCAAAAAGGACAAACTTTAGAATACAAAAGTTGTGAATTTTTGTTTCATAGTCTAAACTCATAAAGTATCCCATTTCTCAATCCTTGTGAAGGAGTTGACAGTTTTTTTCAGAGGAAGACATACATGTGTATGTTATGTTATGGAAGTAAGTCTGTTCTATCATCAAACTGGAGGAAAGGGACAGATTTTGAAATATGAATATCTTTTATATGCACAAATGAGAGAGTTCTCTTTTGTACTACATCACACATTATGCTAAAATTGCCTATTTAAAGGAAACTCGCCTATTTAAAGGAAACTCGCCACATGAATAGTGATCAAAATTTTCAAACATTAAAAATTGTAGAACAGCTTGAAGATTTCTAACCCTCACTCTCCTACCAGTCTTACCCTTTTTAGCTTTTGGAGGAGCAGCCGTTGGTGGTGGCATGGCTGCTTTCAGTCTATCCTCCTTGACAGGGGAGAATGCCAACACATCCAGACTTCTGTTCTCCATGAAGCCCATCCCTCTCACGTTCCTCTGGTCAATGGATCTTCTGTGGAGCCTGGCAAACTTGGCATCCACGGTGGAACCCTTCTTCTTGAAATAATCTGCTCTGTCCATTTTGTTGGATTTGATTTCTAATCAGAAATAACATAAATAAAGGATTTAGATCTAGTAGGACTAGATTGAAGTCTATGCATAGAACAAGGGAAAAAGATGTATGATGTGCACCTAAGATTTGACTTGAAATTATTAAGAATTTTCTTTATATTCTTCTAGGTATGCTTAGCCTTAATTTATCTCTGATAAAACACACACAAAAAATCTCTTCAAAATTTGAGCAAGAACATTATCATTTTCACAAGAAAAGATGGCCATGACATTTTGGCATTGCATAAACAGACATGCCTCATGTCTGAGCATACATTTTAATTACAAGTATTTCAGGATTTTTAAAATGAAAAATTGACAATTAGATAATTTGTGGCTTGTAAATGGAGCTCCTCTCCCATTTGCCCCGAACTGAAAAAAAAAAAGATGAATTTCCATTTTCTCTACAGAAAATAATTTAAAATACATGCATCCTAGAAGTAGATATAATCATTTCACTTATGCTTTTACACAAAACCTGTATACAAACCTATTCCCTCATTAAAAACAAAGAAAATGATTTTTGTGTACAGAGCAAATGGGAGAGGAACTCGCAAGATGCGTCACAGAGTTACCAATTTGTGTTTGATTGATTACAAAAAAATTATAACTTTCTTATCTCTTGTCCGATTTTGCTCAATCTTTCATTTATTTGTTTCTTTAATTTTTCTGCTTCTTTTAAACCAACTTAATATCAGGATGGACTTTCCCTTTAAAGGGATTGAATAACTTTGCCCACGACTGAAAAAAAAAATCACTGTTCCAGCTAATGCTGTAATCATAATTGCAAACCTTTAGGTCAGACAGGAATCGCCTGAGTTTTATAAGTTGATCGGTCGTTTATATATCAGGATATTTACGATTGAACATTGATGTCGGGATAGAATACCACCGAACCCTAAAGAACTCTTACAGTTCTATCACAGAATACCGTACAATGAACGAATCCCTATTTCTTCAGGGGCTGGAAACCCGCTCTGAAATCGCCAAGTGCTGGTGCTTGGTTTTTGTGACTGCATCGCGCTGCAGCGCAGTGAAGAAGCCGAGCGACTTGCACTATAGCGATTGATCGCTTTTTTCTCTTTTTTAGGATGGTAAACGCCTAAACGGGTTCCATTTTCTCTCATACTTTCACATATATATCAATCCCTTTAAAGCAAGGAAAGTTCAAAGTACCACCTTTGAAATAGCTTACAGTGAGACAGTTTCAATTTGTATTTTCAAATTCTTCCATCTGCAATCACATTTTGATTTAGCTCCACAAACGTGGATTTTTTACATTGTTTTTGAAAATAATAATTATGAAATAACATTGCATTATTTTGGGCTACGTGTGGTAAATTCTGAATAAAATCTTATTCCTATTTATTTTCGTAAAAATTAGTAACAAATATAAGCGACTGGATGTAGACTAGTCCCCAGGGTTGGCGATATTTTTTTATTTAAAGAAAAAATTAAAAAATCAGATAAAAAAAAAAAAAAAATTAAATCAGATTTTAAAAATTTAAATCAATTTTTTTGGGGTTTTTTTTGATTTTTCAAAAATTTCATCAGAAATAATGTTCAATTACAAATAAATCTTACCCTTAATAATAACATCAGTCTTAATCTTATAAATTTTACTCCTAAACTCATTCTTAACAGTATATTTTGTAATTAAGCCCAATTAAAAATATGAAGAATGCAATTGCTATTCTATTTTCGTCCCCCGGTTACATTGCCAAAAAAGATGTCTCCCCCCCCCCCCCCCCCATCCTCTGTACATGCATGCTGCCAACAACATCATCATGCAGAAGCATGTGCCAGTGCACGATTTTTATCCAATTAATGTTCTTAATTATATTTTTGCCCCCAGTTACATTGCACAAAGTACGGCTCTTGGGCCATCTTCTTTCAGAATGGACCACCTCAAAAGGTGGTCCTTGTGCCATTCGATTTTTTGAATATCAAATGGAAAAGGTGTTGTTTTTTTGTGACCTGGTTACATAGAAAAAGACAGAGAAGGCGTCTTTTTTGGTTAAAAAAGCCGTCTTTTGGGGCAATATAACTATCGTAGTAAAATCACTATTTGTAACATTTAAATGGCAATGTTTAGTTTATTTTTAGTTTTACAAATTGTTATTGAAGCTCTTCCATTGCTAGGGATGCGAAACTTCTATTAGTTTTCAAAGCACTTGAACAGAAAATTAACTGCTGGTGTTGGAGAGGAATTCATATAAGAGTCAGCTTTACAACAGTCAAAGTGTGACTGTACTGCATTGTGTTATTTTGATTTTTACAAATTGTTCTCTCTAAAAAAAAAAATGTTACATTGTGTGATAAATGTAATAAGAAAGAAATAAGAAACATGTTTCACTGATAGCCGACAAGAAATTCAAATTTCAAAAGAAAAACTTTACATGTATGTACAAATTAAACCAAAATTGAGTCCCTGCTGATCACGTACATATATTTGAATTCTTTTTTTTTCAATTCAATTTATTCAAGTCCATTTAAAAAGTAAAATAAAAAAAAAAACACATCAAAATAATATAGAAAATATATATTGAAACATTGAACCAACAAACAAAAAATAGAGCAGAAAGAAAAGTAAAATATAAAGGGCAAGAATAAGAAGCGTACAAGTGATATTTTAAAGCACATAAAATAATGGACATGAAATGGGAAACTGCAAAAGAACCGAGTAAAGCCTTAGCCTTAGGCTTTAGCGTTTAGTAAAGGTTCTGTCGAGGCAGTCCCTACTACCATGACTACATGTACTAAAAAAATACCTGTACTGTCATGACTGTCTGTACTGATAACCATTATAAAAACATAATTTTTAATGATAAAAGAGGTGCAATGTATTAATCATGTACTAAGTTATGATGATGTAGCGGAGTAAGTGAATTTAGAATTCCTTAAGTTTTGATTTAAAAGAATTTAAAAATTAAAGTACACAGTCCCACATAGGCCAGGGCCTATGACTGAGTGCATCCATGCCTGTCATTATGCATTCTAACTTCCAAAATACTACACAATAATGCGCTACTGGGACTGCAGAGTTGATAAAGCCTGCAAAAACATCTTCTAAATCACACATTTTACGGCTCTTTTTGCAGTGGTAGAATAGCTATTAGATTTTGAAATGCATGACAGAAATCCTTACCAAACTTGAATTCCTAATGCTCAATCTTGAGTGAATTCCAGTATAAAACACACCTGTCCGTGTCCAGTTGTTGTCGCGAGCGAATCCGTGTCAATCTAAATTTAAAATTGAATGGTCTTTCCTTGCAGGTCGCTGATTGGTCAAATCCAGCTCGGATCCGTCGTCGATCGTCGTCGATATATATACGTACACTGCACTATAGACGCAACTATGCAGCTTTCTGTTTTTTTTTTTTTTTTTGTTTTTTTTAATGTGAGGGGGCACAACCCGGCCCTTATTATACAGAGATTGTGACAAAACCCCCAAAATGTGCCCCCTTTTAACTGTATTAGCCTGTCAAATTAGCACTGGAAAAACGTGATACTCCCGGCCTTTTCCTTTTCCCCCCAATTTTCCTTTTTTTGTTTGTTTACATTCCCCATACTCCAGATGAGGCTGACTCACGTCAAACCATTTTGAATAAAGGGGGGGGGGGGGGGGGGGGGGGGGGGGGTGTTTGCAGACACGTCAGCCAAAATTTCCCGACCTGTAATTGATATTAATACTAATATTTTAAAAAAGTCCTTCGACATATATATATATTATATATATATGTATGTATGTATATATATATATATATATATATATATATATATATATATATATATATATACTTGCCAAAATTAATCCCCATTTATTCTCTTCTTTGGGAGAGACATTGTAAAAGAATTTGAGGAAAAGTAATAAATTAGGACCTAGTAGGGCCCAGGCTTTTTTCTTGCTTCTACTACCTCGCCAATCCGCACTAATCCTTTATGACAATCCTGGATCCGCCCATATGTAGTCAAATTGTAATGCTTGTTTTGTATGCTATACCTTTTAGCTTTGTTTAATTTTGCCTTCGTTTTCGACCCCCCCCCCCCCGTTTTTAGGAGTGAAGGAAAATTCCAATCGTCCGACTAGAGAGAGGTTCAAACTCAAAGGAGGATCCTCGATTGTCATGAGGATCGAGGGCAGGGGATGAGGGCTAAGCTTGAAAACTGTGAAAGTGTGTAATCCCTTTAGTAGTATCTTTTTTTTTGGGGGGGGGGGACTGAATAGTAGTTTTTTTTTTTTTTTTTTTTTTTTTTTGGGGGGGGGGGGGGGGGACTGAATGCTCGAGCATGCACCATGCACCCGGGGCGGATCCAGGATCATTTAAAAAGGGTTAGGCATCGTTATGAAGATATTAAGCATTAAAGAAAGAGGTTACGAAATTTTTAACAGGTGCATTTTGAGCCTTAAGGGGATACAAGAATACACATGATTAAGGGAATATTCTCCTCTGAACTTATGTTCCCCCTCTCTTATTCAGACTTCTTCCTCTCTTATTATTATCTTTTTCTCTTTAAAAAAAGCTATACCGCCCCCCCCCCCGTTTCACATTCCATAATACCCCCTCTCTCTCTCCCCCTCTCTGACATACTCAAGAATTTTTCATTCCAAGAGCATTTATTTAGACAGCATCTTCTGTCTAATCTCTCCTCACCCCTCTCTTTCTTTCTTTCTCTCTCTCTCTCTCTCTCTCTCTCTCTCTCTCTCTTTCTCTCTTTCTCTCTCTCTCCCTTTCTCTCTCTCTCTCTCTCTCTCTCCCTCTCTCTCTCTTAGCTATATATAGCTCCAACTATATTGAAATCGCTAATGATAGATGGGCGTGTACATCCGAGAGCCCTCATTAATTTGTTCTCATAGTATTTCATTTTATTTCAGTCCTTTTCAGTTATAATACAGCATATTATAGACCTTGCTCTTCCAAGGGCCCCATGCGTTATATATAATTATGTGCAATACTGAGTGGCGCCGAGGAGGTGGCAGGTGTGCCCATCATGCAGTGGCGTAGCCTATGGGTCCAGTAATTGAAGTCTTGCATCATGGGGTCCGGGGGGGGGGGGAGGGGGCACTGGCCTGACTAGGTGGGTGAACTGCCACCACAAGGCCGCTGATTAGGGTGAAGGTGTGGAAGGGGCTCACCCAGAGGCGTCGGAACGTTGCCGCTTGGACAATGCTTCGGGGGGGGGGGGGGCATCTTTTGTCCGGCAGAGAAAAGATGCCCCCAATCTACTATTGTCCGAACCCGACGTTCCGACGCCTCTGGGGTCACCTGAGTTCATTAATTTTCCCCTTTCTCCTTTTTATTCCATTTTTGGGGGGTTCCCTTCTTTCAGTTTCTCATGATTTGACAGGGGTACGCGTGCCCCTCATGCCCCCTGTGTTTGATGAATTGGCCAATCCGGGATCCCTAGCCCTAAGGCTAAGAAATTACACGTAGCTATCAACAATAACAAAAGTTAGGCATGCAGTCTGAAACGATGGGGAGGGGAAAGGGCAGGCGACCAAGGGCGGTATTCTGAAAACTGTTTTATCTCTAATTGAATATTGCTGTATCTCCACAGTTAAGATAAAATTGGTATTCTGAAAATTGTAACTTTTGTTGTATCTTTCTTCACTCTGCGCATTATCGCTGAAGATAATATCATGAGATAATTGGTATTCTGAAAATTATTTTGTTGTATCTTATCTTCCATGGTAATTACAACAACAATGAACTTACAACAGCTATATGTTACGTTTTATTAAAATTTTTTTTTTTTTAACGTGTCTACTCAAAAAAGTGGGGGGGGGGGCTCCAGGCCCCCCCCTTTCCGCGGCCCATGCAACTTAAAACAATATTAGCGCGGAAGACACAACAAAAGTTACAACAATTTTCAGGATACCACCCCAAGTTTGCAACTCTTTTTTGCAAATGATCCCAGTCACTGCAATGACAAGTTTTAATTTGTCTGTGGAAATTAGGATCATGCGCAGTGTAAAGAAATGAGAGAAAAGTTACAACAAAAGTTACCACAATTTTCAGAATACCAATTTTGTTTTAAGAAGATCTGTGGGTGAAGATATATAGTCAAGGATTGTAATTCCGAACAGATTGTATTACCGTACGTGTAAAGTTAAGCGCCTAAAATGGGTTTTCATACGCGTGGGATTACGCGTATGAAAACCCACACTATTGAAACAAAGGTTGTGTCTTTTTCCCATAGGTTTCACACGTTCGGAAATACAGTACCTTTTTCAAGGGACCAAAACGCCGCGTCGTTGGGAAGGGGTTCACTCGGAAGAGAATATCGTATTAAATCTAGGTTGTCTTTTTAAAATTCCATCAACTTCTTTTTCTGTAGGACTTTGAACACTCATTATGTAAGTTTGACAGATATTCATATGATATTTAATTTGCTATCGTTGATTTTCTGAAAAGGGTTCGGACACTGGATCAACCACCGTACAACAATATTATGTATAACGAGTTTTCAGAATTTTCAGAATGTAGCCGCGTCCATATCCATCGGCCGCGCGCTCGCAATATACACACGTACGTACGTATGTACGAGTTAAAGGAGAATGAAACCCTGGAATCCATTTTAATGAAAAGAGAGGATAGAGAGAAGCAATTTTTAAAAAGTTTCATCAAAATCGGTTACGAAATGAAAAAGTTGATTTTCTGAAAAGTGTTCGGAAACTGGATCCACTATCATACTACTATATGGTGGTTGATCCAGTGTCCGAACACTTTTCAGAAAATCAACGATAGCAAATAAAATATGAAACGAATATCTGTCAAACTATACATATTGAATGCTCAAAGTCCTACAAAAAAAGAAGTTGATGGAATTTTAAAAAGACAACGTAGATTTAATACGATATTCCCTTCCGAGTGAACCCCTTCCCAACTACGCGGCGTTTTGGTCCCTTCAAAAAGGTACCGTAATTCCGAACGTGTGAAACCTATGGGAAAAAGACACAACCTTGGTATCAATAGTGTGGTTTTCATACGCGTAATCCCACGCGTATGAAAACCCATTTTAGGCGCTTAACTTTACACGTTCGGTAATACAATCTGTTCGGAGTTACAATACTTGACTATACCTGTCACTTTGAAGCAAAATTGCCAATTAAATTTGAGGATTGCCATAGAAAGTAAATTGAGACTTTTCAAACTTTCATAAATTTCTCATTTTCTTTTAAAATTTTGATGGAACTTTTTAAAAATTGCTTCTCTCTACCCTCTCTTTTTCCCCAGGCCAGGGGTTTCATTCTCCTTTAAATATGGTCGACCCGTATTGTGGCGCGCGCGCGCGCGCATGCGATAAAATCTCGACCGACATCATATTGATATTGTACCACCATTGAGGATCTCGACAGTCGACATCGCATCGACAGCAAATGACATGAAAATGGCAGAAGTAACATCAGGTTCAAACAGTTTATCAGGATTATCATCTGTGGAGGATTGTGTCGAGCAAGCTGCCTCCGGTTATGCTAGCTATTTTGACATAGAGCCAAAGAAACAAGTGAGTCTTTACTCTGATCAGAGCTGGTGAGAGCTGGCTGAGCTTGAGGCAGAACCGAATCGGACAGCCGCGGCCCATGCTGGCCCGTGCTCCCGCTCAGCTCAGCGCCCACTGTACTAAACTAAGTAGTCAAGGATTGTAATTCCGAACAGATTGTATTACCGTACGTGTAAAGTTAAGCGCCTAAAATGGGTTTTCATACGCTTGGGATTACGCGTATGAAAACCACACTATTGAAACCATAGACGTATAATAGATTTACTAGACGGAAAGCAGCACGCGCGGAAATCATTACGCGAATGGAATTAGGCCCCGCCTCTTTCGGATCATTTGAAGAGCCCGATAAGCACCCGATACGTTGCATTATTCATATTTCTTGTGCGTGTCAGTTTATTGTGAAACTTTGATTGGATGCTAGGTCATGAATATGTACATAATTCGATAGTATCGATCAAAATTTACTTGACCTCAACTTCGTCAATTCAAGACCTATTAATTAGATCTATGCAGATTATATGCCAGACGTCATCCGCACGAAATGAGAGATGTTAGTTCAAAAGGACAAGGTGAGTAGAGGTCAAATTATCATTAAATTTCGTACATTTAGTTTATCAATAAAAATAACTTGTACAATTCTAGGTGATCTACGATAATTTATCTACATTTCAAAAGGATTCACAAGAGTTCTTTTGAAAAAGAATTGAAACAATTTTCTCTCGAAATTACAGTTCTAGATGTATCGTCGAGATGTAATTTGACACGGAGATCGCTGTCCTCACACGCTGCGGCTCATGACAGCTACCCGGGCAGTCACGGGCCAGTTTCAGTCACCAGCGCTGTGGCTATTTCGACAGCGTCAAAAATTCAATACATGCAAACAAGTTGGATCTAAAAAGATCTAAACAGATCTAATGTTAGCAAACTCTTTGAATGATGATAGACTATATTGCATAAGCTTTTCCTCATGTTGTTCATCTGTGTGCTGCACATAAGCGCATTCGTTAGTCCAACTTGGACTTGGATCTAACGTAGTCTACCAGACTACGGTTAACGTTAGATTTGGAAACTTTGACTGTGTGGTGCGATTCTACGATTCTACGATTTTGATAAGATATGTAGACCAAAATTAGTGCAGATATAAATTCATTAATGTTACACGAGGTTTACTGTTTTGAACTCTGAATATTTTTTGAAATTTTATTCCATAAACCGAAGTCTGAAGGATAGTCTAGATCTATCTTGAGTAGATGTAGACTTGGCTAGGGCTAAAGCTGTGCATGGGGGACAAAGTCAAAGTAGATCTCTGTTTGATAAGAACTCTGTTCAACTTCACTTTCATGCCTGACTTTTTTTTTTTCGTTCTTAAAAGACTTGTATCTACTATATTTGGTTCAATTAATGCCATTTGGTCAATTAAACTGACTGTAAGTTAACTAGAGTCTGATAGACTATGATTATTATATATATATTTTTTTTTTTGAGGGGGGGGGGGAGGCAAATGTATTTTGGGCAAAAATTCAGTCTGGTGTTAAAGCCAGTTTAGGGATCCCTGTTCAAAATTTCAGTCGCTAGAAAGTTTTGTTGCTGAGGCCGTTTCTTTTTCTTTCCCAGAAACTTATGTAGCTTGAATGCAGTTTAATAAACATAAGATAGCTGATGATTATTGAATTTTGACATATGAAAAATAATGGATTGGAATGGAATTTATTTGCCTGATAAAAAAATTAATATCAATGTAGCTATGACTGTAACAAGAAAGACCAAAAAAGTGACAACTCTGTTTCATTTTTTTTTTTAAACAGATCAAAATGGAAAGGAACCCAAGAAATGTTATTCAAACATTGCGCAAACTGTTGACCATACATGATGAAGCAGAAATTTAGCCTAAGTTCTAAATTACAGGTAAGTTTACAGAACATTTCCGGAGTATCTATATGCTTATACTATACATGTATGATGTAATTTGAATCATATTATGATTATCATAAATATTGTAATTTAACAGGAAACAAGGAAATGAAATATAAAAGCAGTTAGGGCTTCCAGGGGTCCCTGAATGTGTTAGTTAAAAGCATATTACAGATACCCTTACTAGTTGCCATTGATTTTTTAATAGCTTGTCCTAAAACTATGCAAACATTTTAAACCATTACCAACAAAGCCCAGCATTGTGTGTAAGCATGGAGAAGAAGGAGAAGATTACTCTTCACATTTATTCACAATACATTCTGTGAAAACGGTCTCTTTTGAGCTTTGATCTATGATCTAAATTAGATGTATTTAGATGTTTGAGAAGATCAAAAAAAGTCAGAATTAGTGGAGTAGAAGTATATATTGTGTACCTCTAAATTACTTTTACTTACACATGTACTTATAAATTTATTCATCCTTTTTTTTACACAGCATGATTCTTTACAATGGATGGTGAAAGAATATTGAGATACACAATCAGGAGAAATGAACAAAGAGCAGATATACTGACCTGCATGATCAAGCTTGGAGAGGTAGGTGTTTACTGTGCATGATTAAATTTGACAATACCCCCCCCCCAAAAAAAAAAAAAAAAAAATATATATATCAATATAAAAAATATATGATAGGCCTATATCAATAGTACACAACTTGAAGAGGAAGCAAGTTATTTGAAACGATTGTAATTTCCTTTCCCTTTGACCTGAAAAAGAAGAATTTTAGTCAAATATGGGAATTTTATTTAATTTTTATAGGGATTCATCATTTCCATTTTCATGCTTACAAAAGAACTTAATTTTAATGAATGTTGGTGAAATAGCTTTTTATCAAGCAATATTCACTGTGTTTGAGTCATGCATATATCTGGCACATTGCAGTCCTTTCTTATTGTTTACGACCTAAATAGTTTTTAATTTGTTCCATTTTCTCTTTTCATTCAACAGACCTACGGATTACCACTACAGCTCTTCATTCCTGTTAACTAGATCAGGAGTCTCACGAGTGGATACATGTAATGAAGTTTGGAATTTCATTCAGAATAAAACAATACAGATATCCCTAACAAGGGTTTCTGATTTGGAGGATTTTTGTTGGAATATTACATTTGCTGAAATTCTAAAAAATAAGTGCCTTCAGCTGAATGAAATTTAACAAAACCTAGTAGATTTGATTTATGTCGGTGACCATTTCAACAGTATAATAGAATGAAACAGTTGATACGCCAATTGCTTGAGAACTTGTGAGAAAAACCGAATGTTCATTCAGTGATATACTAAGTGATATGAAAATTTGACTTACCTCTAGACTTCTGCAGGGATGTGCAATTTCAAGATTTTCTTCTTTTTTTTTCTTCAAATTATAAACTTGTTATTTGAATTGATATTTATTGTTATTAAATTGACAACAAAAACAAAAAAGGATTTAGTTCATCTCTTTTATCATGTTAAGGGGATGGAAAGTCATCTATCTAGTTACCTAAAACATTTACATATTCTGAGAGCTTTTTAATTCTAAATTGAATTCTCATTTTAGTGATAATGTTCATGTGATATACTTTTACACAGCGTATTCGAAGGGGGGGGGGGGGTTCCATACCTAGAAATGTTATGCAAAGTTTGCGTGAAAGATAAGCCAGAGTTAGAATGGAATGAGAAAGATAAAAAAATGAGAGAAAAAGCAGTGGTATCGCTCGAGGGGGTGGGGGTGGAAGGGGGCATTTCCGGCCCATGCCCCCCTTGATACAAAGTGACATACCTTCAGTATACAACTTCAAGATTGTACCCCCCCCCTGCCTCCTTTGAAATGACCTTTTCAACTTGTCAGAGAATTTTCTGCAATGTGTGCCCCATCTTTTACAAAATCCTGGATGCACCCCTGGGGTGGCGAGATGGTAATACACCTTAATATTTGTAATGTTTCAAACTCAGTATTTTGGCATGTCAAAAAAATATGGAAATATAAACTTCAGTTTCACTTTTTCATTGTTGGAAATTTGTGGGAATTCTTTTTCTCGGCACAGTTACTATTGCCCATTCAAAATTCTCTAGCGACACCCCTGCGTTTGTGAAAGGAAGAGTGAAGACAATGAGCTTTGACTGGAATGGTCAAACATAAGTTGATGGAAATGAATGGTATTGTATAAGACTTGTGATTGAGTGGTGACTTACAGGCATGAAAGCTGGAAAGGAATGGCAACAGGGTGTATCTGGACCTTGGCGTCAAGAGGGGTTAAAAAAAAAGGCGTTATTATCAATGGCGACAACCCCCCCCCCCCCCCCCAGCCTTCCAAAAGTCGCTCAGTGGATCGAGGGGGGGTATCAGATTTTATGGGGTCCAGTTTTCCTCCATAATTCTCTGAAAAGCATTAAAGAAAGAAAAAAAAAAAAAGG
The DNA here is from genome assembly GCA_025618425.1 of Heliocidaris tuberculata. Classification (NCBI taxonomy): domain Eukaryota; kingdom Metazoa; phylum Echinodermata; class Echinoidea; order Camarodonta; family Echinometridae; genus Heliocidaris; species Heliocidaris tuberculata. The sequence goes on along the minus strand of CM046835.1, from coordinate 15,916,543 downwards.
TTATCAGTTCCGAATAGTTCGCCAGCCCTCCAAAAGTTCGCCAGCCCTCAAAAGTCGCTCGGGGGGGGGGGGGGGGGGGGGGGGGGGGGGGGGGTCGAGAATCTTGTTCAGGAACAAGGGGGGGCGTTTCATGAAAGGACTTGTCAGATATTTTATCCAACAAATTTGCTCTCGGTCAATCAGATGCAAGGATTTCAGTAGCTTATAACAGTTGTCGGATAAAATATCCGACAACTTCCTTTCATGAAACGCTCCCCCGATAACCTTTTTTTTTTCAAAACATGTCGGGGGCACTTTGCCCCCCTTGCCCCCCTTTACGCTCAAATGCAAATAAAAAGTTAGAAGATAATTCTTCCCCATATTTTGATTGTTCCAGTGGCGCTCATTGGGTGGGGGGGGGGGGGGGGAGTTATCAGATGTTTTCCTTCATAATTCTCTGACAAGCAAAAACAAAAACAAAAAAAAACAAAAAAAAATGTAAATTCTAAAATTCTGCTTGAAGGGAGACCCGTATTTTTTTCTTCTCGCCAGCTCTCCAAAACTCGCTCGGGGGGGGGGGGGGGGGGGGGGGGGGGGGGGCACAACTTTTTTTTATCACATGTTTTCCTCCATAATTCTCTGACAAGCAAGAAAAAAAAGTGGGGGAAAAGTTGTCGGAGGGCACTCTGCCCCCCCCCCCCCCCCTTCAGCTATGCTAGTGGATTTTTCCTTTTGATAATTGAAAAAAAGATCCCTTCCAAAAAAGAAAAAAAAAGGGGGGGCACAACTTTTTTCCCCAGCCCTCCATAAAGACGCTCGGGGGGGGGGGGGGGGGTTTAATCACATGTTTTCCCTGACAAGCAAGAAAAAAAAAGTGGGGGAAAAAGTTGTCGGAGGGCACTCTGCCCCCCCCCCCCCCCCCTTCAGCTATGCTAGTGGATTGTTCCTTTTGATAATAATATTTAAAAAAATCCCTTCCAAAAAAAAAAAAACCATACACTTATATTATTTAGAAAAAAAAAAATCATTTACATCAAGACTAAAGAGAAAAAACCTCAATTAACTAAAGGACCCCATCCCTCACCCCCAAATGAAGATTATCCTTTCTGTTATGAAAACCATCTTGGAAAAAATCCTACGCTGCATGTTTTTTTTTCTTTCTTTTTTTTCTTCGTTATACATGTATCATTTATTTATTATTTATTTATCATTATCCTTTATGCATATCGAATGAATATATTCACCGGTTTTAAGTATATCAACAAGAAAAGAGACTTATGCCTCTGGTGACTTGTCAAGTAATTTACATTTATTTTTACATTATCTGTATCCATGATTAGATTTGATTCGGTCTGTCCGGTAACATTTTTAGCTTTATTTACTTGTTTACAAATTTGCAAAGCGATATATTTTGATTCGGAGATCGATTACAATTAAAGTGCATTGACCGAGCGCCGTCTGCCACAATTAGAAATTACCGACGCTGATTCGCCGAATCTGTACGTTGAAGCGATGAATACATTACCATAAATGCATATATTACTGAATTTGACCTTTCTTACTGCGCATGCTCTAAGCTGATGCACGCAATGTGTTTCATACCGCGTACAAACAAATGTTACTCTCGGGGAGCATCTTACAAAATGAATCATGCATTTACGCTCATGAATTATGCAAAGGTGCTTATCGGGCCTTCTAATGGACCCCGACAAGATGGCGGACCTTTAGGGGCCTGATTGAAACAAAGGTTGTGTCTTTTTCCCATAGGTTTCACACGTTCGGAAATACAGTACCTTTTTCAAGGGACCAAAACGCCGCGTCGTTGGGAAGGGGTTCACTCGGAAGAGAATATCATATTAAATCTAGGTTGTCTTTTTAAAATTCCATCAACTTCTTTTTCTGTAGGACTTTGAACATTCATTATGTAAGTTTGACAGATATTCATATGATATTTAATTTGCTATCGTTGATTTTCTGAAAAGGGTTCGGACACTGGATCAACCACCATAAAAGTCTAAAGACAAGTAGAGTCTAGATCTATAATGGACTTTGATGTGGAGCCCTATGACCATGATGACTGCGCACCTAAGATTTGACCTTAGATTTATAGGTGACCTATAAATGAACAAAAATGTTTTCAATATTCCTCCAGTTAAGGAGTTTAAGACTAAGTTTTGACATGAAACTTCTTGAATTAACATTTTGAGGCTTAAACATGTTAAATGTGTTGTGAATAAACTGTTTGAACATGTTGAAACAACACTGAACAAGAAATATTTTCAGTATTTTGACCCACTCTTTGCATGAATATTTATCGCTATGATAAAGATGAAATGTGTTCGTTTTGTGTTTTCTTTTATCATAATCCTGCAGTTACACATACTGTGTGCAGACAAGAGCACTGCGCAGTCTTGGGCATGTTAGGCACTCTAACCATATGATAGATCATGAATAAAGTAAATGAAAGAAAGAAAGAAAGAAGATGGCGTAACTGTTAAAGTAGCATAGTGTAACTGTCGAAGACCTTTTATTTATAATTTTATAATGGGGGAAATGTGGGGTGTAGGACCAAGGCAAGCAAGGGCCTTTTCCAAAGTTGGTGACAAGTAAGCTCAAAAATTTCCAATGAGTGCAAGTGTTGACAAGCAAAAGAAAATAAATGTCTTCATCTCCACAGAGAGTCATCTGAATATGAGGATGTGTCGTTTTCAGCTGCGGTCAACCTTTAGGCTTTAGTGTAAGGCTCTTAAGTTGCAGATCTACACCTGAAACTGAAAGAATCTGTAGAATGCAGGGAAAAACCTGCCTCTGACAATTTAGGACGATCCAGTATCTTACTCTTAGTTCAGTATGATTCCTTTGATTGGATCTCTCACCTTCATGAAGTAGGCTATTTCTTTTAGCCGGTAATCTTTCTAATCCTTTGAAACTCTCTTACAAGATTTGAACAAGCGTAGGAAGTTATAAGTTGAGGTGTATAATTGATTGGAAGTAGCTCTGTATATACTGTATCAATCCATTCCTTTATTCTGTGTGTGAATTTTTCATCCCTCTTGTAGAGTCAACACTTAGAAGAAGAAATTGAAGAAATGCTGACCAAACTTGATGAGTTTTGTGCTGTGGTTGACATGGTAAGTAAACAAGCAACATTTTTTTCTCTCATTTGTTTCACATTTATAATTGAGGGTAACATTATTTTACACCCAAATTGTTGCCTCCACAAAACTGCATAAGTGTTTTCTAATATGCCTTGTCTGAATCGCACAGCCTTCAATCCAGAACCAAACGTTCTCTTTTCTTTTGTAGGTTAGAACAGACACATCCCTTGCCTTGAACAGAAGTCTTCCAGAGATTCATACCAAAGCCAAGAACATGGAGAAGACCTTTACAAGGATTGATCAACTTGAGGTAAATGAGGGCAGGCAGCATGGAAATTAACAAGGGCAGTCTGGCTGAGGCTGATTTGGCCCCGTAAAGGGGAAGTCCACCCTGATTACAAGTTGGTTTTAAAAGAAGCAGAAAAAATTAACGAAACATATCAGTGAAGGTTTGAGCAGAATCCAATAATAAATAAGAAAGTTACAAATTTTTGAAGTTGTAATCAATCAAACACAAATTGGCAACTCCATGACGTATCTTGCGAACTCCTCCCCCATTTTGCCTGTACCCCAAAGATCATTAATTTCCATTTTCTCTATAAGAAAATATTCAATCATACGTGCACCTTAGATATAATCATTGCTCATACAAAAAAAACATATGTTTTTATAACCTGTATGAAACAAATCTATTCCTTCATCAAAAACTAAGAAAATGAAAATTTATAAAGTTTTCTGTACTGAGGAAATGGGAGAGGAGCTCACAAGATACGTCACAAAATTGCCAATTTGTGTTTGATTACAACTTCAAAATTCATAACTTTCTTATTTCTTATCGGATTTTGCTCAAACTTTCACTACTCTGTTTCTCTCATTTTTCTCCTTTTATTAAAATCACCTTCCTACCAGGGTGGAATTTCGCTTTAAATCTTAAAGTGTACCAACCACCTGAAAAAATAATTTGTATACTGCTAGAAAGTATAAAATTAAACTCAAAGAACTTTATCTAGCATTCTATAGGTCAACAGTTAAGGAGTATGAAGGAAAAAAGGGATAACATTAAGGTGCTCGCACAGAACCGAACTCCGAGTTTTGTTCCACGCGAGCCCTTATGTTGGCGAGCGCATACGGGTGCGTTGAGTAGTCTAATCCCGAGTCGCTAATCACGAGTCGCGTTTATGCTTATAGAGAGTGTAATTAAACTTGCAATATCTCTTTAAATAAGTAATATTTGAAGCCCATGTTTTGAACATAGTATAATGGCATGGAACCTCTGACATACAGAGCAAAGTATTTTTTGGTGATGGTACCCTTTAAGGTGGGCTTTATAAATGAAAAAAAAGGCAATTTCTCTCAAAGAATTGCAAAGGAATAAAATTGCTGTTGGGATAGTTTGACCCCCAAGTGGCCTTTGCATTTTAGTTCTGTCCTTGGGGACAGTAAAATGAAAGTATACCATCAAGATCTATTGAAGATATATATTAATACAGCCCCAGAAAAGAGCACGACCATTAACACTGAATCATTCTGACCCGATCAGATGTGGTCCCAACCATTTTAACCCTTGTCCAAATAAGTATCCATAATATACATTCAGTTCAAATTTATGTTGGCCCTAGCTACAAAAATGAGATACCTAGTCTTGATGGTAGTTTGTTTGATATTGACTATGATGTTAGGCCTACATATATTGTTTCTTTTAAAGGCAGAATGATTTAAAAGTAGACAGTGTTTATACCAGAAATATTGTAATCACTATTCAATTCGATGTTTATTTCATCATTTTTATATTGCAGGAATTTGTATCGGTTGTAAGAAAGAACGTTGATGCCTATGAAGAGCTCGTCAATGCAGCAGAGAAAGATCTAGGGACTCTAAATTCAATCAAGTCGCTGTTCAGTTCTTTTCCACTTTTTTCAGTAAGTCAGATATTCTTGAGAGTTTTTATTTTTCATCCAAAAGCTGTTTGAAAATTTTGTCTGAAAGCTTTCTGTGTTCAGTTAAAAAAAAAGAAAAACAAATCTGATGCAGTTTTGTAATGAAAATGACCAGGGTTGTAGCCAGCCCTATCAGAGTGGTGGAAAATACCAGTTATGGGGGCTTGTCGGGGTGAGATCCTGAACCTCGGTTATGAAAATAATGCTGGGTGTGAAAGTGACACTCAACCCAGAGTGTTGGGCGGAAACCATGAGTGGTTTGATCTATTCACTTGGCAGTACCATTATATATGATGAGAGGATTCTGCTATATATGTATAACACAAAAGTGATTTTTTTTTTTTCTTCAAGTAAAAAATATCAAAAACATGTTGACAAAAGTAGTTTCCCTGAAAATGAGTTAAAAACTCAAAATTTTGAATAGTTTAATATTTCACATGAACACAATTTATTTACTGGTATATTAGAGGCAGGATAGTTCTAATGATCAAAATAAAGATTATAGACCCCCTATTCTTTTCTTCTTTTTTTTTTTTTTTGGGGGGGGGGGTTAAATTCCATTTGTTTGGACTAAAGCAAATTTGATAGGAATCAAACCCTTTGATCAGGTAACATTTTACTGAGAGCACAAAATATTGAGATTGTACCCTTGAAGAGCTTATCATCATTATTCTATGATTTTTTTTTTCTTATTTGTTTACATGCTCATGCTCAACAAAATAAATACTCTTTACTCCCATCCTTTTTTTCCTTTTTTTTAACAGAAGAAAGGCACCACTCCCAAGCAGAAAAAGTTTACTGCCCCTGAAGTATTTTCGACCAGTGACTACATCACTAAAGCACCAACTCTTCCAAAACAGACAGGAGAAGACTCATAGCGGTAGCTCTCTTTCATTATGTCATGTCGGTTCTTCCACAGTTAGCTGTTTACTGTTTTATGAAATTACACGGTACTGTACTTTAGCATTTTCCTACATTTGACTTGATGAGTTCATTGACTTGATGAGTTCATACTCATCAAGTCAAATCGTTCATACTCCATTGAAAGTTCACCTTCTTACGAAGTTTAAACTGATTTTCACTCTGTTTGTAAACAGAGAGGTAGCTTCTGGATCTCTGCACAGAATTGGACCCATTGCCTACCAGACTGGAGTGGTTCCTGTGTTATTCAGAATTCAGTAGTCATTGGGTAAAATGAATAGTTTCCTTCATTTTGTGACACTGGTAGCTGTTTAGGTATGCTTTGCTATACATTCAAGTTTGAATATATCTCTCATAATAATGCATATTTTGGACGGCAGATTTGAAACTCGGTCGAAAAGAGGGAGGTCCACATTTTTATATTCAAGTTTACAAGGTCTTCCCTTTGTATTAAAGGGAAAGTCCACCCTGATTACACGTTTGTTTTAAAAGAAGCAGAAAAATTATCTTGCGAGCTCCTCTCCCATTTGCCCTGTACCCCAAAAATCATTAATTTCCATTTTCTCTTAAGAAAATAGTCAATCATGCATGCACCTTAGATATAATCATTGCTCATTTGTTTTTACACGAAACCTGTATGAAACAAATTTATTCCTTCCTCAAAAACTTAAGAAAATGAAAATTTATGAAAATTTTATGTACTGAGCAAATGGGAGAGGAGCTCGCAAGATATGTCATGGAGTTACCAATTTGTGTTTGATTGATTACAACTTCAAAATTTCATAACTTTCTTATTTCTTTTCGGATTTTGCTCAAACTTTCACTAATCTGTTTCTCTCAGTTTCCTTGATTTATTCAAATCAACTTAATACCAGGGTGGACTTTCCCTTTAAAGCTTGCCTATGGTTTGCAGGAACTAGAATGAACAATCTATGCAAATTGATATGGAAATAGAAGTTGGCTTGAAATGTAAGAATCAATGTTGGGTACTTAAGAAATCATGTTCATAAGCTTAGGGATATTGAAAAACTTTAACTCCCCTGTCCAGTCTTCATCATATGTTTATGTTAAAAGTGAATGAACAAGTAGAGGGTGTATATCTTTAAAAAGGAAGAAATTACTGCATGTACATTTGTAAATTGTTATGACATGTAGCAAAGCGTAAACACTTTTTCAGCAGCAAAGCAAATCTGAGAATTCAAGTATGCAGGGGAAATTGAGATTAATGTGCCTTTGGAAAAAGAGTGCTGATTTGAATGAAGTCATTAGAAAGCATGTCATGGATGAGGGAGGTCAGAAGTGAAAACTGTCACTTCTACTGGTACCTGACCTCCTCCAGTTCTATCTACCTCCTTTTTGTAGGTACTCCACTCTTTCGTGGCCTGAGTTTTCATTCATTTCAGTCCCTTCAGTTTTTTCATCGGTTATGAAACTGTTCATAAATCAATGAAATACTATTTAGTCATTGTCTTGACCCTTCCGGTATCCTCAATGTTGATTGTTCTTTCATCAGTGGAAGAATTGGTTCTTATCTCTGCACCATCATCAGAAGGGTTGTTTATCTGGATAGAGAATGTGTGGAGCATGTCGTGGATGAGGGAGGTCAGTATTGAAACTGTCACCTTCAGCTGACCTCCAGTCCTATTCTTCTCCTTCCTTAATTATGTCCCCTCTTTTTGCATGTATCTTCCATTTGCTCCCATGCACTGATTCTTCAAGCCCTTCTGGGCCCTGTGTCATAAAACTTTCTATCAATTACAACTGCCACGTTTCTATGACAAACTTGCTCTCGGCCATTCAGATGCAAGGATTTCAGTAGCTTATAACAGTTATTGTAACTTGTTATTGATAACAAGTTTTATGAAACGGGGCCCTGTTCTCTTGATTTGCTCTATCCTGAAATTGTTCAAGAATGGCATCCTCCACCATGTTCTTTGAGATTGAATGATTGAAGATCTTCTCATTCACTCTTGTTCCTTAAAATTAATCTTGTAAGTCTGGTCTTTGAGCTTGTCTTAAATGGTTTTAGTAAGACATCTATTTTACCCTTCCACTTCAGCCTCAGAAAGAAAAGGTCCAGCTCTGGATTTAGCAAAATCCATTTTGCAAATAGCCAAAAAATACTGAAAGATTTTTCCAAAACTGCTACTAAGCTCATTTTAATAATGGAACAAATTGTGTATGAAATTGAATCATAATATATGCCTTGACTTCAAATTCACACATTTTTTATACCTGTACAAAACTTTATGAGAGCATTTCCCTTTTTTATAATAGACTGTGCTAGTACTGTATATGAAAGATCACTCGTTAAAGGAAACCTCACCCCAAAGAATAAGTGTAGGTATGCTGAAAGATGAATTTTTCCCTGCCTATTGATATACAATATTCTGTACAAAACTTTACAAGAGATATATAACTGAAGATATTCTTGGTGTGATACAAGGTCTTTTAGCATGATATGGGTGCAGCCATTTTCTTGATAATGTGACATACAGGCGAAGTTGTACATTTATATGGGCCAAGCTCTAGCTCGAGAGACATTTTAATTCAGTAACAAAACCTTTACGTTTCAGTAAAGGAAAATCAAAGCTGAGAAGGTAAAATAACATCTGGTGAAAATTATATGAACGGAGAAAAATTATAACTCATTCATTAAAAAAATACTAAAATATAGCAGTTGACAAATATATTTGATTTGTGCGAAACCTTAAGTTTCACCCCAGAAGAGCAACAACTTATGTATGCAATTTGCCTTGTATCATTTATAGTATAAATGAATCATGATAATAGCAGGTGAATGAAATACATCACCACCAAACACGTGGGAAGGAAGCATCCATGAATCTGAATATGTTTACTTAATAAACAGCTTCGCTTAGTTCGTCACATTATCAAATAAATGGAGATGCCTATGTCGTGCTGAGAAACTTTACATTACGCCTAAGAATATCTTCCTTTATTCCTCTCTCGTACACTTTGGTTGGGAAGTTTGCAGATTAATAGGCAAGAATACAATAAATCTCTCATAATAACTAAATTTATTTCTTAAGGGAACTGGGGAGGCTTCCTTTAACTAATTCCTAGATATTTCACCAATTCTTTTCTCTCTATATTGATTGTTTTATGTTTCCTTGAGTTCTGCAGTATTTTTTCAATTTTCCTTTAGTACAGAACAAAATGCGTTCGGTTTTCCCTAGATGTGAAGAAAGCTCATTATCTGTCGTCCAAGCAACATGTCGTGACAATTCTTCCTTTACAAAGTTTTTCTTCAATTAACATAGGATTCATGTCTGAATATAGGAGCATACAGCATACAGAACTAATTAAGAATTTTCCACACAAATACACATATCATTGATGTAGCTCATGAAAAGAATGCCTCCTATAATACTACCCTGTGGAAACCCACATTTTATTGGGATGGGTTTTTGATGTAACATTTTGTAAATATTTGAAGAATACTGAAAGACTATCCAAAAATTGTTGGATAACTCGTACTATGCTTAAAGGCATTGATTAACTTTGCCCAGGATTGAAAAAAAAAATCACTGTTCCAGCTAATGCTGTAATCATAATTGCAAACCTTTAGCTCAGACAGGAATCGCCTGAGTTTTATAAGCTGATCGGTCGTTTATATATCAAGATATCTACAATTGAACATTGATGTCGGGATAGAGTACCACCGAACCCTAAAGAACTCTTACGGTAGGCATACCTCGCTCTATCACAGAATACCGTACGGGCTGGAAACCCGCTCTGAAATCGCCAAGCGCTGGTGCTTCGTTTTTGTGACTGCAGCGCAGCGAAGAAGCCGAGCGACTTGCGCTAGCGATTGATCGCGATTTTCTCTTTTTTAGGATAGTAAACGGTTTCCATTTTCTCTCATACTTTCACATATCCTTAATTATATATGTAGTTAGAGGACTGCACACAATTCACTGGCATTTGAGCTGATTTTACAATTTTTCACAAAGTTAATCAATCACTTTAAAAGGTAAAGGGGCAGATCTGGATTTCGAGAAATCCAATTTTACAAATACCCAAAGAATACGGAGGGTTTTTCCCAAAATCTTTAGATAACTGGAAAGTTACTTGGAAGGCAATGGTGCAGCTCTAGATTTGGAAGAACCTTTTTTCATTAGTATCCAAAGAATACTAAGATCTTTGCTAAAATGCTGTTTAACTTTTTCAAAACTCCTTACAGCTGCAAAATATTGGATTTTTTTTTTCTCTCTAAGAAAGGCTTTGATTATTACTTTGATCTTAGTCATCCCTGGTGATTACTCGCCTCCCCATCTACATCCTCATTTTAACATTCTCTTCTATCTTATTATGAAGTTCCCAACTGTTTTTCCTCTGTTCTTATGTCTCTTGTTCTCTATGATTTCATTGTCACATGCTAGGGTACTTCTCTTCAATTCTACTTCAAATTATTTGTACATATGAGTGCAAATCTTTGTATAAGGTTTTGATAAGTTGGTGAATGTAAAAAGAGTCTGTTGAAAGAGTTCTTAATACAGTGGGAAAGAGCAATTATTCAAATCTATGAATTTAGTCATAATTGTGTTTTTTTTTAAAACCTTAAATATCCCTCCTTACAGCTGTCAACTCCCCAACTCCTCTCTGATATTTGGAGGTGCTAGCAGAAGTGCATTTGCAACCATTTGTGTAGTAGATCCTGTGTTGACATCCTCGCTGTTCTCATCATGTCGGCTCGCATTGTCCCAACATGTGCTAGCTCTGGAATGATGGGGCTCATGGTAATGGGCAGCAGTGTCCAAAGCAGCCTCAAGTTGTGGGGGATGTTGGTAGTCATTGCCCTACTACATGACCCTGATCTAGGCTTCAAACACTGTCAGCAGATTCTCCGATCCGCCAAGTTTCTTTTCTTAATGTACAGGTGCCCTTTGGATTTAAATAGAATTGTGTTTTTTAAAAATTGAATAGGCAGCATCTATCTTACTTTCCAGCTTTTCTCATATCTAGAAAATATCTAGAAAATATCTAGAGTACAAGACATTTGAAGCTGTTGAGGAGTGGGCCCAATTATGTCCAATACTAACTTCCAAAATGGTTTCCTAATCTCCTCCAGCACATCCCTAGCAAGACTTTCCCATCTTTGACTGGGTCCTATACAAATGGTTTTATGGCTTTTATACCAAGGTGGCCTGCTGTGAGATTCAAGTTTTTGTATGTTAGTTTGAAAGTTCTATGTAATATTTATTTTGAATTACAATCTACTTTTATACTTTATCCTCATTTGGATGTATGGAGGGCTTTGAAATATTAATTCCTATTACTGGCCATTTTTTTTTCCTATTACTGGCTGTGGCTGCCTCAACTTAGAGGAGTTTCGTGTCAACATGAAATCATCATTCACACTCTGATTGTACTTGTAAATGCATGTTAATAACTTTTATTAACATGAATCAACATACATAAGGAGTGATCAGGAATACGGTATACGTAGTGAGTACAGACTACGGAGTGAGATGACAATCTGTAACAAAGTAGGAAACGAAATACATGGAACATTTAAACATTGATTCTACATACGAGGATCATAGTGTCTAATATTATAATTTGATGCTTAATCAATTGATAATAAACCAAAACATGCAGTATAATATTAAGTGATTGAGTTGAATTATTCTACTTACTATTTTGGTGCTTGAATTGGGTTTCAAGACTTCTAGTCGGCATGTAAAAACAACTTGTTATCCGTCCAAACACAGATTTCGATAAAATCACGTTTACATCCAAAGAAAATGAAAACCTAAACTAACGTTAAAAAGGAAAGTAATTTTTTCAAAACAAATCAGAAATTACGTGCTCTTATTAATATAAATACGTAATCAAGACTGTGGCGCGTCTTCATAAATTGAACAATCATTATTGCGTCACAATAAATAATCATATCATTTCTGCATCACTGCAGTAACACTGGCCATTTTTTTCCTGACGTGCAGTCCACATTTGCTTTCATTTTAAAGAGAATAATCAGACAAATTACTGAGGTAAATATTATATTCTTTGTAAGGTCTCTCTCTCTCTCTTGACCAATGAGATTACAGAATTCATGATCACTAAAAGATAATTTGCAAACTCAGGAATGAGTGTACCTTTTATTTTGTGGCTTGGCTGTTCCAGTTTACCAAGATCCGGCCTGTCAATACCCTGTCTTGATCCTGCCATGTGTCAAAAGAAGTCCATGTGCTGCTTGAAACCCAGTCCAGCACATATGTGATTTCGCAGTTGACCTTCCCTGGCAAGTTTTTGAAGGACTATTTTGAGGGCAGATATATTACCCTTTCTTGCAATTCTGTGCAATGTGTCCCGAACGACATACAATTTTTTTTTCCTCACAATTCGTCTAAAAAGGAAGAAAACTCTCAGTATGACCTTTGAATATTGGTGCTTTCTGGTATCACTACTATTTGGTCATGGTCATATCAAAACATTTTTTGTTCTTGGTTGAAATATATGGATAAATGTCATATGTTGCACGGGACACGTTGCACAGAATTGCTCTTTGATGTCGTTGTCTGTTCAAACACATTGTAGTTTAACACCCACTCTAGTTGCTTGCTGAAGATCACTTTTGTCATTTGCCTTGTATGCTTTTTGAGGAGAATGTGATAGCCTTCAACTAACCAATAACTGAGTTTATAGGGATATCATGCCCTGTGTGTCCATGGACCCTGATAGGTCTACCCTTTAGATGCTGTTATATGGTCACCTACATGTAGGAAGTTGTGAAGTGAAAATGTACAGTACAGTGGTTACAGAGGTACCTTGTCCAGATCAAATGTTATGATTGTTCAGATTGCACAGGACCGATTGGCCACCTCTACATACATGAAGTTATAATTTTGCATCAACCAGCCCAAGAAGAACAACACTAAATGTATGCTTGTAGTTGAAATAAGTAGAACCACTGCTTATTAACTTATGCTTCTGAGAGTAAATCATCTTTGCCAAACATGTTTGAGATGATCAAGGCTTTAATACCTTATGCAGGCAGTGTACTCCGCAACCAGCTGGTTCCTCAGTCGTGGTCCTCCTGCCAAGCCATTACAGCCCTCGATAGGTGGGCCAGCAGTATCTGTGAATGATGCCACCTCCACTGCTTATGTTATTCATTTTTCTGATATTTACACAGGATGGCACATTTTCACCAATAGTGGTGGTCTTCCATGAGGCCCTGTTTACTATACTACATTACAAACAAACAATATTTGAATAATGTGGTTGACCAGACTTGTACTTGCTACAGATCCATGCTGAGGTCCCTTTAGTTGTCTCTGGCAAGTGGCAAGTCCTCAACCAGCCTTCTCTTTTCTCTACTTACCTTCCTTAGCTTTGCAAGGGAAGTGTAGAGTGACTTGGGAGTATACCCTCTGCATCCAAGTTCAACTGGGGAGCACTCCATCTTCCACTCCTCTCCTCATGAAGTATCACCACCTCAGCATAGTTGGTTGTATCTAAATAAATATCTAACTTCTCTAACATCTTACATCTCAAGATACACCATCTATTCATGTGGAAACTGTGTTGATCATTTCTGCATGAAGTACAATATCATGTATTCTATGATTTGTTTCTGGTAGGAAATATCTTCTTAATAAATGTACTTCTTTTTTATCAAATCTATTTTTGGGGTGCATTTCATGTTTCTTGAGACACACCGTCATGAAATCATCAATTTCTGCTTCAACTGTTGCTTTTTGGGAATAATCTTGGATGTTGCTTTTGTTTCTATCTTTTTCTTTCTCCCTTCCTAACCATGTATGTGGGAGGGGGTAACCTCCCTAGTCATAAGCACTGCTATTCATAAGGACCGCTATCCATAACGCGTGGCTAAATGAATAGGGGTTTTGTACGAATAGCGGTCCTTCTGAATAGCGAGCAAACCTTAGACAAATTACCTCGCTATTCATAAGGACTTCCATTCATAAGGACTGCTATTCAAAGCGCGTGTTAAATGAATAGTGGTTTTCTATGAATAGCGGTCCTTATGAATAGCAAGCGGACCCTTGTGGGAGCACTGTGGTATATTGGTGAAGGCTCTTGACTCTCATACGAGAGGTCCCAGGTTCGATCCTCGCCTGGTGCTTACATCCTTGGACAAGGTGTTTTGCCCACATTAGTCCCCTTTGACCCAGGTGTATTAACCTGTTGACTGTTGAATTATCTTATCTTATTCCTATAGGCTTCATTAATGATTATCTTTTATTCCTAGGATAATTTTCTCATTGTCTTTTGAATTTTTACACTTTCACGATTCAATTTTTCCTTTCAATGACTCTCCTACTATACCCATCCCTAAATACATGTATCATGGATATATCTTATTGGTAACTGGTTGCATGTAAATAGAAAAACCTGTATGGCTTGCCATAGGTCAGCATAATTAAAATTTGATTTACAAAATATTTTGAATTTTTTCATCTTTATGTCCTCTAAGGAAAGACTGTGTCATTGTACAGGAGATTCTTATTGGATTACAGAATAAGTTTTATGTTATACACATTTAGTGTTATTAGGATTTGCTCTGCTGCTGAGAAACAGATGATTATTTAAGTGAAAATATTTGTGTTGGGATAAAAGCCATTTTTCCACGACATTTCAGTAATGACATCTGTTGATCCAATGATCCAGTTTTTGGGAAGAATGCTGTGATCATACTGGTCAGGATTTCATATCCAACTCATATTGTAATCCTTCTGAATCAGGTGATGTGCTTCGATTATTATTATTTCATCTTCTTTTCCTAATTCTCTGCCTTGACACAGTGTATCATATCTCATGTAGTGGTATTTGATTGTAGTTAGATGAACTTGTATAAAATAATGGTAACAAAGAAGTGACAGAAAGTAAACAACAATTAATTAAATCTAGATGGACACATACTGGAGATGCAGTCCTATTTTTCTTGTTTTGAGTCAGATCTGCTGTTTGTATTAAAAAATTTTCATAAACTAAATATGCAAATTTACTCATACTACTACTACTACTGAGTGTGCGATTGGTGCAGTGTCCACTGCTTTTGTGAAATGATAGCTATATACACAGTCAGTGATAATTCTTTTCATACATTATGCAACATCTCATTCACTGTATATGAATGAATATATGTATGTCTTGCTAAAATAACACTATTCAACAATTCACATGTTATTATCACTTTTTTATCAAGTCAGTTATTTGTCTGATCACAAGTTAGAAACATTAATTAGGAGAGTTATGTGATTTGAAATGTTTGATAACACACTGTGTATTGTTCATGAAACTGCTTACCTAATTGCATAAACTAATTTCACTGTTTGACTGGGTAATGCAATTAAAATAAATAATACTTTATCTGTTATGTCAGAGAAATTGCATAAGTAGTAGGTTTTGTTCTATCAAGCTCCAGTATTGTATCATTCCAAGAAATGTGCAAGTTAGAAGTAACCTTAAAGGCCAAGTCCACAGTGGATTTGAATAAATAGAGTAAAATTAAACAAGCATAACAGTTAAAATTTCACTGTAATCGGATGTAAAATAAGAAAGTTACGGCATTTTGAAGTTTTGCATTTTTTCATGAAACAGTGATATACAACATGGGTGGTATGCAAATGAGTGAACCGATGATGTCACACACTCACTTTTCCTGATGTATTTTATTATATGAAATTTCAAATATTTCAATTTTTATGGATGTGATTATAAAGAATTTCTCCCTTGTATCAAAATAAGTTACAATAATGATGATTTTACATGTTCCATAAGGAGTCAAACCATGTTTTACATTATTGAGTTTTACATCCGATTTCAGTGAAATTTTCACTGTTATGCTTGTTAAATTTTACTCTATTTATTTAAATCACTTTGGACTTTGCCTTTAAACCTCAACAACACCAATGAATGAGACTGATACCAAGGCCATGTCTTATAAAAAAGTGTGATTCACTCAGCACTTGATTCAAATCAATCGTAACTTGTTATTAATTGCATCTCATATCTCTTTAGTACAGAGTTGCGATGGATATCAGTTGCAACTCTTTATAAGATGGACCAGACCGACAATAGTTTGACCAAAAACTTACAATACCCTGAATGGTCAAAATTTTTTCGGTTTTGAGTCTGTTTGGAGTCTGTTTGGCTGTGTGACTAGGTCAGAGTCAGAGTGAAAAACTTCTAAATAAATGATGTATAAATATATATATATGCTATGTTGTATTGAAAGATGTTATTAAGAAATCTTTATGAAATGCAAATGTAAAGTGCAATGTAAAAATAAATAATTTTCTTAACAATTTCCCTGTATTTGTGTACTTGATTGGTTAATTACGTTAGAAATGTTTTAGTGGCTGTTTCATATCTGTAATCAGTACCTAGTACATGTAGTATGAATGACCCTAGAATTGAGATCACTTAAAGCGAAAAGTCACAATATTTTTAATGTGTGTTTTAAGAAAAGAAAATTCATTTTTAATGGTTGAGTGTTTTACTGTAAGTTTTGATATTTCAAATCACTGGTAACATGATACAGTGTACATTGTGACTTGATTTATTTATCGTAATGTATATTCTGGTGATTGATGATGAAAAACAAAATCGTCACAGAATCCACTGAGATTAAAAAAAAAAAAAAATTACCTAATGACTTTTACTATCTAGATGAAAATGAACAACAAGCAAAATAGAACTGATGAGGACACATATTTTTTTATTTTTTTATTTTTTATTTATTTATTTATTTATTTTATTTTTTTTTTTGGGGGGGGGGGGGGGGAGGGCACTCGTTTTTTCAAGGTTTCATTTTCCGAAAGTTCTTATTTCCAAAGATTCATAATTCTGAAACACAAATTTCCCATACCAGGGGGTTCTTAGTTACGAAAAATAATTCTGAACATTTGTTGCATAACTCCAAAGGTTCATAATTCCGAAAGTTTGTTATTGCGAAGGTTCGTTTATCCGAAGGTTCGTAATTCCGAAAAAGGATGTAGGGTTCTATTACATTTTCGAAATTATGAACCTGCAGAATTGTGAACCCTATTTCATTTTCGGAATTATGAACCCTATATCATTTTCAGAATTACGAACCTTCAGAAATACGAACCTTCGGAATTGTGAACCATCGGGAAAACAACATGTAACCATTTAGTGTCAAGACTTCAAATCCAATAAAAGGCATTGTATGTCCCATAAGTATTTAAAATCGATGCTGGTGCATTTTATTTGAACGATGAGCAGAACACTTTGGAAGAGATTTTTCCCCATTTTCTTTTTGTTGAGTGGGATCATATCTTCAAAGTAATTTTTCCCGATTTGTTCACATTTATTGTTCAACCAGGCTATACATTTCCCTGGTTCAACCCTACCCAAAATATATGAGGGTTCCTGTGTACTGTGATCAGTGTTTTATATGTATTTGGTGTGAAATATTACCAGACACTTGGAAAATACAGTCTTATCCAAGAAATGTTCACTTCGGGGGGAGACATATGAAGGAAGCCGATATGCTATTCTTGGACATTTACATACATTTACTTGTATTTTAGTGTTTTTGTTAAGAGACCGAGGAATGTAGTTTTTGCTACTTACAACTCTCAAACATGACTTCTACACAAATTAATAGTTTCTTTTAATGTATACATCTATCTCTGCATCATTGGTGAGGGGGAGTCAATGATTTATCTGATATGCAGTTATAAATATAGGCCCTTATGCTCTCTTATTTCCTTATCTAAATACTAAAGTAGTCACCACTCTAAATCATTGATTCTTTTTCTCTCCCTCTTTCTTTTTCCATCTCTCTTCTCTTTCTGTGCATGTTTTGCTCTTGATTGTTATTCTCACTGGGAATATGAACTGTACATTTTAAAATCATTTTCCACTTTCCATATAAAGCTAGATGTATTCCAATTCTATACCTTGGCTCTATGTGTCTGTCAGTTTGTCTTTTTTCTTTCTGTAACTCTGTATCTCTACTTAGAGTGCTAGTGTATTATCAGCCCTCCCCAAATCCTGTACATGTGCCATTCCTTTCCTATTCCTGGCCCCACCATAGCTTAGTTGTTGCCCAGCATCTCTTAACCCTTTCAAGACAATAGACCACATTTTGTGGTTTGGCTCAATAACTTTTGATTCAGAGCTCTGAAAAATATACCAGATGCAGGAGTAGAAAAAGCAAAAATTTCTACACACATTGTGTTCATTTTTGTTGCATGACCATATTGCGTTTGATGCCAGGAATTTTAAAAAGGAGAATAAACTTCAAAATCCTTAAAATGGCAACACATTGAGAGGTTCAAAATCACTGTTTTTTATCAAAATTGGCAATTTTTTTCAACTTTTCGACCAAGTTTCTAGTGATGTATATTGTTTTCAAAGACATTGCATTTTGTTAGAACCATGTAGCACTAAAAGAAAAACATTATTGTTGCCAATTTGAAGATCAGAATGTGATCTATTTAGCCATGAAACATTTCCTGTCCTGAAAGGGTTAAATCCCCATTTCTTTCTTTCTTTCTTTCTTTTTCTTCTTTTTTTTTGGGGGGGGGGGGGAGGGGGGTTGACAAAAGTACATTCCTTGGCAAGATGTAAAAGCTATGATTTGGCAGGAGAAAATAGTAATGAGACAACTTTGGACATAGAAGTTGGCATGGTTATGTTGGCCCTTTATTCAAGCATGCCTCACTTGGATGCAAAAAAGGGATAAGTATGTATGTTCTTAGTGAAAGGGTAGATGGGTAAACTTTAGACAGTTTTACTGAATAACACCAATAATAATATTTTCATTACTTTAAATTAATTAATTGCCCACTACAAACATATTGTATCATATGCAATATGGTTTTAATGTGGACAATATAATACTCAAGGCTTAACAATTTTACTTAACGCTGAACAGACCAAATTGAGTAAAAGAAATTAATGAAATAGACATAGCTGGGAGCCCTATATTCTGATGGATGATAATATTCGGGTAATAAACCATCTGTATGGCAAGCTGCCAATATAATAACAGCATAGACTTTTTGGCATTGAGCCAGTTAGGGAACATGTGTCCTCTTCATGCATCTCTATTTATAAACCATGGACAAGGGTCCATATGAATAGAGAGACCAAAAGAGAAACCAGAGATCATATTTACACCTTGATCATGATGCCCTATATCCGACCCTGTACAAAATAAGGCACCGATTAAATACACTGAACATGCATTGATCACAAATTCACAATCAAATATTGTACCAGGTCAAGTGCATCCTTTTGTCAGCAAAACAAGTCACTCAACCTCACTCATTTTATCCTTGCTTTATTTTTGCGAAGTTTACTTTTTCTGTTGGGAGACCATGACCATTTGAATTTTGATTTTTATGAAGTGGAAATTCATTCGAGGCATTAGGATAACGGTATAGTGGAAACAGACACAAAGATACAAAATGAGTTTGAGAGTATTTTAGTCAAGAAACTGAGAGAAAAAAAGGCAACAGCAGATGAAAAAGGGAATGGAAAATCAGGTACCTTTGAGGAGAGACTAAATGTACAAGTTGTCATTTTGGGTTTTTTTACTTGGTTTATCATTCATAACAAATGGGATGAACTTGGAAATTGTCTGCTGAAAGCAAGAAAGGCATTAACTCAATTCTTGAAAACGGAGTTAATGCCCTTCAAGCTCTCAACAACTTAATTTTCATATTGTATGTATGTGGCTACATGTAGGCTACCTTATCGTAGTCCCTCACTTTGAACCTTTCTTTTCATCGTTTAATAAAGTTGAGTTCTGGTCATGTGATTACATTGTGAAAAAAACTGTCTCAAAGCACATGCAAATGTTGATGATGTCTACACAAGAATTGGTGTATACTGTCAGGTTTTGGAATGATCAAAATTATAAGAAATTGACACAATCTTGCTTATAAGCACATGCACTGCTCCCAAAAAGGAGTATATGGGACTCATCAACATGTGGCATGAATGTTCGGCCCGAACAATTCAGCTATTTCTCCTCATACTTTGAATATAAGGGCATTTGAAGAGCAATCCTTTTCAGGGGACATTTCTACTATAAAGTTCTTCCAAACTGACATTACAGGCATGAGAAAGCTCACAAATTATTTTTCCTTTCCCGGAACTCACCCTTCTCTTTAACACTCACTCCTATTTACTCACACCTTCCATTTTGGATGATCATTCATTCCTGTTCCAGTATAATGCACACCATCAACTACATTAACTTACTCATCCTACAAATCTCACCACTAAAAAAGTACATGTACATCCAAGTTCAAACACTCATTCATCATTCTGTTACAAAAATGGAAACACAGATACAAAATCTTTATTTTTCCTTTTGTTAATTTATTTTTGTCATTATGACAAATATATTTCTTTTTCAACAACTCTACCCTTTTTCAACAACTCAATATACTCAAAACAAATGTGGCAATTTACGTCATATTTAGCTGAAACCTTGCAATACATACATGTACATGTACTTACTGTACATGTGCTATAGATTTTTTTTTCAATCTTTTAAAACAGAATTGTGATGTGTAAAAATCCTAAGCATGTACAAGTATGGTTAAATTTCACAACGCCTTTAGACCACACAAAAGGAATACTCTCTGTGGTCATTCTGTCAGTACTTGTGTTACAAATAAGAAAACAAATATTTATGCTAAGTCGCAAACATGCCATAAGAAAACATCTAAACAATGTATAATGTACGGTATAAAATAATTGCATCGACCAGATATCAAAAGTGCTGTAGAAAAAACAAAGGAATATCAATACAAGCCCGTTTGTGCATGTAACCAACACCATACCATAAATGTATTTTTACAAGCAATTAATTGTATAAAATAAACATTGTTTACACATTCTGAAATAAATCTATTAAATGAGAAAACAACAGTAAGACTGTACATGGAAATGTTAATGCCTTTTATCATCTTCAATATCAAAGGGCAAAATATCTTGATACATGTACTTGTAAATCAATGTTAGCATAGCATCCATGTATTAGAGCAATTACATGTACATGAATAATCTTATTTTCATTAATACCTTCATATTAAATCACACACTATGTTACCATAAACAAATTTAAATCAATAACATGTGTAGATACTTTTCTTTTTGGACTACTTGAAAAATGATTTTTTAAATCTAAGTTACAAATGCCTTGTAGTACATGTATCTACTCGATGTTTTCTCTATTTCTTATTGTGCACGTACCAACTGAAATACGGGTACATGCCACATGCCACTGGATGACCTGGCTCTATCTACTAGTATTTGGAGGGGGGGGGGGGGGGGGGCTTCCAGAATTATGAACTTAAAATATCAAGATGCAAACATGTATGACCTGTCCAATTTTATAATGTAGGTCTCCAGGGTCTATGCTGTCCAAGAGGAACATAACAATGTACCCTAAAAATATGGGTAGAATGTGCAATGATTTTGGCTGGCTGCCCAGGCTTCATGCCAAGACACCCTAATTGAATTTCCAACGTCAAAATGTGCAAGGGCCCTATGGCAATTCAGCATGGGTAAGACATACTGTATGATGCATGGCTAAGCCTTGGCCAATAACGGAACATGCCATCACCATCAACAACAACAACACGGTACGATGGGGTGATTGATGAGTAATCTACACTTGAACTCTGTGAAGGTCACCAAACGGTCAGAGCACTCCAACTGAACCTTTGCATTACAAAAGCAAATGTTCTTTCTGAAGGCAGTGATCACATGATGACGTCCCCTTACATGTACCATAAACATGATTACACAATATAAAAATACAAACAATTCAACAACTACTACTTAAATGTAGAGATGAATGCTGTGAGACAGAATTAATTATGTTTTTTGTCTATGTATGATTTAAAGTTATCATCTTGCAAAGTGCAACCATAAAATTCACTTTTGCTCAGATAGCATAATTGTGCAGGTAGATAAATGCATACATGTGCAAATGTTTACGTACATGTATGATGAAGCTAACAAAATTTGCTTAAAATGACAAACATGTTATGATACATGTACATCTGCCCTGGGAAATGATGAATTAGCACAAGGTCAACAGTATTTCAACATGTGTTGTGATTCACAAAGGTACCATTATAAGTAACAGGCTGCTGGTAGGGTTTCTGGTAAACAACCCTAATTCAAAACAAGTGTGATGACTCATAATCCCATCAATTATTTGAGCATTTCAAAACAAGTTACATGTACATGTAAGGGTGCATGGAGACAGTACATACATGTACATGTACATGTTGTCGAGTAATTCTGCAGTCTGCTTGCTAGTTGCTAACTTGATAGTTGATATACACATGAGAAAAAGTCTACAATAACTGCACTATGAATATAGGCAGGCATGTTTTGTATAGATATGTATGTGATAATACTTTAAAGAAAAAAGAATCCCCCAAACCCCTTGGTCTATAACAAATAACCACCTGCCACTATAAATTTTAACTGTAAAGGATGTACATGTACATGTACAGGTAAAGGCCTACCCATACACATACAGTCCAAATGAAATTGCACACTGGACTATTTGCACTAACTTCGAGGCTGATCAAGCTTGAAATCTCTACAAAATGTGAAAATATACATCATAAACAACACAAAATCATTTACCCATCCAATCTGTATAAGAATCTAATGAAATTAATGAAAAACTTTTTATTATTCCATTTTTCAGTATTTGTGATGTGAATTTACGATTCTTTGGCAGCCAGTCTTCACAGTCAGAGACACTTGGCAAACAGTATTTATCAATTCTTTACTTTGGCAGAAAGATAATAAACCACTGCTGATATCAATTAATGAACTTTACAGGGAAAATTTGGGTAAACCCAGTATCAGAATTTCAAAGTAATCAAGATGTACAAACTTCAAAGATGGCATTTTTATCTTGTACAAGAGACGAGAGACCAAAGCTGCTGGCACAGAAACAAACAGCCTTTGATTTCAATCAAACACAATTTGAGGTTACCCCATGGCAATGTACTACAGCACCCAAGCTATCTGGCATACGGCCAAGTACGATCATGTTCGCAAGGGAATACAATATCCAAAATTTACTCTGCCAATATAGTGCTTTGGACCCATTCCAAAACACAATTAAGATTGGGGAGCTATACACCAGTGTGGGTTATCCACAAGATAGGAAACAAACAGAAATAAAACTCATGTAGGACTTTGGCCTCATCCTTGGCAAATACACCTTGCAATGAACTGATGAGACAAATAACATTTGCGGATTGTTTGACAAGTTTGAGTAATTCTTAGTCCTATCTTTGCCAATTTTTATCCCTTGTTTTCTCAGAAGTACATTTAGTATCTGTGCCAAATTTAGATATCAAATTATTTCTTCTTTCCTTCTGTTCTTAAATATTTGGGATTTGCCTAAATGGCAATGCCTTACATGCATTTCCTATTTTTTTCATTATACAAATGGATTCATCATCCATTTCAATCTGTGGGACACAATAGTGCATCTTCAAACAAGACATTTAATTACTGTAGTAGATGCAGACTCTGTACACAATTTTGTACCACATTATACATGTATTAATTATCAGACATAGTAATAAATTAAGGTTTCAACTGGACATAACTTTTAAACAGATACACAGATGTTCAGATTTTAAACATACATAACTGGAAAATTTAACAAACAGTGGGCATACTTTTCTACAGTAAAGCTGCATAACTTATAAGGTTAAATACTTCATTTCAAACAGGGCCAGGATCAAAGGGTACAGACTAGGTCAAATGCATTAAAAAATGTTGTTTTCCTTAATAAAATTATTTGGTTCATCTTTCCTGGGGAAATTAACTTAGAAATGTATTAAATAAAATCAGCAAAATACAATTAAGTTCACTTAAAAATCTACACTGTATTAGTGACACTACAATGTAATTTGGTTGATTCCCCAAATTCAAACATAACACAGGTGAAGTACATGTAGACCTCTACTACTTCAGGAACAGACAGGCAGTAAGTCTGAGGTTTTGAGAAGCGTAGAATTGACAGTTCTAGACAACTTGATATTTAAGAAATGATGACAATGAAGTGAGTATGAACACCAGCAAATTCTCCCTCACTCCTCAGTTTCAAATTTGATTCGGGGAGCCCTACATTGAAATTAAGAGTAGATCTCTATCATCTAGTACAGCATCACAACAGGGATTTCGGCATTTTCACTCCGTGCAAAGTGACGATGGTCCTCTTTGACTTTATCTTGAAGGGTTTCAATGAGCAGAAGAGCAAGCTAGCCAAGAGATTAGTGTGATGTAGAAGGCATCTTTGCACCGACCTTGAACCAAGGAGCTTCAGGAGAAAACGCCTCTAACCAAGTGGTTCCTTTAGTCAGGTCATGTTTAAAAAGGTCAATCCGCCAAAATTACCATCGATGCAATGGCCTATGCTGGCCACAGCAGCATTAATTATCATGATGTAAAAAATGTTGAATTGGACCGTCTCGTAATAATGGTTAGCTGCTAGTAATGGTAGAGTGTAGTGAATATAATCTACCATTTCATGAGGTTGTAAGTTTTGAGTTGTGAAAGACATAATAAAAATCAGCTGCAAGCAAAGTCACTCTCTTCATATTCATATACCGGTACACAGTCTGATGCCGATATTCTGTTGGTGAGCAATGCTTCGTCGAGTTTACACTGCAATCTCTTCACAGCTTCTGCAATGAGTGATCTGTCCCTGAGAAGGTTTTTCAATAGCTCATGAGGATCATCAGAACAAGATTTCTCACACGAATTTCTCCTTCTGTGATATTTGCACTGTTCCTGGCATTTCAGATATTTCTTTGGAGTCGGCAAGGTGTAAGGCGTCGTGCGTTGCAGTCCTCTCTGTGCATGCACCTTTTGTTTACAACTCGCTTTCAATCTCAACGAGTCCGTAATTCTCTTCATCAAATCCTCCATTTCTCCGCTCCCAAAACTGCTTTCCCGAGACTGAACTGGGGCTTCCGAGGTAGAGCCACTCACAGACGGCATGTTGGCAATGATATCTTTGGTGAAATTTGGCGAAATAGTTCAAAATTTAGTACTTTTGATGGGAGTATACCGTCAAAGAAACGGCTCAAATCCCAGTACGTTTCAGGAAGGATGAATGAAAGAAAAAATGTTGTTTGTTATGACCTGATCACTTCGCTGATAATCAATATCCATCCGTGCGGTTTTAGAAAACCATTGTATTTTTCATATCAAACCTTGTAAAATGTCAGCAAATGCCATGCGCGTTCCCCTAAAATGAGAAAATTATTCGATTTTACTGATTTTCACTCAACAAATCTAAATAACATTCATACTCAACAATTCGAACTGTTTTAGGCGCGTATGTCCACGTCTAGGGCGTATCGTACTATGTGTAAACCGTCTTGTTGTTGTTATGATTATAAAACAGAGATCGACCGTGAAGTGAACCTCCACGTGCTGTAAAAGACGTGCATGCCATTGGAGGCGAATTCTCATTGGTCAAAATCCGCATACCATCGTCTGCGGTTGTTTGTGTTCGAAAACACAAAAACATTCTCGACCGGATATCACTACTCAGTCTTTTGAGGTTTCGTGCAAACAAAAATAGTCTTTTCTCATAACAAGTTTGACCATGGAGGCCCGGAGGTAAAGATTGCAGGTACCAAAATGTTGGAAGGGTTGAAGAAAAACATTAATACCGTATATATGGAAATTAATTGATTACTA
The DNA here is from genome assembly GCA_025618425.1 of Heliocidaris tuberculata. Lineage (NCBI taxonomy): Eukaryota > Metazoa > Echinodermata > Echinoidea > Camarodonta > Echinometridae > Heliocidaris > Heliocidaris tuberculata. The sequence continues at coordinate 15,890,868 of CM046835.1, read as the reverse complement.
GTAATCAAAATCAAAATAGAATACAGAGTACGCCTACATCCAGTTTCAGATTCCTTTAATTGTTTGGGGGGATTTAAAAGGAAAGTTCACCCTGAAGATTACTTGAGTTTAAAAAATGCAGAAAAAATAAAGAAAAATATTGGCGAAGGTTTGATGAAAATCGGTCAAATAATAAAAGAGTTATGAGTATTTAAAGTTTTGGATTCGTGACGTCACATGCGAGCAGCTGCCCATTGGTCATGTAATGAATATTCCATATATTCGCATTTTTTTTACGTTCCACGATAAATTAATATTGTTTCTTTTCAGAATCTAGTATTGAATAACATTTCTGACAATATATCAAATGCACAGACGAAAATATTCTAAATTTTCTGAGAAAACTGTATTTTATGGAATATTTATCACATTACATAATGGAGGAGCTGCTCGCATGTGACGTCACAAAATCAAAATTTCAAAAGTCCATAACTCTGTTATTCTTTAACGGATTTTGTCCAAACTTTCGCCAATATTTTTCTTTATTTTTTCTGCATTTTTTAAACTCAAGTAATCTTCGGGGTGAACTTTCCCTTTAAAAACAGAAAGATTGCACTGCGCTTATCCATATCCCGGGGGGCGGGGGGCCACTCAGGTATATTGGTGCACACATGCGTGTCCATGGATTTAAAAAATGCCCCCTAAACAAGTTTCATACTTTGGTGAAAAGACACCCCTTAACAAGGATTTCGCGTGCTTTTTTCGTAAAAATTACCCCTTAACGAGGATTTCGCGTGTTTTTCATAGAAATTACCCCCCTAAACAGGTTTGATTGAAATATTACCCCCTAAACAAGTTTGTCTTAAATATTACTCCCTAAACAAGATTAACTTAACCACCATGAAAAATACACCACTTGAATTCAAGATCACCTTTTGCAAACTGACATATTCTTCACCTTTGGTGGATAAATTCTTTGGCCGGAATTCACAAAGGAGGTTTAAATTTAAACCATGGATTATTTAAATTTTGTGGTATAAGTACGCTTGATTTAGCGCATGCACTTAGAAAGGTCCAATGATCCCTGGTAATGAACGCGTGTGCTTGGCAAAATGCGCTAATTTTACGCTTGTTGCCATGGTTTCGACCATGGACTAACGCAGGTTTAAAGGGGGTACCCAATGCTGAAACAATGTTAGTTCATTTAAAAGATCATGATTTTATTAGAAGAAAATCATCTGCCTTTAAAAAAATTTAAAATTCGTGTTGCCAGAAAATCCCCGAAATATGGTAAGATTTCAGGATATTTTGGCCCCTCAGCTGTGTCCCAATTTCAGCTAGGTAACCACAATGACGTCAAAGTGGTTACCTTGTCGCGCAATTATAGCAAAATGCGCGCAAGGTGTAATGCATTTTGTACAGTCTAGCGCGCAACACATCTGCAATACGCGAACCTGGGTAACCACTTTGACGTCATTGTGGTTACCTAGCTGAAATTGGGACACAGCTGAGGGGCCAAAATATCCTGAAGTCTTACCATATTTCGGGGATTTTTCTGGCAACACGAATTTTTAAAAAACTTAAGGCAGATGATTTTCTGCTAATAAAATCATGATCTTTTAAATGAACTAACATTGTTTCAGCATTGGGTACCCCCTTTAAGCAAATTAATTTACCTAAACCTGCGTTAGTCCATGGTCGAAACCATGGCAACAAGCGTAAAATTAGCGCATTTTGCCAAGCACACGCTTTCATTACCAGGGATCATTGCATTGGACCATTGTAAGTGCATGCGCTAAATCAAGCGTACTTATACCACAAAATTTAAATAATCCATGGTTTAAATTGAACCTCCTTTGTGAATTCGAGCGATCGCCAATAGGGTAAAAATGCCCGGATGTACCGTTTTTGGCGAATTCTCATTCAACTTCCGGGACCTGTGTACTTCCGGTGTATACGGATGCTAAGTTACAGTAACCGCGGTACACACTTCAGGAATTTTTCTTCAAACTTATCTAATAAAAGTTAAGGTAATCGTAGAATTGTCATGGCGAGCGTTTCTCAAGACTTCAAGAATATGACCGTTCTGCAGCTGAAAGCTTTTCTGACAGAAAGAGGCATTCCATGCAACGGAAAACGCAAACTCGAATTGGAATTGCTAGTACGGAGAGCCGCTGAATGTTACAGCGTTATTGAGCCTTGCGACCGGGAGGCGTCCGGCAGAAAGCGACGGCGGGTGCCCGCTGCGGACGGCTCTGTTCGAGACTTAAATGACAAAGCCGTATCTTGGAAAGCTGATTTGAGAGGTTATGCACGGCCGCCGGGTCATTCACCGACCGGTCAGATTCCGGAAGTAACTAGGTCACAAAAGCTGTCCCACATTACATAGCAAACGCACCCCGATACCTGCATCCGGGCATTTTTACCCTATTGGCGATCGCTCGAATTCCGGCCATTGTGTTGTTGGACGTCCAGCTCCGGGCGGAAAACTCAACTCCCGGGTCAACTCCCTAGGTTCCTGTAATTGAGATCAAACACCCGTTTTTCTGTTCAAAGGGCGTTCAAGTTCCTGAAAATCGGCCTAAAAATGTTTTGTTCGTACAATTGCCGCCGGAATGAAAATGACCCCCTAAACGCGTTTGGCCGCATTCCGTTCAGCACCCCCTTTTTGTTGAAAATCGGCGTGTTCGGACCCCTTAACACGTAACGCGCGTTACGCGTCCTGGATAAAAAAAGACCCCTTTTTACGCGTTTTTTTTTTGGACGCGCATGTGTACACCAATATCATAGACGTATAATAGATTTACTAGACGGAAAGCAGCACGCGCGGAAATCATTACGCGAATGGAATTAGGCCCCGCCTCTTTCGGATCATTTGAAGAGCCCGATAAGCACCCGATACGTTGCATTATTCATATTTCTTGTGCGTGTCAGTTCATTGTGAAACTTTGATTGGATGCTAGGTCATGAATATGTACATAATTCGATAGTATCGATCAAAATTTACTTGACCTCAACTTCGTCAATTCAAGACCTATTAATTATGCAGATTATATTCAAGACGTCATCCACACGAAATGAGAGATGTTCGTTCAAAAGGACAAGGTGAGTAGAGCTCAAATTATCATTAAATTTCGTACATTTAGTTTATTAATAAAAATAACTTGTACAATTCTAGGTGATCTATGATAATTTATCTATATTTCAAAAGGATTCACAAGAGTTGTGTTGAAAAAGGATTGAAACAATTTTCTCTCGAAATTACAGTTCTGAATTTATCGTCGAGATGTAGTTTGACACGGAGATCGCTGTCCTCACACGCTGCGGCTCATGACAGCTACCCGGGCAATCACGGGTCAGTTTCAGCCACTGGCGCGGTGGCTTTTTCGACAGCCTCAAAAATTCAATACATGCAAACAAGTTGGATCTAAGAAGATGTAAACAGATCTAACGTTATTAAACTCTAAATGATGATAGACTATATTGCATAACCATAATCTTTTCCTCATGTTGTTCATCTGTATGGTGCACACAAGCGTATTCGTTAGTCCAATTTGGACTTTGATCTAACGTAGTCTACGAGACTACTGTTAACGTTAGATTTGGAATCTGTGACTGTGTGGTGGGATTCTAAGATGTCGATGATTTTGATAAGATATGTAGACCAAAATTAGTGCTGATATAAAATCATTAATGTTACACGAGGTTTACTCTTTTGAACTCAGAATATTTGTTGAAATTTTATTCCATAAACCGAAGTCTGAAGGATAGTCTATCTTGAGTAGATGTAGACTTGGCTAGGGCTAAAGGCAAGCTGTGCTTGGCCTTGGGGGACAAAGTCAAAGTAGATCTCTAACCATGTTTGATAAGAACTCTGTTCAACTTCACTTTCACGCCTGACTTTTTTCGTTCTTAAAAGACTTGCATCTACTATATTTGGTTCAATTCATGCCATTTGGTCAATTAAACTGACTGTAAATTAACTGGAGTCTGATAGACTATGATTTTTTTTTTTGTGGCGGGGGGGGGGGGGGGGGTGGAGGCAAATGTATTTTGGGCAAAAATTCAGTCTGGTTGTTAAAACCAGTTTAGGGATCCCTGTTCAAAATTTCAGACACACGTCACTATAAAGTTTGGTTGCTGAGGCCGTTTCTTTTTCTTTCCAAGAAACTTATGTAGCTTGAATGCACCTTAATAAACATAAGATAGCTGAGGATTATTGAATTTTGACCTTTGAAAAATAATGGATTGGAATTTATTTGCCTGATAAAAACAATTATTATCAATGTAGCTATGACTGTAACAAGAAAGACCTAAAAAAGTGACAACTCTGTTTTCATTTAAATTTTTTTTTTTTTTTAACAGATCAAAATGGAAAGGAACCCAAGAAATGTTATTCAAACATTGCGCAAACTGTTGACCATACATGACGAAGCAGAAATCTAGCCTTCCTAAATTACAGGTAAGTTTACAGAACATTTCCTGAGTATCTATATACTTATACATGTATAATGTAATTTGAATCATTTTATGATTATCATAAATATTGTAATTTAACAGGAAACAAGGAAATGAACTATAAAAGCAATTAGGGCTTCCAGGGGTCCCTAAATGTGTTAGTTAAAAGCATATTACAGATGCCCTTGTTAGTTGCCATTGATTTTTTAATAGCTTGTCCTTAATGCAAACATTTTAAACCATTACCAACAAAGCCCAGCATTGTGTGTAAGCATGGAGAAGAAAGAGAAGATTACACTTCACATTTATTCACAATACATTCTGTGAAAACGGTCTCTTTTGAGCTTTGGTCTATGATCTGAATTAGATGTATTTAGATGTTTGAGAAGATCAAAAAAAAAAAGTCAGAATTAGTGGAGTACAAGTATTTCTGCGAAATATGTGTACCTCTAAATTACTTTCATTTATACATGCACTTATAAATTTATTTATTTATCCTCTTTTTACACAGCATGATTCTTTACAATGGATGGTGAAAGAACATTGAGATACACAATCCGGAGAAATGAACAAAGAGCAGATATATTGACCTGCATGCTCAAGCTTGGAGAGGTAGGCCTTTACTGTGCATAATTAAATTTGGCAATACCCCTCCCCCCCCCCCCACAAAAAAAAAAGTTTTGGAAAAATATATCAATATAAAAAATATATAATAAGCCTATATCAGTAGTACACAACTTGAAGAGGAAGCAAGTTATTTGAAACTATTGTGATTTCCTTTCCCTCTCACCTGAGAAAGAATTTTTAGTCAAATATGGGAATTTTATTTAATTTTTATAAGGATTCATCATTTCTATTTTCATGCTTACAAAAGAACTTAATTTTAATGAATGTGGGTAAAATAGCTTTTTATCAAGCAATATTCACTCTGTCTGACTCATGCATATATACATATAGATCTGGCACATTGCAGTCCTTTCTTATTGTTTACGACCTTAATAGTTTTTAATTTGTTCTATTTTCTCTTTTCAATCAACAGACTTACGGATTACCACTACAGCTCTTCATTCCTGTTAGCTTGATCAGCAGTCTCACGAGTGGATACATGCAATGAAGTTAGGGATTTCATTCAGAATAACAAAATACAGATATCCCTAACAAGGGTTTCTGATTTGGAGGATTTTTGTTTGAATATTGCATTTGCTGAAATTCTAAAAAATAAGTGCCTTCAGCTGAATGAAATTTAATGAAATTTAACATTAAGTTGGTGACCATTTCAACAGTATAATAGAATGAAACAGTTGATATGCAAATTGCTTGAGAACTTGTGAGAAAAACTGAATATTCATTCAATGATACACTAGTAAGTGATATGAAAGTTTGACTTACCACTAGACTTCTGCAAGGATGTTCAATTTCAATATTTTCTTTTTTTTTTCAAAAAACTTATTTGAATTGATATTTATTGTTATTAAATAGACAACAAAAACAAAAAAGGATTTAGTTCATCTCTTATATCATGTTAAGGGGATGGAAAGTCATCTAGTTACCTTAAACATTTACATATTCTGAGAGCTTTTTAATTCTAACTTGAATTCTCATTTTAGTGACAATGTTCATAGAGTATTCAAAGATTTTGGGGGGGGGGGGGGGAGGAGGGGCAGGGGTTCCATAACTAGAAATGTTACATGCAAAGTTTGTGTGAAAGGTAAGCCAGAGTTAGAATGGAATGAGAAAGATAAGAAATGAAAGAAAAAGCAGTGGTATCGCTCGAGGGGGGGGGGGGGAGGGTGGAAGGAGGGCAGTATCAGATTTAGGGGGCACTTCCGGCCTATTCCCCCCTTGATACAGAGGTACATACCTTCAGTATACAACTTCAAGATTGAACCCCTCCCCCCGCCTCCTTTGAAATGACCTTTTTCAACTTGTCAGAGAATTTTCTGCAAATGTGTGCCCCATCTTTTACAAAATCCTGGATGCACCCCTGGGGTGGCGGATGGTAATACACCTTAATATTTGTAATGTTTCAAACTGTCAGTATTTTGGCATGTCAAAAAATATATAAAAATATAAACTTCAGTTTTACTTTTTCATTGTTGGAAATTTGTAGGAATTTTTTTTTTCTCGGCACGGTTATACTATTGCCCCATTCAAAATTCTCTAGCGACACCCCTGCGTATGTGAAAGGAAGAGTGAAGACAATAAGCTTTGACTGGAATGGACAATCATAAGTTGATGGAAATGAATGTATTGTATAAGACTTGTGATTGAGTGGTGACTTACAGGGATGAAAGCTGGAAAGGAATGGCAACAGTGGCGTATCTGGACCTTGGCGTCAAGAGGGGTTAAAAAAAAGAAGGGGTTATCAGTGGCGACAATTCCCCCCCCCAGCCCTCCAAAAGTCGCTTGGGGGGGGGGGGGGGGGGTCGAGAATTTTTTTTTCTCGCCAGCCCTGCATAAGTCGCTCAGTGGATCGGGGGGGGGGGGGGGTTATCAGATGTTATGGGGTCCAGGTTTCCTCCATAATTCTCTGACAAGCATTAAAGCAAACAAAAAAACACACACACACAAAAACGTTATCAGTTCTGAAAATAGTTCGCCAGCCCTCCAAAAGTCGCGCAGTGGGGATGTCGGGAATGTTGTTCAGAAACCCGATTACCTTTTTTTTTTCAAAACTTGTCAGGGGGCACTTCCCCCCCCCCCCCTCCTTGCGCCTGGCCCCCTTGGATACGCTAGTGAATGGCAACATATAAATTTTACTCACAAATGCAAATTAAAAGTCAGAAGAGAATTCTTCCCGGTATTTTAATTGTTCCAGTGGGGCTCAGTGGGGGGGGGGGGGGGCAGTTATCAGATGTTTTCCTCCATAATTCTCTGACAAGCAAAAAAATAAAAATAAAATAAAAAAATAAAAAATTGTAACTTTTTTCCCCAGCCCTCAAAAAGACGCCCAGTGGGGGGGGGGGGGGGGGGGGGGGTATCACCTGTTTTCCTCCATAATTCTCTGCCAAGCAAGAAAAAAAAATGGGAAGAAAAGTCGGGGAGGAAAAATCCCTTCCAAAAAAGAACAAACGTACACTTATATCATCAAAAAAAAAAAAATCATTTACATCAAGACTAACTAAAAGGTTAAAGAAAAAATCTCAATTAACTAAAGACCCCATCCCCTCACCCCCAAATGAAGATTATCCTTTCTGTTATGAAAACCATCCCTGAAAAAAAATCCTACACTGCAAGAGTTTTTTTTTTTTTTTTTTAAATTTCATTGTACATTTATGTATCATTTATGTACTTATTTATCATTATCCTTTATGCATATTGAATAAATATATTCACCGGTATTAATTATATCAACAAGAAAAGAGACTTATGCCACTGGTGACGTGCCAAGTACTTTACATTTATTTTTACATTATCTGTATCCATGATTAGATTTGATTCGGTCTGTCCGGTTACATTTTTAGCTTTATTTACTTGTTTACAAATTTGCAAAGCGATATATTTTAATTCGGAGATCGATTACAATTAAAGTGCATTGACCGAGCGCCGTCTGCCACAATTAGAAATTACCGACGCTGATTCGCCGAATCTGTACGTTGAAGCGATGAATACATTACCATAAATGCATATATTACTGAATTTGACCTTTCTCACTGCGCATGCTCTAAGCTGATGCGCGTAATGTGTTTCATACCGCGTACAAACAAATGCTACTCTCGGGGAGCATCTTACAAAATGAATCATGCATTTACGCTCATGAATTATGCAAAGTGCTTATCGGGCCTTCTAATGGACCCCGACAAGATGGCGGACCTTTAGGGGCCTGACCAATATACCTGAGTGGCCCCCCCGGGATCCATATGCCCGGGTCCATATGTTCCTTCCCCGGCCAAGTTTTGTTTACTTGTCGTAGTTATGTTGGGCATTGTAGGCTCCCCTCCAACCCCCCCCCCCCCAAAAAAAAAAAGGGAAAGGAAAAAAGAAAAGACAGATCCTGCTTCAGCATAGGCGGATCCAGTATTTTCTGGCGGGAGGTGGCGGGGGGGGGGGGGGGGGTTAGAATAAAGTTTCGGCGTGCTCTTTTACTTAAACAACAAAAGTCACATTTTCATTCATTTTCATTTTTACATGTATTTTACTCTCGCATGCTCGGGCACGTGTCCTTCTGGATGGCACTGCTGCAAGTTTTCGTATTATGAGATGTTTAAAAATATAGGGCTTACTCTAGCGGTCAGATTGATTCAAACCTGCTTTTAGCGACCACCTGTCTATAAAGACCACAATCTTCGTTTTCCTTGAACAACATTTCTCATTGAAATGTGTATTGAAGGAACCTGTCCATAAAGACCACCTGCTCATAAAGACCACTTTTCTTGTCTCCCTTGAGTGGTCTTTATAGCATAGGCAGGTTTCACCCACTGTATTATATTCTCTTTTTCTAGGGGTGGGGGCTCATTTGACATTTGAAGCACAGTATGGATGTCAAGTAATATATAGGCCTAAATGAAGGTAAGATTTCATTTTAGGAGTTGGTCATCATAGCTGTTTCTTATATAGCGCCTTACCAGTTACAATGTAACCGACCATTACCCCGGTCACTGGATTCATTTGCGATTCTGCACATTATACAGTGCACATTCTCCACTCCTCTAGGGAGTATTCATGGTATTCATGTCATGGCCTGCATGATAATTAATTCACCTTCTTTTCGGTCACAAGTAATTACGGATGACCAACACAAAGTCATGAAGAAATAGGCATAACGCAATGAATATGGGATGAACATTCTTGGCCACCTCCAAAATCGAGGGAGGGGGAGGGCATGTTTAGGATAGTATGTGAGATCAACACTTATGGAAATTGATATTAGCTTAAATGATGGATGTATGACATTTTCTCATGCGACAATTGCTCCGGTCTAACTTTGCCATGTTAATCCTAAACCTAACCCTAACCCTAACCCTAACCCTAACCCTAACCCTAATCCTAATCTTCACATTGTCCTGACCAAAAAAACAAATCATGACCTTGACCTTAACCTTTGACCTTTCGAGATATGGACTGTGGAGCAAATATCGCAGGAGCAAATGTCGGCGCCCCCGTTACTCATATGTAGCCCAATGACGTAACGTGACCATAGAGTTCAGTGAACGTGACATACGTGGCCCTATTGTGACGTCATGATGAGCGCGCGCTTGTCATTGAACTTGCCATGTCATTAAAGGGCAATCCAACCTTGTCAATAAAGATGATTTGTGTGAAAGCATAACAATAAGAAAAACAGGATGGTGAAAGTTTGAAAGACATCGGACAAGGAATAAGAAAGGTATGGATGTTTGAATAAAGAGATCACTACATCTATTTGAATCTCAAATTGGCAATTTGGTGAGTCGATTGTGACATACTGGCGGATAACTCTCCCGTTTGTATAGTATACACAAATATAATTATATAAATATAATATACTTTATTCATGATTTTAATGTTTCTATTTTTGTATATCTGTTGATTTCACTGAAAAGAAATTAATAAAAGAATACTTAAACAAAAAAAATCATGTCTAAATTAAAGATAGATCTGAAGTCAGAGTCTGCTAGCTATACATGTACTCAATTGTATTTTACACTTAAACGGTAATACTTCTTTCTTGCAGAGCAACTTGGTAGGATTACCCTTTAAAGTTGACTGTGACGTCATAAAGGTTTCCGCAGGCCGTTCATTGCAAATGTAAATAAAAATGGAGTTTTGTCACCGTGACAACCCCTGGTATTTCAAATCACATGTTCGTTTCATATACTGCCACTCTCTTGATTAATACTTGAATTCTTTATTAAACAAATAGCAATGGTTATTAAGCTCTGTCACCATGATCGACTTGGTTCCTCCAACCATAGCAATGTATTTGTTTTTGTAATGTTTCATACTTGACAATCTTGTATTTTGCTAGATACTCTTGCCATTACTTGAGATTTCCTAAATTTCCTCATTTACAACTATATTATTAGGTGGTCTGTCGCAATCGACAGATCACCTTTTATATTCGTCCGAATTTTCTTTCTTCTTTATTTTTATTTCCCCCATTCCTTGTCCATTCGAAATCTTGAAAAGTCCAGTATCAATTTTCGTCAAATTTTCGTCAGTGATGTCATCCCATGAGGACATGTTCCCGTTTACATATCAAGGTCAATAGGTCATCGTGACGTCATCCAGGCGCCATTTTGTCAAATCACATTATCAATCATATCTTCATAACCAATCATCAAAAATTGTCCATATTTACATGACATTAACTTCAGGTCATGGGTCATCAGGTCATGTCGTCAAAAGTCATCCAGAGGTCATGACGCGCGCGTACGCGTGCGTCAAAATTTAAAACTGCTCAAAATCATCCAAGGATCAAACGAGAGTACGTTTCAGGTCATTTCAAGCATTTCAAAAATTTCCGTCCGTGCGCGTCCGTGCGCGCGTTATGCACGTGCGCAGCGCGTACAGAGTGTAAAAACGCCGTTTTTTCGCATGGTTTGTGTTCCTGACACTATTCTTGACAATTTCCAACCATTTACAGGCATTCTCGACATTCCATAAGGCCACACGCGCGCGTCAAACTTTAAAATCCGCGCGCGCGTCAATGGGCAAAATAGTGTAAAAAGTCGTAAAAACATGCCTCTACAAAAATAACTCTAGCCCTTTAAATAGTCGTTGACCCCCTAATTTTTTTTCATATTTAGGTAGAGGAGGAATCATAGATATAATTTCATGGGTAATTTGAGCCTCAATTATATTGCAAAGTCATCAAAATGGCGTCTAAACTCAAAATTTCATTTTTTTAAAAATGACGTCATCAAATTTATGCAAATTTGACTATAACTCCTTTAATATTGGTCATTTTTCGCCCAAATTTGGATATGATGTAGCTGAGACAATTCTCTACAAGATCAGTTCCACGATTTTTCATTTTGACAAAGGCATCATGGCGTATTTTTGCGATTAAAGGAGGTATGTCAATTTTTCTCATTTTGCGTGTATTCTCTATGGGACATGACTTTTTCTCAAATCTTGATTCTACATTCCCGTCTTCTTTGAGCAGTATCTCTGTTATTTCTGCTCGATTTTCTCCCAAATTTGAGTATGTTATAGCTGAGACTATAAGCTTTTATAAATGTGCCCTCCAATTTTTGATCAGATGTCGGGATCATGCCCTTTTTTTAACTACAAAATGTCATTTGAGAATCCCGTTTTTCGTCTACGTGTTATCTCTATTGGAAATATTTTGGTCCATTGGTAAAGCACTTGCCTCCCATTCCAGCGACCCAGGTTCGACTCCCGGTGGGTCCATTTTTTTTTTTTTTTTTTTTTTTTTTTTTTGCCTTCAATTCTACCATCTTCTTCGACTATTATAACATATACCATCACAAACAATGTAAAAAACCGCCTAATTTTGCGTGTTATGTCTATTGAAAGTAGTGTGCAGTAGTTTGTGTAGAATCTCATTCCCTGTCGTGTATTAAAGCTAAGGGGATAATCTTCCACATGTCCTGCAATATCAAATCGTCCAGTTCGTTATCCCGATTTCTCCAAATCGGCTCAGTCAATTTTCTTCATATTTTCGTCAGTCATCAGTCCTAATAAGGTCAAGTTCCCACATCTTTTTCAAGGTCATCAGGTTATTGTGACGTCATCCAGGCGCCATTTTGTGAAAATCAACTTATGGTCATATGTTCATAACGAAATGTCATTTCTCTTTCATATTTGGCATGGTTAAGGTCACTGTCATTCCAGTCAAGGTCATTTCGTTAAACGCGCGCGTACGCGTACGCCCGCCCGTCCGTGCGCGCGCAAAATTTAGAAATGATCCAAATCGTCCCAAATTCATTTTGCAAACGTTTCATGCCATTTCAAGCACTTTTCGAAAAATCGCCCATAAAATTGAACCTGTAGGGGCGCTATGCCACTTAGGTTATCGTGGTTATTGTCATCATTATTGTCATTATGATCATTATCAATATATCATTATCGTCATTGTCATCACTTATATGACCATATCTTATCATCATTGTCGTCAACATTATGATTATAATGTTGCAGAAATATTATCACACCTGACAAAGCAATTTGCCACAGTGAAAGACAGACCACCTAATTCGTCTTCAGTGACGAATTAAATTTCTAGTTATCATTGGTTTTATTGCGGATAGTTTGCTGTAATTATGGTACGCCACTGCTTTCTTTGTTTATGAACAGTGTTTAATAACAACAATGCTCTGGTATTCTGTAGGCATGTACAACTTATTCTTATCATCTTATCATCCTTTAACTTTTCCAAGTATTTAATAATTTGCAAATGTAAATAGCTTTTCGTCACCGTGACTAGTAGGTTCGTTGCACTTGTTAATGGAGCTCTGTCACCGTATTTCAAATCACATGTTCGACTCCTACATGCCACTCTCCTATTTAACACTTAAAATCGTCATTATTTGACAATTAAGTCTTGTCACCATGAATGACTTTGCTCCTCCAAACATAGCATTGATTTTGTTTTGTAATGCTACATATTTCACGATATTGTATTTTTGCTAGATATCGGTACTTTTGTCATTATTTGAGATTTCCTCAATTTCCTCATCCACAACTATTATTATATTGGCTTTCATTGCTGATAGCTTGCTGTACAATGACACGCCATTCCATAGATTACCTTCACATGTTCGCCATGCAAAGATTAATTGTTTATTTCTCTTTTTTCATATCCACATTGTGTGTCTTTCTCTATCCTTGTTGCTCGTGGTTATCCCATTTCTCCCCATTTGTCTTTCTTTCTTTTTTATCGACAGTAATAATTTTGTACAACTACGTTGCTTCCAGTCAGGTATTTCAGTAAATGTTGTCTTTGTTGCCCACTATCCTTCTTCTCTTGTTTATTAATGGTACTTTATTTTTTCTCAGTTATTAATATCTGAGAGGGTCCACAATGTACAAGCTCTGCTTTTTAGTGGATTTCTTAATTTCCACAGAATATAAATCAAATATCATACGTAATTATTCTATTTTTCCTTTCAAAGGTACTGAACTATCTTAGCTTCAAGTGTAATGTTCTGTATAAATTTTACATTGTATTTTGTATTGTTATGAAAATTGTATTTTGTATTTGTATTTTGTTGGAAATGAAAAAATAAAATATGAACCATATCAGTTGGCGGATACACCCCCCCCCCCCCGTTTGTAACCGTATGTATACGCCTCTTGTTCTTGCAAAATTTTAACTTTATCTGTTCTGTTCTAAAAGGTGTTTGTCCTTAAAGGTATATTAATTCAAGGAGTTAGATTATAGATAAATTAACAGTCTTATGTAGGCCTATATATATATATGTATATATGTATATATATAGCCAATAGTGAACCTAGATTTTTTTTTTAATGTTTTTATTGGAGTGAACCTAGAAAAATTCTTTCTGTTGAAGGTTCTTTTTTTTTTTTTATTTGTGATCCTATGTGGTGGGCTTATTAAACTCCAATGTGTAGTTCATCTTGTGCAATGCAACCTGTGATGCAACGAAGGGAAGTTATATTAGGGAACTGTATTTATCACAGGTTGCATTGCAAAAGATTAACAACACTGTTAGCGTTGAGTGCAGCGCGCACATTGTGTACTAGTAATTTATTTTGTGTTGTATATATGTGGCCCTTTTGGATTTATGCAAAATGCCCAAAACTGCTCAACCGGCAACAAAGCTGAAATTCTTCGTAGACCACATTGGATCACGAACAAAAAACAAAAAACAAAACAAAACAAAACAAAAACGGAAAGAACTTTTCTATGTTCATGTCAAGTAAACTATATACTGTAGATTATCAAATTTTATAGCCTAGTTGGTTAACGCACTTTTTAAAAAATGCAGGAGATCGTTTTTCTTTTCACGCTCAGCTCACGCATGCATTGACGATCGACTTTTCCTGAAACTTTCTAAGATATAAGTAAAATCTTAAGGTAGATTTTTACATAATCAATAAAAAAATTCTCTCAAAAAGGGGGAAAAGCACTTTTGATATAAAGATACCTCAGAGGTGGAAACTCCTGTCAATAAAGTTCTCCGTGATAAAAACTTCTCATTGCGAGATGGGGAAAATCTACAGGCACTCATCTGCACGGACCTCTCTATCAACGATAGCTACATTGTATAGCGCCATTGTATAGCGCCACCCCCCCCCCCCCAAGGGGGGGCACTCGACCCAAAAGTGGTAGGTATGTGCCGCCGGCAAGACAACGGGGGGGCTTCGGAACTAGCGTATCATGAAAAGGATGGTCTTCGGAACTTCTAACATTTTGGAAAAAGGGGGTCTTTAGAACTGGATACAGATCTGGTTCCCACAAGCTCCTATTAACCAAATACGCTGTATGTCATGGCGAGTCTATGGTGTGTGCAGTGGCGTAGCCAGGATTTTTTTACAAGGGGGCAAATTTTGCCAGCCAGCCCTTCAAAACTCGCTCAGTGGGAGGGGGGGGGGGGTGGCGACAATTTTTTTTCGCCAGCCCTCAAAAAGTCGCTCAGTGGGGATAGTTTTAAAAGGTAGATCCGTATTTTTTCGTCTCGCCAGCCCTCCAAAAGTCGCTCAGTAGGGGGGGGGGGGGGGGGAAGGGGGTAATGGCAAAAAAAAGTTGTCCCCAGTGCTCCAAAAGTCGCTCAGTTGGGGGGGGGGGGGTCAGATTTCATGGGGTCCAGAATTCTCTGACAAGCAAAATAAATAAATAAATGAATTTAAAAATAGATCTAAAAGGGGAAATTAAAAAAAAAAAAAAATCTGTCAAAAGTTGTCGGGGGGGGGGGGGGGCAGTCGCCCCCCTGACTACCATTTGCATTGTAACACTGACAAAAACTCCTTCTGGACTTTTGCTTTCGTGGAGTAGGCAAAGATCGGCAGATATTTTCACCCTTCTTATTTTGTTATCTTTCAAGATTATCATGATTGAATAGTCATAACATTAATTGCAGCTCTTTTTTTTTTTTTTAAATTAAGGACCTATATACTTGCAAGTGGGCAAAGCGATAGAGAATACAAATTGGAGACATGTTATCGAATCTGTTTCTGGTGCATTAACTCACATTTCTCTTAAGCGAATTCTGACATTATTAAAATATTTTTAAGTGATTTTCAATAACTTTGTGGGCCGGAAAAATATATATGACCAGTGGCGTATCTGCATTGTCCAACGCGTCATCAGTGGGGGGGGGGGGGGGGAACACTTACGAGGCAATTGTGATCCATGTATTGCAGCAAGAATATCAATTTTTCTGGGCCCTAAATTGTATGGATGGGAGTGGGGTGGGTGGGGGGGGGGGGGGTATATGCGTTCCTTTTCCCCCATCTCAAGTGGTTTGAAGTCATGTTCGCGAAGTACCTACTACCGGTACATCATGTATTGTTTGTCAACTGAGAGGGCTCACTACTCTTTGAATTGCGGAAGCGGCCATCTTGGGAGGATCTCGCAAACGGAGCATCTTCCTGTCAGAAAGCAGTGTAACTCAGCCCACTGTTAGCTGTCCAGTTTCACCTTAAGAAACTAATCATCTGTTCCTCAGAACATTGCATAAGCCAGAGGTCCTGTTAATTTAGGAATAATCTCTACATAGCATTAAAAAGGTTAGTATGAAATGTGTTAAAAACTTATCGAAACGAAACGATTGCTCGGAATACCAAGGAAGTGGCCTCCACCACAAATAGAGGTCAGAGTCCGGGGAAAGTTCGGGGTGGATTTCCGTGATGTTCCCGTTGACGTGGATCGTCGATTTGTAGTGTAAGCTTAACGGAAAAGTTAGTGTAAATATGTGAAAAAATTATGTCACTCGTGTATATATTTCGTAATGAAGCTGTTGTTTTTGTTGAATGTTGCATATTTAGGTTACTTTTGTTTATTGTTTTTGTTTTGTTTTGACTTTTGACTTTTAAATTAATATTTGTGTTTAGACTTTGTCTTTAGTTTACTTTACTTTAGCCTAGTTTTTTTTGGTTGTTTTTTTATCAATAATAAAATACATAGACTGATAGTCAGTGATAGATCTAATCATCGTCATCATCATCATCATCTGTACGGGAGTGTAGGATATCCTGTAGATCTCACGGTCGTATTGCTTGGTACATTAAAAGAGTCTAAGTATAAGGTGGTGCATACCTAGACCGATGGGATCTGTCTCTTCCTCGGAGAACTTCTCTTTTTCATTACTGACGTTTGTTGGTCAGTTCTCCTCCTTAGAGACAGATATCACCCATAGACTCGCCTGTGCGAACATTTTGCACCAATTTGAAGCAAGCAGAGGCGACCAAGTTAAATGCATTTTAACCCTATCTTAACGGGTCTAGTACCCATTTTCATGTAATAAATACAAAATAATAACTTAGAACTACGTTTTGACTTACCCCTTTCTTGAATTGGTCTATTTTGAAGCTTCTTTCAAGCTATTTTCTTCCCTAATCCAACACTTTTCCTCCGTATCGCCAATTTTGAAATGCGTGTCACCTGACTTACGTTAGTGATCTTTTTGTGGTATCGTTTTTATGGTGTCGGCAATGACTGCCGATACCATACAACGAAAGAAGATTTTTTTTAAAAAACGATACCACAAAACGATCACTAACGTAAGTCAGGTGACACGCATTTCAAAATTGGCGATACGGAGGAAAAGTGTTGGATTAGGGAAGAAAATAGCTTGAAAGAAGCTTCAAAATAGACCAATTCAAGAAAGGGGTAAGTCAAAACGTAGTTCTAAGTTATTATTTTGTATTTATTACATGAAAATGGGTACTAGACCCGTTAAGATAGGGTTAAAATGCATTTAACTTGGTCGCCTCTGCTTGCTTCAAATTGGTGCAAAATGTTCGCACAGGCGAGTCTATGGGTGATATCTGTCTCTAAGGAGGAGAACTGACCAACAAACGTCAGTAATGAAAAAGAGAAGTTCTCCGAGGAAGAGACAGATCCCATCGGTCTAGTGCATACCACTCGTAGCGACTTTACTATATGATGCATGGGGAGCCCTATGTCTCCGAACCTAAGATTTGACCTAAAAATGAACAAGAATTTCTCCAATATTCCTCTAAAGCTTAGTTTTGTATTATTCATGATATTCTAAAGAGCAAGTTTGAAAAAAATCTCATCAAAATTAGAGCAAGAACAATGCCATTTTCACAAGAAACGGCGGCCGTGTAATTTCAGCGTTCAAAAAACAATGGAGCCCATGTCTGTGCACTCATTCATTTTACACGCAGTTTGGGAGTTTTGACGTGAAAGACAACATTTTGAGGCTTGAGAATGAAATATCTGAAAGATCTTTTTACATCATTTTGACTCGTTTTTTGCTTGAATACCGGTTGCTATAATAAGGATGAAAAGTTTGTGTTTGTTGCGTGTTTTGTTTTATCAGAATCGTGCAGTTACGCTTGTGCGCAGACATGGGCACTGCGAAGACTTGGGCACTCTAGCCATACTTCGTGTGTAGACTCTAGGCAGTCATACACCTCAAGACTTTCAAAACACCACTGCACAAAAGTCACCAACATTCACTCAAAATCGGCATTTAATTTACAAAAACTGACACCAACATATCCATAAAATACAATAAATTCAACTCATCGATGTTGGAAAAGATAATTCCAAAAATGAAATCTGTAATTTACTGTCACTTCTGGCGAAACAGGGTATCGCAAGTCATTGTGTACATTTCCTGATTGCCCTCCAAAATATTCGGCCGTTAAAAATTTGGTCCCTATCGCAAACACGTAAAAGTCCCGATTTTCCGTGTGCGCGATCGTAGAGATCGATGTGCACACACGATACCAAGTTACTTTGTGGACAAAAATTTATCGGCCGAGTTTACTTTGAAAGGAGACTGTTCCAAGACTGGATGACCTGTTTACTAAAAAAGTTACTCCAGACGTTCAATCGACAGTAAGTAGCAAATAACTTCAATGGATGGCCTCTTGTTCTCTGATACTGTGATTTCACAAAAAAGCATTCTGGATTGAGTCTATCTATACCATCAAAGTATTTTGAAAACCTGGATCATGTCCCCTCTTTCCCTGCGGTAATGTAAAGAGTAGAGATTGAGCCATTTGAGCCTTTCACTTTAAGAAATAGAAGTTTAAAAAAAAGTTAAACCCCTACGGTAGATGCTGCGAAGTGCGGCCGGTAGCCGGTGTGCGGCCAGTCCATCGTTTGCATTGCAAAATCACTTTAAAATACATTTTTTTACATGGCACCATAATATATCACACATCACACACACAGGGTACATTAACACAGTCAAACAAAAACAGCAGTGCCAGTGGCCATGAAAAAAGTATCCATAAATATCACATTTTTAGCGATACATTTGGCGTTCCCACTATGAAAAATTGAACATTTTGAAAATATGCCTTTCTTAAAGGGAAATCCAACCTTAATAGCAAGTTGCTTTGAAAGAAAGAGGAAAAATCAGAGAAGCAGATTGGTGAAAGTTTGAATGAAATCGGACAAGTAGTAAGAAAGTTATGAATTTTTGAAAGTTGTAATCACTATGCATATGGGAATTTCAAATTGGCCGAATAGGTAATATCACTGTGATGTAGCTGTGGACAACTCCCCCATTCGCTCTAACACAAAATGACTAAAATGTCACTCTTTTTCAAAATGCATAAGTCAGTAGGATCTTTTCATTCATGAAGACCTATAACAATATGCTATCTCCAATATATTTTGAGTACTGCCCCGAGTGTAAAAGCGCCTCGAAGAAAACCGCAAATTAATGATATTTTTGTGTACGACAAATGGGAGAGTTGTCCACCAAAATGTCACAATTGACTCACCAAATTGCTAATTTGAGATTCGCATAGATGTAGTGATCTCATTTTTCAAACATCCATAACTTTCTTAGTCCTTTTCCGATTTCTTTCAAACTTTCACCATCCTGTTTTTCTTATTTTTCTGCTTTCACACAAATCATCTTATTACCAAGATTGGATTGCCCTTTAAGCGTGTTGTTAAGGAAATATGGTTTTGAAAAATAAGCTGAATTTCAAGAAATTTTCAATTTTAGATAAGAGGATTTTTCATGTGTTGCAAGCTCAAAAGTGTCTGATCGCTAGTTGAAGTTGTTGACAATCAGTGTGTGTGACACACGGGCGAAAGCTCTGTGTGAATGGCGATGTCAGTGTCAGATATCGCTGCACCGGTTTGCGGCCAGATCACACGCGGGGTGCTCTGGCGTTGGACTCTGGCTCCGGCTGGTTGGATTTTGCTCAGCTCGCGCAAACTCTCCATTGAGTTTGTAAAAATTAATATTACCATGGCAACTCTTTATTTTTGGGGGGATTATATTTTTGCTCAAACAGTAACAATGTGAACTTTCATTATTTGGGTGAAAAGTGAAAATAATTCTGGAATAAAGACTTCTAAAATTGGATTTTGTCTTAAGTTTCTGCAGACCACAGCATCTACTTTAGATATTTAGTATATTAAGAGTCTAACTTTAACTTACTTTAAGTTTAAGTTTTAAGACTCACACATGTGTGAGGTTATTGTAGATAACTGCTCTAAGTTAAGCCTACTTACACATACATGTATGCGAGGTTATTGTAGATACATGTAACCTCGCACTTTGTACCTTCGTACCGTGATGAATTGCCTCTCATAGCAAGTGTGTGATATTTTGTACATATGTGTGCTGGAAAGGAGTAAGATCACCGGCCAAACACAGCCTAAAAATTTCACTTGATCAAGATGATGAAGATTCTATTGAAGAATCTGGCATGAAATTAGATATTCTTTCATCCTAAAATGTAGAAGGAAGTATTTCTCAAAATTTTGCTGCTTATAGTTATATTGGTGTTTTTACCTCTCCAACTTAGAGGTAGTGACCGACGCCAAAATTGACACAGCCCCACATAGTGATGGTTCCGTGAGTGCCCTAAGCCAGGCCTAACATGCCTAACAGTAACTTTAAAGGGATCTGGGCTAACTCGGCACTAGGGACAACTCACCCTCAGCCGAAAGATTTGTGTGAAATTTTGCACTGATAAATCTCTTACAAGTCCACATTCAAGATTATTTGATAGAAATGTTTAAATTATAGTTCCTAATAAGTCACTAGTGAAAATTTTTAGAAGCAAAATTCTACAAAACATGAAATTTAGAGCTATTTAGAGGTCCAGAGTGTAGCGTGAACTTAACTCTGGAAACCTTATTGCTGCGCGATGCCGAGATCGCCCTAGTGCTGAGTTAACCTGACCATGCCGACCCCGATCTTAGCCAGGATGACTTCCTTGGGTGTAAAAAAAAAAAAGGGCTATCGCCCTACACCAGGTTTTTTTTTATCCGGCATTCTAATTTAGCCGGGTTAGCAGGTTATGAAAAATGCCCTGGAAAATCCCTTTCCTGTTGGCCAATGCTTCCGACAGGTTCTTCACCATAGCGTCTCCTCCTAGGGAGACTTTTGGCATTTTTGCAACATTTTTTTTCTTAAATTAACTTAAATATATTTGGTGTATTATGGAATCATCAAAATGATAAGAAATTGACCCAATCTCGCTGAAAAGCACACCCACTGCACACAGAATTTGGTATATGGGACTGCATGCACATGTGGCATGAATGTTCAGCCCATGAGCCCAAACACTTCAACTATTTATCATCATATTTCGAATATGAGGGCATTAGAAGAGCAAACCTTTTTCAGGGGACATTTCTGTTATGATGTTCTTCCAAACTGACATAAAAGGAATGAGAAAGCTCACAAATTATTGTTCACCTTTCCCAGAACTCAACCTCCTCTTTAAAGGTCCCCTGCACCCCAAATGTAAGTTGATTCCTGTTGATGTGCAGGGATGGATACAACTTATATTTTGTTATTCAAACATCTAAATATGTTTCATACATTCTTAAATATTTCAAAAATCATTTTCTCAAACATGCTAAGCTCCACCCTAAAAAAAAATGCCCCAGATCTCATTCCTGCAATGACATCATCTGTCAATCATTAGTGAGCTATGGAGAGACAGTGGTATGCAACTTTGCAAGAGATGACCATCTGTTCTAATAGACCATACAATGCCTACATAGGAGTTGCTATGTCAGACATGCTGTATAATCACAAGGAAAAAAATGGTAATGAGGAGGTATTGTTTGAAAGCATGCAATTCTATTGTGAGCTTGTGTTGAGCTGGGGGAAGTTACATTCCACTGTCTATTGTAGAATGTTAGTGTAGCTGACTGATGATTGACAGATGACGTCATTGCAGGAATGAGATCTGGGGCCCGTTGCACAAAACTTGCGTTTGAACGCAACTCAGGAAAATCAAACGCAACTTTATCTTCAGCCAATCAGAAGTGCGCATTAAGGACTTGCGTTTGATTTTTAGGAGTTGCGATTAAACGCAAGTTTTGTGCAACGGGCTCCTGGAGCTTTTTTTTTAAAGGTGGAGCTTAGTAGGTTGGGGAAAAATATTTCAAAAAACATTTAAAAATCTATGAAACATATCTAGATGTTTGAATAACAGAATATTAGTTGTATGCATCCCTGCACATCAACAGCAATAAACTTGCATTTGGGTTGCAGGGGCCTTTTAAGAGGGCGCCACCACAGCCAAAATTGACTTAGCCCCGCATAGTGATGGTTCCACGAGTGCATTTCGGGTTCATTAAAAAGTAACAAAAGTACTGAATACCATTCTCGGGAGCTCCATATATTGACCTTCACGTATACACTTGTAAGTGTGTCACAACCATCTCTCTTGATATGCTATGACTCAAAATCTTATCGATATATCGAATCAGCCTTTGTGCATGCACAAATTTGATTCTTAAGACTGGCTCAGTACTCGCTACCGTAAATGCAAGGAGCGAGAAAAAGCCCTATAAAGTACCATTTTCAGGATTTGGACACGAGTCAAGGAATAACAACCAATGAAGAAGGATACCTCCAAAACTTTGAGTAATGGTGAGTATATTCAACTTATTTTTTAACAATGAATAATTTCAATGCCACTACATTTGTCAAATTGACGATGTAGTAAAGCTCAGGTATGGGCCCATGAGTGCCTGTATTGAAGCCACCTGATCTTTCTGATCTTTTTTGCAATGCTATTTTGACATTTTCCCTGCTGTTGGTCATGAAAGGAGTTCACTTGGTAATTAGGTTGGATTAGAACATGAGAAAAAAAGTCTCTGATACTGTGATAGTCTTTTAAAAGATGTTCAGTTCCCGTGAAATTATTATTTGTGTATTGATGTAAGAAAAATCAGAATTCTATTTTCAATGAATAACCATTGAATCATAGATATCATAACCAGATGAAAGATTTCAAAGAAATTCCATACCAATTACCATTGTCACAATCTACAAAATATGATTTTTAACTTGACTTTTCAAGACTTGAATATTTCTTTTACCATTGACTACTATGATTCATAATGCGTATCATCAATACTAAGTATCTTTATATGTAAAAAAAACACCAAAAAATAAAGTTGAGGACTTTTTTTTTCACAAGAGCTACATAGCAACTACATATAGATATTCAATGTACCTGCTATCAACTCATAGAATGTACCATTCCAGTGGAGATATACATGTAAATTATGTAGAATATTCATAAGGAGTTGAAGAGTTAGACCAATGTGTGTCTTATCTAGAATTTATACCTTTTCAAACAATTTCATCTCTGAATGTTCAATGTTCATAAATTTGCTTTCTCATGTAGCCTTTGTGAAGTACATGTACTTTCTATGACGGTATTGTATTTTAAGCTGGTCCTTTTCTTTCTACATTCATCTCGTTAGTTTAAAGCAATTTTCAGGACCACTTAAGACTTGGTATGTAATCGCTATAATGTGTCAATTACTGATTTACTGTCTTGTCTAATTGTGTTCAAAGATTGACTTGAGTTCCTCCAAAACAAAAGTGACAATGACATCACTTTGGTTAATGGTTAATGAATAGTAACTAATGATATGGAGATCCTCCTATTGGCAAATCAATCATGATGTGTAATGACATAGCCTTGGTTGACTACATCTCCTCCTTTTAGTATGTACTTAAAAATACAGATTTAAGTGGTCTTTTCACTTTCATATCCAAGAGAGGACATGTGAAATTAATTCATTATGTAGCTTAAAATATATCCAGCAAAATACATGTACAGTATGTCTGTTTTTTCAATGAAAAAATAGAAAAGAGAATTTTTAATAAATTTTAGTGTACAATAAATGGAAAAGTAGGCCCCTGGTCCCCCCCACCCACAATGTTTGATATCAAACTTAATAACTGAATGGCCAAAGAAAGGATCTCAATTTCAAATTTCAGAAATTCATTACCTCCTTATTCTTTGTCTGATTCATCTCAAACAGCTACTTGCTTATTTCTCTGATATTTCCGCATCGTCCGAGGTCAACTTAGTCAAGGTTTGGTAATATGGAAGAAAATTCAGTTTGAATGGGTCTCACACCCTAAATGTGTCACCATTACAAAGTTTGCGAACAATAACATGTGATGCCCTATATCGGTGTAATCACTTCCAAATCAATTAGTATTTTAGGTTGAACTTCCTGCTTCTATCCATTTTAGTCTGGAAAAACAGACTGTAAACAGAGACTGTGTGATACAAATTTTGGCAAATTATGCTCGATTAAAGTGGATGGATCACAGGGAACTTGAAGATTGTTGAATGTTGTACATCTATGACTAATCTTATAAAATTATTTTTTGAACATTTTGATAATTTTTTTCAATAGTTCGAAAATTTGTATTTATTTTATAATTGTGACCTATTAAGATTATGATGACTATGTGTAATTTCAAAGTACATGTACTGTTCATGTAAGGTTCTAGTGCAGAGCTACAAACCATACAATTATCTTTGGTGTCTGTGTTTCACATTGTACAGTATATGTAAGCATGCATGAAAATTGAAAAGGATGAGTTGGTTGGAATAATAATAATCATAATAATAGCTGTTTCTAATATAGCTCCTTACCAGTTACAATGTAACCAGCAAAGGTGCTTACAGCATTATTACCCTGGTCACTAAATTCAATTTTGATTCTGCACATTACAGTGCACATTCTCCGCTCTAGGGAGCATTCCAGCTACCAGCTAGTCAGTCGTCTGTTAATTCCAAGCACGCACATGCTCATCCAACCACAATGACGTTCGCATCCTACCGGGTACCCATTAACACCTGGGTGGAGAGGAGCAATGAAGATAAAATGCCTTTCTCACGGGGCATAAGTCCCGTGCCGTGGTTTGAACCCGCAACCTTTGCATTCCCAGTCAAGTGATTAAACCACTTGACTTAACGTCTGCTTCCCCCTTCCGTCGAATATTTCACCAAAAAAAAACATAGAAGGCGATTTTTTGGGGCAAAATATTCATCGAAAGGGGGAAGCCCATGTTAAGTCGAATTTTTTGATTCGCCTTAACGTTTTCAACACTGTTTTTTCCCATTTCCGTAGGGGTAGGAGGCATTCTATCGATATAAACGTAGAGGGTGCCAAATTACACAAAGTTTTGTTCGGTAGAGAGAACTCATTTTCATATAATATAACGTGGAACATCTATATATGTATAACTCTTGGGGATATAACATCCTGAGGTTGGACTTGGGGTAATGTCTGTTTTTCTTGATTATATCAATAGTTTGGGGAATTTACTAAAAATACCTTATCGCACACAAAAGGTAGTTATTATACGATTCTTTTTGCCATAAATGCAAATTGAATCAAATTAATTCTAAACATATACATTTTGAATCCATTAATTCTCTGTAACGTCATTTCGCGCTGATATATGTATATACAATAAAAAAAAAAAATTGGTCTTTTAGTTGAATCTAGGTATATTATCTATATATCTATCTTTCACATTCACAGTCATCACAGATCTTCTGAAAAAGACCCTCTAAATTTAAGAAAGACCCCCCCCCCCCCCCCCCCCCTGCATTTCAATAAGTAACAAAGCATGACCTCCTTGTATCTGATGATATTCTCAAACAATTCCATCTTTACATAAAAAACACCAGTGTATCATAATATTCTTCATCTTGGCCTTGGTATACTGAAATACATATATATAGGCACAGGACTCTATTACATATATGTAGTAGGTCTCCCTTGAATATTCTCACATTGTTTGCTGTTCAATGTAGAATTTCATGGAAATTTTGATGGAAATTTTTATTTGGATTACCTATCCTCCAGAACTTTGTTCACTAGAAAGCATTTCAAATTTTCATTATCATTTTTAGCGGTTACAACAATTTTCAGTACCTCAGTACCCTATCAAACCAACAAGGCACAGAAGTGACCTCTGAGAGACCCCTGGAGGCTGGAGGACCTCATGAGGTTACTCTGAATGGCAGCAAAAAGATTACATCAATGGAGAGTTTTTTAGCTTTGAAAATAAAGAGGGGAAAAGTGGAAATAGAAGAAAAATGTGAAAGCCGTTATAAAAGCTGTTAAACAAGGAAGTCGATCTCAAGTATTCTATAAGAAATTTTCATAAGAGTTCTTTGTAACTTCTTGCCCTGATGTTGGGTTGAAAAGGGGTATGATGGAGATGTAGGCTATGTCTAGATCATGTATAGACTAGAGAAATATATGTGATGGGAAAGAGAGATTTTATATGTGTACCGTTACATATTTAACAGGCTTCAATGTAACTCTCCAGTGATTATCATACTTGTCAATTGTATAATTAAAAAAAAAAATTTTTCCAACTCAAATTGAAAATACATGTAGTCTTGTATATTGAGCTTTTAATTAATGCTCATTGACATCATTGATAAAATTGTCAATAAGCGAGTTTCCATGTTCAGTGAAAAATGGTAACATCTTTGACAAGTCATCTTGTCCACGTCATTGCCTGTGGTAATCATGCATACTACTATTAGTACTATACATGTAAATGTACGTGAAACTTAGCAGGAACTTTGCTGTTTTCTAGTTTTTTCCTCTATTCTTTCACTTCCTTTGCTAATTTTGGTGTTTCCTGACATTTCAAAGCACTAGCGGTTGAGTCATCTCCACATGGTGAGAATAAAGATTGGAAACCACAGCAACAATTCATACTGCTGTCTTGGACCCCTTTCATACTTGTGTCGTATTGGTCTGTATGTTTAGTGCAGACTACATTATAAACACTAAATTGCAAAATGTACGCTGTGTACTCATGCTCTGCACACAATCTGCATGTTTCTACTAACTTCAGGAATTGGTTTGAGTGCGGAGCTACAAGTAGTCTGCCTCCGAACTGGGTTATTGCCAGTATGAAAGGTATCACTCTGTACTGAAGTACATGTATATCCATGTAAAAAGTGTTCTCTGTTTAACAGATAGGATTTGCAGGAAAACAAAATACTTAATGGAAGGTACTAGGCTTATAAATAGTAAAGCAATGACAGACCACTCTTAGGTATACATGTATGTACACAACTGTAGGCCTGCAGGTTGGAAACAGGTGGCGAAAAATTGAACAAAATAGAGAAATCACTAGAAAATTATGAAAATATTTGGAAGTTAAATCATACATAAATCTCACATTGGCGAATTGGTAATTTCTCTGTGATATTATTGCACAACTCTCCCATTTGTTGTGTGTGAAAATATGAGAGAGTCATTCTACTTTAAAGGTAAGAGATAGTTTTGGGAAGCTCTCAAAAACTTTTCGTGAGATTTCTTTGATTTTACTTAATAAATAGCAGGGTACTAACATAACTAAGATCCTGTGAAGTTTTTTCCTCCTCAAGTGAAGTATTTATCGAATGAAAGGTGATAAGTAATAAAAATCCCTGGCCCAAAAAAGAGGGGATGTAAATTCAAACAACGGCCACACACATTACGCACATGGGGATTGCCGTGTGTTATAGAATACGCTGCTGCCGCTACACACAGTGCGAAGCGCTGGGTTTATTGTGCAGGGAACCTTCGGGTGGATATGGTCTTAGCATGAGGCAGTGAAAAGCCGTTACCAAGCGTTTCATACTGATATTTACACTAAAATTTGTTCGAAATCGTGAATGGAATGTTAAAATAATCTCGTTCATGTGTCTTATGATAAAAGGAGAATAGTATGTGACTATCTTAGATAAGTTTCTTGCCAGTATTTTTTTTGCTACCGAGACTGTCTGTGAGCTTTAAATCACTGTGATATTGCAGATGTGCCAATTTGAAAATATAGTAATTTCAACTTTTATTTACGTGTAGAAATCACAACTTTCTTTGTGTTCATCCTTCTTCAAAATTTTTGTACCCCTTGTGTTTGTAGAATAGGCAAAATGTATTATTTTGCTTAAAAAATCCATGAATGTGTCCTGTAGTGAAAGTTTAGCGCACGAGAACGCTCATACATGTACGTGCATGGACAAAAAAGCAGCCTGTTTGTATTTTAAAAAGTGTTTTGAAGAACGTACCAGTGCAACTTTGGTGCATACCAAAGTCAGAGGGATACATTCACAGTATACATTGCTACTCTATGCATGTGTAAAGTGACACCCTTGTCATGGGCATGGTATACATATATTTGAAGAATACTTGGATAGAGTCAAGTTGAGCAATTTTGGGCAAATCCCACAGATTTCCTCAGGGAGGTAAGAAGATCAGCACAGGGGATTCGCAGAGAGGTACGCATCTTTTTGGAAAAGAATACCTCTCTGTTGAGTTCCTTGTTAGCATACATACAAAGATACATGCACAGCTGGTTTGTGAGATACCTGTACATCAACCATCACATTTTGAAAGGCAGAATTTAAAGGAACTGTAGATTGTTTATTGTGAGAAATTGTTTGTGTGGTCAACAATGTTCATTATTACCTATCCAGTGTACAAGGCATTTTAGCTCCAAAATAAAAGACCATATTTTGCACGCTACTCCGAATCCATTACCGGAGGGGGCACTATTTTCCATTTTGCCACTTTCGGGTTTTCCCCATAGACAACTGTACTTAAAAAAGAGGGCAACAGTTTGCCATATTACGTATTTAAATCAAAGTGCATACGCGCAGTATTGGATACGCATTTAAGTGTACAAGGGCTTAAACAATGGATACGTGCGGTAACAATTTACGTCACCATTGCTTGGCCCAGATTACATACATGTACCTGTATGAATAACCTGAAACCAGAGAGACTGACATTCAAACAGGCTTGGTTGTAATTGGTACAAACTAGGCATATATAAATAATAATAATATTGGCTGGCTCTACTTTCAATGAACATAGAAAATATTGCCCTTAAAAGAACCATATTTCCCTCGTCTTTGACTCTGGGCAATATGATTCTGTTGCGGGCAATATTATACAAATGTTGACTGCTTTGAGGGGCACGGTTAAAACTGGCCCGAGGTGAGCTCACAACTGCGCTATGCCCCGAGATGACAGTCGAGG
The DNA here is from genome assembly GCA_025618425.1 of Heliocidaris tuberculata. Lineage (NCBI taxonomy): Eukaryota > Metazoa > Echinodermata > Echinoidea > Camarodonta > Echinometridae > Heliocidaris > Heliocidaris tuberculata. Next base: position 15,862,028 of record CM046835.1, on the reverse strand, counting down.
GGCAAAGCACAGTTGCAAGATCACCGAGGGCCATGGTTTTAACCGTGATGTGAAAAAGAAGCAGTCAACATTTGTTTTATATACTGCATCCTTCGTTAGCTCAGAAATTCATTTCAAAGACAGATGAAATACGGTACCATAACATAATTCTCATCGATCGCTCTTTCGAAATTTTGTTTGGTGTACATGTATGGTGCCGGCTGCGCTTCCGCTTATCTAAATTGCCATAGCTACGCGTGTGTGTACAAAGACATAATTATGCATTATGTCTTTGTACGCGTGTAGCTATGCAACTGGGCGCGTATCCTTTGTCTTTACAATTAATAAATTTGCACTGTGCGCGCAAGCAGAACTATGAACGGTCAGTAGTTTTTACCATACCGCCCGGCAGTCCGTAGTGAATTTCATGCCTGCAAATTTGACCAATCAGAGGCCTAAAATTTAGACATGCGGTATATAAATTATGATATCCCCCTCAAAGCCATCCAATATTATATAATTCACCTGACTTTGAGTCTTTGTGTAGGAGCCTAGAGTTTGAATCCTTGCCCTGCTTATGTCCTGAAACAAGGCATGTACGTTTTTTCACAATTGTATCTCTTGACTCAGGTGTAGGAAATGGGTATGTGCTGCGATGAACCTGTGTAAATGTTTTATGTAGTGACAGCTACATGTACATGTACGCATTAAAGCCATGTAGGGTAATGTAGTTTCACTATTTGATGGACAAATTTGCCCTTTACAAGAAATCATTGTTATTAATTACATGTATCATTACCATTATTAATATCAAGACGATATGTATCATGAATTAGTCGTCTTCATTCCAACTATATACAAAGTATTCTTTTTCAGACACGTATTTACTGTCATTCTCAAGGTTGTGTTCCAGTCAGGTCTGTGCATGCAGACTACCTGTACATGTATGTTTTTTTTTTTTCAAACCTTCAACCCCCCAATTCCCCCCCCCCCCCCCCTCCACATGCTCATCCCTAGCGCACATCATTCAGTGATCAATATTAAAATTGCTCTGCAGTAATGTGAATTTATTGCATTGGGGGCCGATTACTTACAATAAATAAAAAGGTAGTTTCTGCCTTGGTAGTGGATGGTTGCCACTCACATTGAATCCTTGTGAGGTTTCAGACAGATGCATGTTGATAAACACGTGCCACGGAACACAAACATGGCATTTAGCCTTCCAAGACTTTGCCCTTGTCTCCTCAATCTTGATTTCTTGGGTATACTAAAGGAAGATTGGAGAGAAAGATGCACAGAGTTGCAGCCAAAGGATATTTCATTACTAGCTTGAGGCTGAAGCAATGGGCTGAAGGTAATCTAGAGGACCTTACCCCAGTGAACTTGCAGCCTGAGAGAAACTGCTGAGCAGTCGACCACAATGGTAGTGTTGTTTTGACTTGTTAGAAATACATAAACAAAATTAAGGAAATCAACTGAAAAGTGCTTGCATTTGTCCTGTCTTTCCTTTCAACAAAATACTGCAGATAAATCAGTAATGACTAATGATCGTTCATTATATGAGACCACTCATAAAATTCATTTTTTCTTTTGCTCAGTTACTTAATAACATCTTATAATGAAGTCACTTTGTTGGATGATACATATCTATTCTTAATTCGTACTGGTCTGATGGAAATTAGGCTTGATTTTATTTTCCGTCAAGAATTCATGGTAACATTTAACAGTCCTGTTGACGGATAAATTTTTTCTCTCTTTCTTTCAATAACCATCCATTTTATGTTTTTTTACACATCCTTTTTAACCAAGGAAGAAGGGGGGGGGGTAGGATATGGCATACATGTATGCATATCATGAAGTGTGGATTGGAGGGCCCATATTTGCAAATTATTTATCTAATTTGAATTCTCTTGTAGTGCTCACAATCTCAAAATCTTTTTTTGGGGGTATCTAGCTGAGTCTTATTGTAACCTGTTGTAATTCAAACCTACACCCCCCCCCCCAAAAAAAAAAAAAAGGAAAGAAAAAAAAGAAAAAAAAAAGAAAAGAGTGAGGAAAAAATTAGTCTAACCCAGTAACTCCACATGTAGTGATGAGCTATTCTGGGACTCTATTTGGAGAGTGAAAGGTGGCATAACTCAGCTATCCCAATTTTGTAAATTGCATATCCCGCTTCCGAACTCATCCCATAAATCGATATGATAATTTTCACCCCTCTCGTTTCCAGAGGAGATGACTGCCCTCAATAGTACCTAGCAACAAAACTTACCCCTAGGATTGGATAAGTTAAAATGAAACTAGTATTGACTTTATGCCTGCCCAAAAGTTCACCGAACTCAGTTTTTAGTCGACCTGTGTTTTCCTAAGGGTTACGTTTCACTGCAAAGACGCAGGTGCCAGGGAGGGAAGTTCTATTGATCCCATCTTCTTCTCTGCCCACTACATATGGCCCATTGAACAGAATTTAATGTGTTTACAGTAGAGCTGGAATGTTATACCACATAGAGTCACATAGGTGGGACTGTTCAAAAATGGGTCTGTATGTCTAATTAAATCAAGGAGTTATTGCTTAGTAGGCAAGCCTAGTACATGTAATTGCTTGATGAAATCTTGGCCAAGTACAATACCGCTTGAACAATATAGATGGTTCTGACAAATGTAGTTTGTATTCATAAACAAGTCTTGCCAGTTTCTGATTGAAGTTCAGGAAAGAACCTTTTTCTTCTGATGAGTTGTATCTTCGAAATTGTGTCTGTTTGCTTTAAAAGCTCTGGGCCCGTATTCAATTCAATACTTAAGAGTGAAATATGAGTAGTTTACTTAGTTTTCGGCTGAGATAAAATACTTAAGCAATTTTGGTATTCAGTTGAATCTTTTGGCTAAGTATTTTACCCTAGGTCTAAGACAGCTCCCTAGCAGACTTAAACCAATTACTTGATTGGCAGGTATGTGGCTTTCATACATACGCGCAGTAGTATAAGCTGCGCGCAAGCAAACCATGTAAGCGCGCATCTACTGTGACGCATTTATTGCGCATGATTTTGGACAGGACATGTGACGTCACAATGGATATCAGTAATTATTTTGCCTCAAAGTCAGGTTACTAAAGAAAAATACCTTAAAGTGATCTGAATACGAGTTAAGCCATTTTACTTAGCCGAGTTAAATACTTAGTAATTTACTTACTTAATGCGCGTTTTTAATTGAATACCGGCCCTGGATCCTTTTTCTGGTATACTATTTAACAAATTATTCAGATATTTAATGGTGGTGACACGGTCCTTAAAAATTGTGATAAAATCCATGTTACATGAACATGAAAAGCACAGATCTAAAATTCCTTCACCTGGTGCTGGCAGATATATGTCTCCTTAGACATGTATTCTCCAAAATACCTAGGATGTATCAGATGAATGAATGTGAAAGTAAACACCATCCATCATATATCCCTCTAGCTCATCATTTAGAGTACTTGAAAGCTCCCTAATGACAGATGAACTGTTCATATACTCTGGTTTCATTAAACATGATCCGGACTCCAACTTGTGCTTTATAGGAATGTGCCTTTTATGGCTTCTTTTCTCTGTTGCATTCCATAGACTTGAGGATAGTATATCATCTATTTTGCATCCCACTTTTCCCCTGCTTTCTTGTATTTTCCATCTACTATTTATCTTATTCCTGAAGTCTTGTTCCCTTTCTCTTACCCCTCCTTGGAATCAATATGAGTCAAGTTCTTCTTTCTGTACCAATTTTTCATCTCTTATTTCATCCTTCCTGCTAAGGCTCTACTCTTCTTTGTCCTTTCTCCTATTTAACCTCTTTCTCAGTCACTTCCTCTCACATGTATACTCTGTTATAATTTCATATCAGTACATGTCTGGATTATTATTTTATCTGCTGAGAGCCAGAAGAGCATTACATGGATTTACCATTTAGCATTTAACCCTTTCAGGACAGGAATTATTTAAGGGTTAAATTGATCACATTTTGTTCTTCAAATTGGCAATAGTAATATTTTTCTTTTAGTGCTACGTGGTTCTAATAAGGTGTAATATGTCTTGAAAACAATATATGGTTAGGAATTTATCGAAAAGTTGAAAAAATTGCCAATTTTGATAAAAAAAGCAATGATTTTGAACCTGTCAAAGTGTTGCCAATTTAAGGATTTTCAACCTTATTCTCGTTTCTAAAATTCTAGCATCAAACGCAGTAATGGTCATGCAACAAAAAGGACATAGTTTGTACAGAAATTTTTGCTCTTTCTACTCATGTATCTGGTATATTTTTTAGAGCTCTGAATCAAAAGTTATTGAGCTAAACCACAAAATGTGGTCGATTGTCTCGAAAGGGTTAATGCCCTTCTTGCTCTAAGCTAATGATTTTATGTCTTATGTTTCATCTTTCCTTTCTGTGCAACTCTGGCTAATGGACATTACTAATATTGAAGTCTAAAACTCTATGACAGACTAAACATTTCAGTCATATTTTATCTTTACTTTGTCTCCACTCCACCGTTTGTCTTCTACCTTCTTCTCTTTCCCTCTCTCCTACTCTGCTTTGGACGTCAGTATCATTCAAGTTCTTCAAGACTTATATTTCATCTCTCCAGGGAATACTCACTAAATTTAATCAACTCACTGGTGATATCGCTTGACTTTTACGGCCCTAGCTTTTTACTTGTGCTCAGTTATCTCTTTGGTAACCTTTGAAAGAAAATTGTGCAAGAATATATATTACATTTCTTATCAAGTGCATTTATGTACATGTTACTTGTTATTGGACATGTGTACACAGTACTATAAACATTTTAAGTGTACATTCAGCTAGCACTACTTTAATTGATGAATAATAAAAACACTCTGCATATCCCTCATTCAATCAAGCATTATGACAATATGAGTCTTGCAAGCATTACTTAATTTTGCATGCTGGGTACTTTTAAGGAAATACATAGATATGTATAGTAATAACAATTTCGAAACTCCACTTTAGCACTCACCAGTGAAAATTTGTATAGAATCTGAGAGTATTTAAGCTCTTGAAACTTCAAAAATAGCTTGGGAAAGCTCAAAAAGAGCTCTGGAAAAAAGAAAGAATAAGCCTTGAGGAATTCCCATATTATTTCTATAGAAAATCTTGAAATAGCTCAGGACTGAACATAAAAGTGCAACATCAAGTAAAAAATGTCAACCATTCAAAATGGTAAACTCCACAAATTGATCTTGACCTGCCTGGGATAAACTTAGTCATTAAAGAGAAGGGTGAGTTCTGGGAAAGGTGAAAAATTTAAAAAAAAATAATTTGTGAGCTTTCTCATTCCTTTTTTGTCAATTTGGAAGAACATATATCACAGTAGAAATGCCCTCACATTTAAAATATGATGAGAAATAGCTGAAATGTTCAGGCCGAACATTCATGCCACATGTGTGTACAGTCCCATATACCAATTTCTGTGTCAAGAGCATGTGATATTCAGCAAGACAGTCAATTTCTTATCATTTTGATGATTCCAAAGCCACGCAGTATACTCCAATTCTTATGTAGAAATGATCAACTTTTCCCAATTGGTTGAGACAGTTTCTTTCACAAAGTAATTGCATCACCAGAACTCAACTTTATCTTTAAACATGCACATACTGTAGTACTGTACAAAATGTACTTTGTCAAATTCATTTTACACATTCATGTTCATGCATGAAGTCACAATTAATGTAAAGTAATGTAAATCATGTTAAGCAATGATTAATGGACATCAAGTAATGTGAAATATTGCATAGTTATACTCAACTGCATTCAGGGTTTGAATTATTCATGTTTTTAACTTGGCATTAGTTTACTTCACTCTTAATCATTAACACATCTCTTCTCTCTCAATTGCTTTAAAAAAAATAAGGTTATAACAATTGGGTGATTCAATATGATTTTGCACACACGGGACACAGGCTTAACAAAAAAGAGACTTGCTACGAAAGCCATTATTTTCCTCTTTTTTAATCGTAATAGTGATAAAGAGCATACATTTACATGTACCTACCAAAACTTGAGCTTAAAATGTCTTATTTGTTGATATTTTGTAGTTTTCCAAGTGAGTTTAAGCTTCAAAATGTTGATTCCGTTGTATGGGGGCAGCCATATTGTCTATCAAATCCCTGCATATAAGATCTGATCAGGAGAGGGTGCCAGAGAACTTTGCACAGAGCTGGTTTTACAAATTAATATTTACATAAAGCTTTGCATATTCATGAGTACCAAAATGGCAGCCCCATTGCTGAACAATTATCGGCATTTGAAGCTAGAACTGACTTGTAAACCACAAAATAACAAGAAATAAGATATCTTAAAATCAAATCATGGTAGGTAAATTGATACTTTATAGCACTGTTATGAATAAAAAGGATGAAAATTAGGCTTTTATAGCAAGTTTTATGTTTTGCTTTTGGACATTCCCATGTATTCAGAATCATGTAGCATCTTTTCACGGCTAACCGAAAACCATGAAATCCATTCCGTTTTGGGACCTCACAGTTGTTTTTCGAACTTTTAACTGTTTCGATACAGCACTAATCAAGGTACACTATCAGAATTTAACCATGGGATATATATGTCAAAATATACATTTTTCACTGCAGATGGAACAATATGAGAATATGTTCAACAAATTTCCCTCCAGTTTTCTTTTGCTACAAGAACTGAATAACCTATAAGGCTGGTTGGGTTGGAGGGTGAATACAGAGCAGACAATGTTATACATACATGTAAATGAAATAGAGCCCTTTGCACAACTCACATGCCTCACCAAATGATGTTGACAATATGGCCCTGATAGTTAATTGTCTATGTAAATACTACTTTATTTTATTTTATTTCCTAAGCCTTGAAATGTAACTGTAGTTTATAAACTGTAAGAAGATTAGCCAACACTAGCAATTGATTTTCCAGCTTGTCCATTTTTTTTTTTAACTACATGTACATGTAGTACATGTTCCTCTCTCAAAACATCATCATAATCAATGCTGACTCAAGATATGCTCAACATGATGATGAAGGATTACTGCACTTATGATCATTCAACATTCTTATCCCTGCACATGGAAGATTTCAACCAGGCCGGATTGATCGATTGCATTTCTTTTTTTCTTGAATTTATCTTTACCCAGGGTAGGAGTAAGGGATAGGGCAATTTATGTTGCCGGCATTTTGTGTGAATCATCATCGTTGTCACCGTAGAGTTGTATTGAGCGGTGCATAATTGCACATTATGTACACATCATTTACTTGAGACCCCAGCTGGCTGATAATTTCCTGCACTGGGGAATACTGCACAGATCTAGGAAAAAGGGATTTCTGACTATATGGGAGATTTTTTATGGTTTTCTGTGCCAAGGATGTTACATTCTGCAAAATGTTAGGATTTCATGCGGCCGTGCTTTGATTTGAATGAATCATCATACACTCTATCCTCACTTTTCATCAGTGACGAATTCTAATCATTGCTGATGGATGCTAGAATCTGTGACCAAATTTGAAGGTGCTTTTCATGTTCCTGCAATGCTGGGCTTGAGGCTGAAAAAAAGAGAACAATTTAGTGGAATCAAGGCATTTTTTACTTTTGTGTATTTTATTGACATACCTTCGAGCAGTGAGGAGGAGCGTCTCTCATGAATCATTTGATTCTCGTACATCGTTTCTCGTCGATCACGAGCGTTGCTGAGCAAACAGGGTGTGGAGGGTTGTGTATCAGGCCTGGCGATGCTCACCTCGTACTGACAATATCCCATGATTAGTAACTGGAGATTCATGCTTGGAAAAGAAGTTCGCCTTGAAAATTGACAACTCTGCTATTGCATTGATATTCAGATGTAGATAAATATATCAGCGTCGTTGATACTTGTGTTATGCTGGTCATCATCGCTTCTTGGGGCCATTGTTGATCGCGAATAATTAAGATTGAAGAAGGTGTTAGATGGACTTGGCACACGCCAGAACGCTATTAGAGCTCTCCAGTATGCACTTCTAGATCATTCTCAAGACATTGTACAGTTTGTGCATGCATGCAGGAGCAATGTACATGTACCTGTTGTACTTGATGAAAATGGACGTTGATTGTGAATACATGTTTTGAGCTTGCCTGAAGAATGCCTTGTCTTGCAAGCAGTGGTGGAATACAGGATTACATCTCAAATGTAGAGGAATAACGTGCACTGCATCTCTCTGCCTCTCATTTTCATGCTGGAGGAAAACTTGCATATTGTTAGATTCGGAAGATTGTTTTTCTTCTGATTGGCAGTTCACGTGTGTATTGCATGGACATGTAGATTGATAACTGCACATGTGCATACATATACTGTCTGTTATACAGTAGTAAGACACTTTCATTGACAGTTGTACCATTTGCCAGCCTGAGCCATTGTCACTGTGGATGATACAAAGTTCCATAAATAGCAAGACACCCAGACAACCTGTCATGCCAGAATGACTGTAAAGTCTGTGGTGTGAATGTTCACCAACATGCATTGAGCATCACCACAGTCACCAGCTAGAGCTAAAGTGCACTTGCCACATTTCAGATGACTACTCTAAATTGAGCTCTTTGGAGAGGTAAACTGACTGAGATTTAGCTAAAACACATCTGTAATTAAGAAAGGAACAACCTTTTTTTTTAACCAGGACAGTGTGGCTCTAATCTCATGTACATTACCTTCAGTTTGCTTGCAACAGAATTTACATGTATGTGGACGGTAGTTTCTTTTCTAAGGGTGGAGACAAGATCAGCAAACTTTCCATTCGTTACTAAATGAATGATTTCCTTTAGTGCAGGAGAAAGTTTACAAGCTATTTCTGTGATGCCGCTCTGTAGTAGTGTTCTGTTTGAACTCGTTGAATGACATACCATTACATGACACCTGTCTGTTGTAACTGGACTTGCACTCAAAGAGGATTGACTGAAAGTGTTATTGGGTAACAACTTTAACTTTTCATCAGAACTCACTTTCCCCCACCATTCAAGGAATAATCAAAGTACAAACTCTCAGTTGAGTGAGTGGTCTTTTGGAAAGTCTCAGTTGGGTGGTCTTTGAGGCAACTCTCAGTTGAGTGTTCTCTGAGGGAACTCTGAGTGGTCTTTGTGGGGTTCATCATGAGCAGTGCAGAGGAAGACCACGTGGACGGCCATCTACGATGTCTAGAGATATTGCCATGCATGCAGGGGGTAGCTGATCAGCCACTTACAGAGTATGTCCATTTTTTATTGTTTCCTGACAGGGTGGTGCACTCTTATCACAGTGTGCATCACCCTCTGCAGTGAAATTAACATTTTTTTTTTGACCATAGTATTTAAAGGGCAATCCAACCTTGGTAATGAGATGATTTGTGTGAAAGCAGAAAAATAAAAAAAAGTGGATGGTGAAAGTTTGAAAGAAATCAGACAAGGAATAAGAAAGTTATGGATGTTTGAAAAATGAGATCACTACATCTATGCGAATCTCAAATTGGCAATTTGGTGATTCAATTGTGACATGTTTGTGGACAACTCTCCTATTTGTCGTACACAAAAATATCACTAATTTGCAGTTTTCTTTGAGGCGCTTTTACCCTCGGGGCAGTACTCAAAACATATTGGAGATAGCATATTGTTATAGGTCCTCATGAAAGAAAGAGATCCTACTGAGTAATACATTTTGACAAAAGTGACATTTTAGTCATTTTGTGTGTTGGAGTGAATGGGGGAGTTGTCCACAGCTACATCACAGTGACATTACCTATTCGGCCAATTTGAAATTCCCATATGTATAGTGATTACAACTTTCAAAAATTCATAACTTTCTTATTGCTTGTCCGATTTCGTTCAAACTTTCACCAATCTGCTTCTCTGATTTTTCCTCTTTCTTTCAAAGCAACTTACTATTAAGGTTGGATTTCCCTTTAAATTTAACTTTGTTCTACAATAGACCTATGTATCGATGTATCTTTAGAATTGAAATGGAAAGTATGCTGTAAATGTTGATAGTTTCCCATAGTGTAAATCTCTTCGTGCATTTCACGCATTTGAATTTAAAACTTGGCCAAATAAAGAAACTGCTAATGGACCAGATCATGAAATGATAAGGCACAGTGGCACACATAATTTTTTTTGGCACAAAAATTTCCATGTTTGCAGTAATTTTACAAAAAGAGCATGACACAAATATAAGTTTTGATTAATCAACTTTCGAAATGATTACCTTTCTTGACATATGGAGGTTATTTTCCTCCATTTGGATGTAAAAATATGGTGTATATGGACAGAATATGCTCTATTCAAATCTGTAAATCTAGTATTCTTGCTGTTTTTGCATTGGGCTATATAGTAAAGACTTATAAAAAAATTCTTTCAAAAGGGTAGGCCTAGTATATTTTGTACATACAAACTATAGGCTAGGATGTGTACCATGTTACTTGTAGAGAGGAATTATAATTATATGGGTACAGTAAGTTCATGTAGCAGATGTTATCAAGTAGACAAACCACCCTTTAAAGCCTCATATTACAACTATAGTGCCTGCAGCGATAGCATGAGCGAGAATATAGCAGGTTGACAGAAATTAGGGCGGGCTTGTCGCAGAATCTATTACTAAAATAGACAAAATTCATTTCAATTTCATGTAAATGAAAAAGGTACATTTGTTTGTGATCGTGGAGTTGATTACGATCAATGTCACTATGCATTCAATACTTTCCCAGACTATTGTCTGGTATTCGCTGATTACATGGACTGGGGGAAAGTAGTAGCTCTTGCTTGCAGTCGTCACCCATGGGCGAAAGGGAAATGTAATTGGTCTGGAGCATTCATGCTTGTTTAATTCTCAGATTATATGTGCTCTAGGTTTTATTTTTTGCTATATTTAGCTTCTCTTGCACCCAGTTCTCTCCCCTGACTCTCTTTACCTTTTTCATATGTCTTGATACAATGTTCACTTCTGATATTTCTCTTCCATATCTCATTATACTTATTCCCATAGAAAGAATTTGTAAATGTGTTGTGGGGATGTGCTTCATGTGTTGAGAGTCAGGGTTTTAAGAAAAATACAGTAACCCTCCTTATTTCTCAACAATATCAGAATATTGATAGGTACATGTATCTTTAAAGCTCATGGACAGTTTTGGTAGCAGAAAGGAAACTGGAAAGAAAGGTGTTCAGTATAGTCTCATGTTGTTTATCTTGTATAAAAAAGGTTTGTTTGAGATCATGTGGTATTCCAGCAATGATTTCCGGTGAATTTTAGTATAAATATCTGTAAGGAACACTAGATCACTGTAATATACTGCCCTACGCTATAGGACCTTTCCACCCCGATGGCTCCCCATGCAACAGTCTTGGGGGCTTCACGTGGAGATAGCATGTGTGTCACTGTGTGTGGAGTACACACAATTCTACACGAGTGTATAGTGCATGCTGCCGTTGTTGAGAGTTTATATCCCTGGCCCGGTATTTATATTGATTTTTGCCTCTCTTTTGTGAAATATTTCACTTTAAAAGGTGAAATCTTCACAGCATCTTAGTATTGCTAGTATCTTGCTATTTATCAACAAAAAATCTGATGAAAAGTTTTTGAGGGAGTACCAAAACTAAACATTACCTTTAACTGATATTCAATTCCAAACCTTCAGAGAGGGGGAAAATTACCTACCAATATTCCCCCACAAGCGTGAATCATAATTTTATCTCATATTTCCATTTTATTCAAAGTCTCAGATTGAATAATCTGGGCACAAGGTTCTTATTTTCCTGCAAGCAACCCACTATACATCTGTACTTGTACTGAGATTGTAGTATTCATGACTTCTTGTGTATTCTGAGCCCAATCCCTTTTGTAGAGCTCTAAGCTTACAATTTACATCATGCTATCATCCTTGAGATACCTTGAAGGACCTCTTTGTGGCAAGTCTTATACCCAGTTCACATGGATGACTTCCAGCAGATAATGCTGTTCATTTACTGAGAGTTTTTTCACACGAGGGGAATTACCTTATGAAATTATATAAAAAAGAAATGGTCTGGAATAGGTGTACATGTGTGATAGAATCACAGAAAAGAAAAATGTGTAGGCCCAGACTCTCTGAAGTATAGAGGTACCATATTCTTAAACTTCCTCCTGCAAAGTGTCTGACAAATTGGTCAAGCATTGGTGCCACCTGGGGTTAGGTATATTGATTCATGTTGGAGCATGGGGTGACCTTTATTTATACATGTAAGTGGGCCCATTTTGTTTTAAATAAAAAAGAGAATGATACCTTTACATTGTATGGCACTATATTGTACATTATGTATATTAATCATGCCACAAAGATGTACAGTCATTTCATGTGAACACATGGATAGTACATATTCTCAGTCATTGTCAGCTAGATACATGTAGCTGTTTTATCCTTATGAATTAGAGTAAGATGTATATAGTGGGGGAGCTCTTTCTTGAATCCCACTTTAATTAAAACTCTGCCAGAAAAACAAGTTCTAAATTGCAAAGCTACTTTAATCTTGAGACCTTGCAATGGTATAGAATTTCAAGAGAAACTGGCTTCAATAATGAAGTAAGATGGGTGTTTAAACCAGCAATATATAAACAGTAAATGAAAACTTGCTGCAAAAACTACATGTACCTGCCAGTATTACTCATGGAAACTTTTAAAAATTCTCTTTAGAGAATGGTTTCCTCATACATTTCTTTATATCTTTCCCTTATATTTTTGTCCACCATTTTTTAGAATCATTTATAGTTTTGATTGGTATGGGCAAGCAAATTGAAATGTATATTTATAGAAATTTTCAAGTGCTGTAAAGCCTCACTTGCTGCGTAGTGTTTGTCAACTTCTGTCAAGCTTTTTCAATACATTTTACTCAATGCAATCAGAATAAAATATCACAATATATTTGCTTTTAAGATAGACACTTAAGATACCACACTTGCATCCTTGACTCATTATCTAGCTTTAATATGGAAACCATTCACAACCACATTCAATATAAAGGGATCTATGGGTATATGATTATTATATAGGGTCTATTTGTCTTTCTGTATCAAACGTTGAAAGCTGGATGCATTGTTAGTGTGCTTCAGATCAAAATGTACTTTTCATGCCGATGGAGAATGTACATGTACATGTATGCTTATCCATGGATGTTGAAAATAATATTGATGTTCATTAAGAAATACATGCTCTAAGTCATCGATACTGCTTCTTAGTGCAAAATGAAAGCAGGTCATACACAGGAAACAGAGATTTAGAGCAATCATGCTTGAACAGGATGTTTTTAAAATTTCAAAGTCTTGTGATATCATATACACAGTAGCGCTTGGCAGAAATGACAAATCCTCCCTGTATTTTGTTCTCTCTATTACCTCATCATCAATTCATTTCACATTAGATTCTGCATTGGCATATTAATATAATGTCATGGTCCTAATGAACAGCTTTCCTATTCACAGGCAGCCATGTAAATGGATGTGTTGCCAAAAGCTGAGAATTCAGTTTTGAGGAGACTTTAGTAAACACATGTACATGTATCCATCACATTACACATACTTGGTGATTAAAGAGAGATTTCTTGGAACACGTACATGTAAGTCCTTTTTAAAGTCAGTGTAATTTTCCTCAGTGGATGAGTGTAACTTTCAATTAAAGAGAAGGTTGAGATCTGGGAAAAGTGAACAATAATTCACGAGCTTTCTCATTCATTTTACATCAGTTTGGAAGAATATCATAGTAGAAATGTCCCCTGAAGAGGATTGCTCTTCAAATGCCCTCATATTCGAAATATGATGAGATATAGCTGAAGTGTTCGGGCCGAACATTCGTGCTACATGTGTGTGCAGTCCCATATACCCATTTCTGTGTGCAGTGAATGGGCTTTTCAGCGAAATTGGATCAATTTCTTGTCATTTTGATGATTCCAAAATCTTCCAGTATACACCAATTCTTATGTAGAAATGATCAACCTTTCCAAATTGCTTTGATACAGTTTCTTCCACAATGTATTTGCATGACCAGGGGCCCGTTGCACAAAACTTGCGTTTGAACGCAACTCAGGAAAATCAAACGCAACTTTATTTTCAGCCAATCAGAAGTGCGCATTAAGGACTTGCGTTTGATTTTTAGGAGTTGCGATTAAACGCAAGTTTTGTGCAACGGGCCCCAGAACTCAACTTTATCTTTAAAAGAGAATGGTTAAGGGGTTTGGGGCATGGTGATGAATATTATGAACGTTCCTGTACCACTAATAGGGAATATCAGATTTCTAATGGAAGGTATTTAAAATGAGCTTGTCTGTGATGGATGGATAGCACTGTCATCATATGCAGGAATAATGTGATGTGATTATGTGTGCCTGTGAGTCACTCCAGGCAATGCTAGTCTGTACTGATTAATGAAACTCACATATTTGCTAATTATAGAATACCAGTACTGACTCAAAACACATGGCAAATTAAATTTAGGCTTGCAGGTACATGAACAAACCATGCAGCAAGAAGTTTAAAAAAATTGTGGGCTGAGTGTGGTTTTTAAACTCTCAATTTTTGCAGGTAGCCTAGGAGCAAATATGACAAAAATGATAACTTTTATACTGGATCAGATCAAACCAATGTATAATGAAGAGGGACGAGGTGATTCTTTGCCCATGTACTACATGTACATGTAAATGTGCCTCTGATTTTGTTTGATACATGTCTGTGTGTGAGTCTGCTTGGAAGAATGTCCTAGGACAAACATCATTCTATTTGTTTTTCTATTTTGTGTTGATTTTTTCGTACCTGTATGTACATGTATGTAATATGTATTGTTTACCATAGAAAAGAAGTGGGTGTTTAACTGTTGATCCTGTTTTGAAGATTTGTACCATTGGGTATCTTCTCTGTTGTAGGCTCTCTTTTCTCCAATTATTGCCTTACCTCAAACAAACAATGATGTGGTTTTCTAGGGTTTCAGACTACGTACATACCCATTTACATATTTTGTAATTATTCTGTTTTAGTGTTTGTTTTGTACATCTGTGTTCATGTTCATACATACACATGCAAGTACTGCACTATAAAAATATAGATGGGACTTAGAGCATTCCATCCCCTTAAAGTCTTTAAAAAAATCTCTTTAATATAACAGTAGCTGTTATTAAACAACATTACTGTCATTGGGTTATAGTACAAGAAATCTTGTGACACAATAGTTGACTCAGAAATACATGTAGCCCTTGTGAATGAGATTTTGCATGTAGATTTACACTGCTGTTGCACATTGTAAGCTAGAAATGAAAGGCTGTCTAAAATTTACTTCAAAACATTCATGTACCATATGCTTTTGTGTACAGTATGAGTGCTTCGCACCTCCAAGACTGACATGTTTGTTTTAGGTTTCCCCAGGTTAAAGAACTCCAGCAATCCTTCGTCAGTAAGCCCCGGTGTCACGCTGGATCCTCATTTCCGTGGCTGTGCTGTCATCTCCAGTTTTCTCATCGTCCTAATGCATCCTAAAAATCAATGTGCCTGGATCATTATACCATCCCTCTTGATTTCATAACCAGTGAGCCTATACAGAGGATATAGGCTACACTCCAGACATGCTGCTGTGTGTTAACTCTGCTGGCAAGTTATATAGTAGAGGTGTGAGGGCAAATGATATCAACTGAAGTTTGAAATGGTCCCAAATTAGGAGAAATTATTCTGTGGAGATTTAAGTCGGACCCTCTCGTTTTGGACGATATCTTTACATGACCCCATGTATACATGTATATCAGTGTGGAACTTGGAACCCTGTTTTAGGGGTGCTAATCGTCTGCAAACGGACACACTCTTTAAAAAAATATTTCATAGTTTTGCCTTGACAAAGATTAACTCAGCATGATAATGATCATGTCATGATATGTGACAGCTGCAGTAAAATAGCTACGTATATGTAAGAGTTAGTCTATAAACTGCATAGTTTAGACCATGCATTGGTCTTTAATAATAAATGTCAGTAAAGAAGGATGCCTAAGTTCTCTCCAGCCTCATCCATCCATATGTTTTATGGTATACACAGACAATTGTGAATTATTGTTATGACACTGCCTCCCCCATTAAAAAAACCTAACTTGTTTTAGTATTAGACAGTATTAATAAGTTAATACCTCATTCACATCTGAAATATGCACTGGTTTGGGTTTACAAGTCAGTATCAATCCCAAATACATGTACACCAGGATAGGCTGGCTAGATGTAGAAACAAGTAAAATTTGTAAAGTTGTAAACAAAAATTTAGAACCTTTATTTTATCCTAGGCTGTGATCGTAGACTAGAGTGTTGTTAGAAACTCCTAATCTGCAAGCCATCTCACTGTGTGGTGATCACATCAGACTGCAGGAATGCAATTGGGATGCCCTGACAAGTCTACATCTACTCTGGATTGTTAGAAGCTTGACTATGTCCAGTGATATGCAAGGCAGCTGGAAATTAGTCTGGATGCACAGACCCTTTCTGTTTGCTATGAAGGGCATTGACAAAACATGCAGGAGTGGTGATTTAGCTCTGGAAAGATCAAAAGCTCATTGAGAGCTCTGGAAAATGCTGAAAGAGTTTTGCAATAGGATGATTCATCATGAAATATGTAAATCAATCCGAGAACCTCAGAAAACAGAAAATATTTTCTGATGCTGATCAGGGGTGTTAAGAAGACTGGTGTTTGTGGTGGTGGTTTACTTTAAGATGCAAGTTCTCAATTGTCGATCAATCAAGCAGGGGACCTACGGCTTTCATATCAGAGGGACTATACTGAGGGATTAATCTATTACCCAAAGACTAGTTGTACTACTGACTAAAGCAAACCAAACTTGGCATGAATCTGGGATATCGTGCTTGTAAATTCACTGGTCTAATCAGTGATTGGCTCTTGTCCCTCCTTTGCTATCAAGTGTGGCTAAGTACATGTAGAACCATGCCAGATTACTAGAAAGTCAGCATGCATGCAGTGATTAAGTTGTCAATTTTCTTTCAATTTGCAAGATGTACATGAAGAGTACCATGCAAGATGTAGTGTATGAATATTAGAGCCCTGGGCACGTGAAGGGTAATTGCATTTATGTGTATACAAATGGAGTTATACGCCCAGACTGATTGATCCTCTATCCATGTTTACATTCTCAACATACTGAGATAGAAACAAAATATCTTTTTAAAGTGGAGTTTAAAGGTATTCATTAATTGTGGAACATATTGAAGTTAATCCATCCTGATATATGGTGCACTATGAATGTAAGGTCATTCTCTTTTGAATTCCCCTGGCATAATTGTTTGTTTAATTGATTTTTTTTTCTGCGTTCAATAGCATGATACAAAATATAATATTATTACAGAAAAAATATAAAACACATTGTCAGACATTAATAATTTACGTCTAAATACAAAGAAAATAT
Organism: Heliocidaris tuberculata; assembly: GCA_025618425.1. Taxonomy (NCBI): domain Eukaryota; kingdom Metazoa; phylum Echinodermata; class Echinoidea; order Camarodonta; family Echinometridae; genus Heliocidaris; species Heliocidaris tuberculata. Next base: position 15,844,627 of record CM046835.1, on the reverse strand, counting down.
GTATACAAAATGGGAAATTAGCATTTTACAATTAACAGGATTTGTGAACGCAGGAGACCGTCATCATGAGCGAGTTGCTTGATGTTGATGGCGGCCTTCTATATCTTAGAGTTTCTTACATTTAAGATAGAAATTATGGTTTTTTAAAAAAATATTTACATGTAGCAATTAACTCTTGATAACTGAACTAAAAATGTTATATGACATTGTAGCACAAATATTTTCATCATATGACAAGGCTTTTAAGTTTAGAATGAAAGTGAAATAATTTTGAATAGGAGTTAATGTTACTTTTGGACTTGTCCATCCTTTCTTTCTTTCCAGGGGTGAACAGGTTGGCACAGAGAGGGATGATTTGAAAATGTATGACCATGTCGTTTCTGAACAAGGTTTAAAAGGAAAGTCCACTTTGATTACAAATTGGTTTTAAAAGAAACAGAAAAATTAAAGAAACAGATCAATGAAAGTTTGAGCAAAATCTAATAAGAAATAAGAAAGTTATGAATTTTTGAAGTTGTAATCAATCAAACATAAATTGGCAACTCTATGACATATCTTGCAAGCTCCTCTCCCATTTGCTCAGTAGAGAAAATCTCGTAAATGATAATTTTCTTAGATTTTGATGAAGGAATCGATTTGTTTCTTACATGTTTCTTGTAAAAAGCAATGATTATATTTAACGTGTATGTGTATGATTGATTATTATTTGTATGAAGGGTTTTCAGGTGACCAGAAAAATTGGCGTATCTCATCGTTTGCGCAAAGGTACCGTGCAATTTTGAAACAATATCTCATGGTTTGTGTAAAATTACCCGGATGACCGTGCAGTATATTCCCATATCTCATGGTTTGGGGTGCGTGTGATACATAAAAAAGTGAATACGCGTTTAAATACGCAAAGGTTAAGACAATGGATGTATGCGCGCAGCACTTGCATGATGTTTGGGTAAGGACAAAATTTTTTTCTACCTGTGTTTTATGTTGAAGTCAATACAAAAACAGGACATGTAATGGTGAACATTGAGGAACTAGGTTTTATACGATTAATGATAATAATATTGAATGGCTTTTCTTTTGTGGGACACAAGGGTATGTATCGCACTCACTTTGAAAATATTTCACTCGTCGTGCTGACTCGTGAAATATGCTCATAGCTCGTGCGATATGTCCTTGTATCCCACTCAAGGCCATTCAGTATTATATAAATATTTTCTGTAATAGAGAAAATGGAAATTAATAAGTTTGGGGAGACCGGGCAAATGGGAGGGGAGCTCGCAAAATACGTCACAAAGTTGCCAATTTATGTTTGACTGATTACAACTTCAAAAATTCATAACTTTCTTATTTCTCATCGGATTTTGCTCAAACTTCCATTAATTTTTTTCTTTTATTTCTTTGCTTCTTTTAAAACCAACTTGTAATCAGGGTGGACTTTCCCTTTAATAGATGAGTGTATCAGGAATTGCTCTGTTAATAATGGCCTTTTACTTTGTAAATGATGTCATGTGACATCAGCTCTTCATTGAATCAATTTGACTATTTTGAGGCTGTTCTTCTTCTCTTTTCAGAAAGGGGTGGAACAATTCTGCTGCCGAGGGAGACCAGAACCCCATCCAGCACGAGCCAACGGAGGTCAAGATGTCGAAACCAAAGAGCCAACAGCTCCCTCTACACAAGGTCATCATGGTGGGGAGTGGAGGGGTCGGCAAGTCAGCGCTGACCCTACAGTTTATGTATGATGAGGTAAGAGTAAAGAGTAGAGGTAACCCATTAAAAAAATTTAAACAAAGTAAATGTGCAAGAGCTAGCACAATTGAAATGGCAATTGCACAAGATTTTAGACACATGTAATTACATGTAGCAGCACTTGGCAAAGCTAGTGGTTGTAAATGCCCCTACCCTTAAATCTTTTGAGACAATTTACCACATTTTGTGGTTTTGCTAAATAACTTTTGATTCAGAGCTCTAAAAAATATACCAGATGCATGAGTAGAAAGAGCAAAAGTTTCTGCACACACTATGTCCATTTTTCTTTCATGACCATATTGCGCTTGATGCCAGGAATTTTTAAAACAAGAATAAGCTTTAAAATCTTTAAATTGGCAACACATTGAGAGGTTCAAAATCATTATTTTTCATCAAAATTGGCAATTTTTCAACTTTTCAACAAAATTTTTACCCATATTGTTTTCAAAAACATCACACCTTTTTAGAACCATGTAGCACTGAAAGAAAAATATTATTGTTGCCTATTTGAACAAAATGTGACTAATTTAGTCCTTAAATAATTCCTGTCCTGAAAGGATTAAGCAAATGGGAACAAAAAAAAAAAGAGAGAAGGGGGGGGGGGGGGGGGGGTTAAAGAGAGGGGAAAAGGAGAAGGAAGATGATAGGAAACCCTTCTGCACCTCCACATAATCCTTGGCCTTGTAAATTCACATTTCATGTACAAAGGCAGATGGCTTCTACATGCATGAATCTTGAATACGAGTTTGGAGAAGGAAATGAAAAGTAATGTAATTACCAATCATAATAAGATGTGAAAGTGAAAAAAGGCACAACTTTAATTCTGTGTAAGTGGATTTGCAGTGTACAATCTGCTTTGATGAACATGTATCATGTGCAAGATGTGTACTTATTCACACCACCTTCACATTGAGTACATATATATATACATGTACATTGACATCTAGATGTGCATTTTGATTTTGATGTAATTTTGCACGCTACTTGAATACATGTATATGTACATTTACATGTACACTACATATATTTTTGATCATTTGTTTTATCCTTTAGAAATCAGAATTTTGTTAAAATATCCAATTCAAGGATCGTCCAGATCTGCCATTTCTCACAATCGCACATTGATGAGGACACAAAGCTTGCGTGTATACATTTATTAGCATTGCTTAGTAAATAGTAATTAGGTTTGGCTTGATTGTTCCGTTATTTTACAATTTAAAGTACTGTTGCATGTTTTATTAAGAATTATGGAAAATAGGAAATTGTATCTATTGTATACATGCATAAATGCATGAGACTTGAAATTAGGCCAACTTGAGACACCCTTCATACAAAGAAAATAGTTATCTAGACTACATCTACTTCATCCACCTTTATAAAATAAAATTTGGGGAAACTGTTGCAACCATTAAAACTACAGCAGTCAGCAGTTCAAGAGGAATATTTTTGGAATCAACAACGTTTTAATAATATTATTTTGCTTTGCCTCGGAGAAACTAAATAATTTACTTTAAGAAAAAAAAATTATTTCAGAAATAATAACGTAATATTACTTTTTTGATAGAGAAAGTAAATTATTTATTTATTTATTTTTTTTTTTTTATTCATTTATTTTTTTTTTTTTTTTGGGGGGGGTCTCATTATAACATTATGTTTTATTATAATGACATTTGACTATTTCTGACAATGACACACGAATGATGTCCCAATGAACAGTCTATTCCCAACCACAGTGCATGTCGATATACATTTAATTTGATTTCCATTAATAATTCTCTCGCAGTGTTGAATTGAATGAAAAGACCTTGGGCTTGTTGAATTAATGAGGATATGCCAGAGGGAGTGTTACATGTACATTTAGTAATTGGTACATCTGGGTATACAAACAATCGGTTAAAATGAAGGTGGTTTCTTGGTGTACATGTATATATTTCTCATTGATCAGGTTCAATTTGGGAACTAACATTTTCTGATTTACTGGTATTCCTTTCTTTTATAATTTAGGAAAGTAAAGTTGTAATATTTTAATAGCTAATAGTGTAATGGTGTAGTTAATGTCAATTTAACCTCTTTTCCACATGGGAACCTTTAATTTTATATTCTGGGGCAATATGTAATGACGGTTTTAGTTATTAAGTTTAATTTTCCCCTCCCAGGCACAGGTGACACCAAATGAATACTGACTGTAATGAATAATAATATCTCTTATAGGACTTTCATAGCTAAATTACTCTTTGTCTTCAATGAATTCCTTTTTGCAGGTTGACAAGTAACTAATGACAGGTGTACCATAATGCAAAATGTACTGCATTAACAACTTTTTTTTTTTTTTTTTTTGCAATATTTATTTGTAACGTCAGTGGTCACAGATGGGTCTGTCCCCTTCGCCGCACCCCTCCCCGAACCATCATTGACCCATTCTATTTCCTTGGTTCACAGTGGTCACATATGGGTCTGTCCCCTTCACCGCACCCCTCCCCGAACCATCATTGACCCATTCTATTTCCTTGGTTCACACACCAGTAAACATTGTGTTGTAGAGTGTGAGGGTGATGTAATGAGACGAGATGCGCAGCTAGATTATGTAAAGCCCTAATGACTCATCACACCCACAGGGAGATTATGAAGTGCTTCGCTCGCTGCAGGGGGTTGGTTATCTACCGGTAGTCTTTTGAACAGAGACTGCACCTTGGGCATAATATTTAACTTGAATTCTGGTAATTGAAAAGCATTTATTCTTAAATTGTTTGTAGTTGCTTTTAGCCATTTTTCACTTATGAAAAGTTCTCAATTTGAGGGATCGACAATAGATGTAAGACATTCGCCGATGGCGGCGCTATATTACTTTTGTTTTGACGCCTACATGTACTTCTGGTACAGGGGTGTGTTATGGGTTTTTCTTGTTGATCAGCAGATATATCTTAGTCGAGAATGGGTCTAAAACGCTATTGAAAAGTGACTTAAGCGTTGACTTTAAATCATTAAAAATATTGTTTTTTGGGGTATGGGGTTCCGTTGCAAAGCAACATGTGCTGGTCAGAGGAAAATTAAAGCAGGACTGCATGTTATACTTAGCGGCGGCTGTCGATGCAAGACTGACAAGCTCCATTCTTCATTTACTGTTCCATGTTAGGCCTCTCTGTTAAGAACTTACGAAGTTGTGGAACAGTCATCTTCTAAAAATCTTTGATTTCAGAACTGTCCATTATGATGGATGAAATAATAAAATATTGCATCAAAACTTGGTGAATATTTCTTGGAGCTGAAGTAAGTTGACGATTGTGCATACATAGAAATGTACTGTAAGCGAAAAGACCGGGAGTGGAGTCAGTGGACAGCATAACCGAAAGCAGCATGTGTCAGCCAATCAAAAGCAAGCATTTGATAAATATCTGTTGATACCCTCTAGCAGCTAAATAGTTTTAAATATTGTTGATCCCTCGCATTATAGTAAACAAATATACCATGCACTGAGAGACTCTAGTCGAAATTATGGATTCCAAGGTGGCAGGAATAGCACAATTTTCTGAGGGGGATAGCCCTGAAGAAAATAGTGCTATTTCAGTCACCGAGGAATCCCTAATTTCACTAGTGACTCGAAACAGTGCATGATATATTTGTTTTATATCCCTTCAACAAATCTTGAAAAAAATAACAATAAAAATGTACTGCTGTTTACACAGTGGTCTATGAAGCTGATACCGATAGCACCTTTCACGCGTTATCGATGAAAAACCACTGATCAATAGCATTATCTGTGACGACATTCATGGTACAGTGCACTATGAATAACGTCATTTTTCTTCATCGGCATCGGCATTATCCATAAATGAGGGATATAATAGGATATATACTAGACTAGAATAGTGAAATATACAGAAAGATAAATTCAAGAATTTGTTTTTATGTCCTCAGGTCATATCAGTATCACATACAGTAAATTCAGTAATGTTGTTATTGTTGGTGGTATTTTGGGCTTTCAATCAAGATTGACTCTTTATTCTTAGTCTGTTTTATAAAGTAAAAGTTGTTTAGTCTGGATATGTATTCCTAGCTTGAAAACTATGCTTCACAGTTACGTACAATAATTGTGAAGCATTGTCTTTTTATACTTTTTATACACTGGAAGTTTGCCCAGATTTTACACGCTGTTACATTGGTTTTACTTAGTGTATGCTGCCAACCTTGATGAACAGAGACAATTGTAGATAAACTGCAGTGTCTACATGTAGGATACATGTAGAAATATGCAATATGCAAGAAGTTCTCAGATTTGCAAGTCAATTGAATGACACACTAGAGCACTACCCTGTTGCTACCAATAATGTTTACACTTTACAGTGTGAATTTTTGGGTGGTAATTTCAACTAATTAAGGGCCCTTTCACATGGGTAGAAAAATTGCATCTGTAAAGCAGTTTCACATGAAAAATACCCTCATACGACAACTGTATAGCGAAAAGGCATATATGTATCCATTCACATGAGACAAATTATCACTTCACAAAATGCCTTGAAAAGCTCCTTATTTTGGAAGGAAGTGCATGGTTGTTTACAACTCTCTTGTCACACAATATTTACAGAGTCAACCCTGATTCTTCATAAGAATTCTCCTGAGAAACTATTCTCAAACCCTTTTGTTTGCTATCTGAACTTACAATGTGTTTCATGAAGGTGAGCCAGTATTAATCACTTATCATAAAGTTTGCAAGTTATTTGACAAAACATATTGGGGGGGGGGGGGGGGGGGAGAGTGTATGCTTAGGACACATAAAAGCAATATTAAGTGTACATGTATCTGCATTGTACCACACAAATTGTTGACTCAACTTGAATCCTACTGGAACCCAACGGAAAGAGAATCTTGCTGTTGTGGATTTTTTTTTTATGCCTAATGAATCGTGCAGTGCTTGCCCAGAACACTCGCTGTGCCTTTTCCATGTAAATGTTGAAAAAGAAGAGCATGGAAGAGAGAGAGAGAGAGGGAGAGCAGGTACTGTATTGATCTAAGAGAAGACACAAATATTGGCACCTGTTAAAGGCGGAGTAGTAATATATGGAAGGTTAAAAAGTCTGGACAAAAATAATGGATATATCTTGAATATGGATGAGCTAACGTCAGTTGATAATCAATACCGACATTTAGACTGTCAAAGCATCAGGATAGGAGCAGCATGAATAGAGTCTGTTGATTATCGATAGTGTTTGAACTCATGGAAGGTTGGAAAGTGTTGGAAATGTTGACAAAAATATGGAATATGCCTTTTTAAACCTGAATATGGATGTGAAAATATTTATTAACACTGATTTATGGGAGGTTATATTATGTAAGGACAAATATAATGCATGCTCATTTTTTACTTACATGTAAATATGGATGAGATAACAAGCCCAATGATGATCAATAATGATCCAGTTAGTAGAAGGTCAGAAAGTTCAAAGTTCACACAAGAATAGGCCTATGTGTGGCCTGTGCCTGTTTTGGCATGACTATAGTTGGCTAACAGATCCATGGATCATTAAATGCGATGGACAGTTAAATGTTCAGATGAGAATAGCGAGTGACCTTCAACTTGTATATGGTCATGCAAATGCGTGTATTATACGTCCTTCAGTTATCAGTACCAATTCTCTCGGTTGCATTTTAATCATTTTTAAAGGAACATCACTCCATCTGCATGTAACAGACTAATTTTGATAATTTGTTCTTCATTATTGTAAAGGTTTTTAAAATTTATGTGGAAATACTTCAATAAGTAGAACACATCAGTCATCAGAGTGTATTCTTTTATGATAATAAGCAGAAAACAAGAAGCTTGAAACAGTAAAAAGTATATTTCTTGGAGAGAGGCAGTTAAATTGTACATAGATTGTGGTTAATTGGACCTTTAATGATTTTTGTTGTATCAATTTCTTTGAAAATCAGTTTGAGGAAAACCAACAACACTATCCTTCCTGACCTGTAATAAAAGACTTGATGTGATCAGAGTCGGTGTTGTCATTTTGCCTGTTTAATACTCTGTATTCCAATAGGTTCGAGTTTTTACCAATTTATCAAGAGAACACACTGCGGAGATTTCACAAATTATATGAGTTTACTGCCAGATGTTAATTTCTAGAATGTAAATACACAACAATAATTGTGCATAAGAGAATAGTGATAAGGCATTCCAAGTACTGTGTAAATGGTGTGATAATGATTTCCCAAGGAATGCATTTCTGAAGATGATTGCCCTAGGAATTAATGTCTGTGGTAGGCTTCATTCTAGTGTAAAGAGAGATAGAGGACCATCCAAGAGGGGATTCAATCATTCAGAGTATTTGCTTCTACGGGAGAAGTGACATCCATGACTCTCCCACTGCTCAATCCATTCACACGTAGAGCTCATGGAGCACGGTAGAGAAGGAGAGAGATGCGGACTGAGGGGAGAAATAAATGAAAGAGAAGATCATGAGGGAGATGGAGAGGGATGGAAGATATAGAGAAAGGAAGAGAGAGAGTGAGAGAAAGAAGGAGAGGGAGAAAGTGGAGAGAAAGGAAGAGAGAGAGGGAGAGAAAGTGGAGAGATAGAGAGAGAGAGAGAGAGAAACACAATTTGTCGCAAGAATGCTCCCCGGATGTGAAATTTTCTACCTACTACGTGCTCCTAGTAAGCATGAATAAAGATTTGCCCTCACCACATATATTCTAAAAAAACTGACTCTTGATGAGCTGCTTTTTTAATAGTTAGTAGGAGTGTGGAATGTGGATGTTGTGTATGGGTAATTGTAACTTCAGTGTACAAATTTAGGATTTTCCTGCTTACCTTCTGCCAGCACCTGAGAGACCCTACCAAGGAAACCTGGTCATTTTTATATTTTCATTATAGAACGCCATAGTGCAGTGATGCAATTATAACTTGACGCGCCGTTAACAGCTTCTTCAAAAGGCATGCACGTACTCATCCGTACATACCAAAGACACCTGAAGGAGGAATAAATAAATCTTCACATGGAAATATGATCGGAGCTCTTTTCAAAGTGAATTCTTGCAGTCTGTTCCCCCCCCCCCCCCTCCCTCTAGATCGTGATGTGGGTATTCTCCCCAACCCTTGATTGATTTCTGTAGCTCGTTGAGAGGTCTGCTAGATGAGGAACCATGTGCAAAGTCACACTCCATTTGTGGCGTCAGAGAGAAGAAGAGCATCCTTAACTCATTCAATACTGTTTCATTTTTCCCCGTGGGCATTTCATCAGTCCTAATCCCATGTTATCTCAGGTGGAGTTTTAAATGGGTTTAAAGCTCATAGACAGTCTCCGTAGCAAAAATCATACTGGCAAGAAACTTATCTAACATAGTCACATACTACTCTCCTTTTATCATAAGACACATGTATGAGATTATTTAACATTCCATTCACGATTTCGAACAAATTTTAGTGTAAATATCTGTAAGAAACGCTTGGTAACGGCTTTTCACTGCCTCACTCTAAGACCATATCCACCCGAAGTTTCCCCGCACAATAAACCCAGCCCTTCGCACTATGTGTAGCGTATTCTATACACACAGCAATCCTAATGTGAGTAGTGTGTGTGGCCGTTGTTTGAATTTATATCCCCTCTTTTTTGGGCCAGGGATTTTTATTACTTTTCACCTCTCATTCAGTAAATATTTCACTTGAGGAAGAAAAAACTTCACAGCATCTTAGTTATGTTAGTACCCTGCTTTTTATTAAGCAATATCAAAGAAATCTCACGAAAAGTTTTTGAGGGCCTCCCAAAACTATCTGTTACCTTTAAAATCTCTAATTTGTCAAGTTGTTCAAAGACTTCTACAATGGATGTGTATGTGTATGACATTTTTCTTCTTCTTGTTATTGGATTAGTTTTAATGGCACTCATCATTCAATCTACAATACATGTATCTGTATTAATGTTGATTGTGATTGATTTCTTGTTGTTGATAGATTAGTTTTAACAGTGTTTGTAGTCTTGCGTCTACATGTAGGTGAAGTTCATATTAATCCCTCCAGTGATTCTGGAGCATGTAGACATTCCTTCTCTTCTCTCTCTCCTCCCCCTCCTGTCATACGAGGGGCGCATTTATGACCGTCATTCATCATTATCAGAATTCAGTTAACCTTTATTCTTTATGTGTCTTCAGAGACATTTTGATGTTAATAAGACAGAAGATATTAATGTTTTATAAGTAGGACTAACATTAACAAGAAATATCAATGAATAGCTTTGAATGAAAGCATATATATTGAAGCTGTTCATTGTTAACTGATTAGAGCACACAATTATTTAAAAAAAAGGCTGAAATCAAACAGTATATAAATGGGAACGATATTAACAGGAACAAGAAATATTCTCCACCATTCCAATGCTTTCAATGTAAACAGAAAAATTGAATGCTGTGAAAGACATTCGATACATGATGACATGGTCCTTTTTTCTCTGCCAAAATTAAAGGATTCCCTCTTTTTCTCTCCCTCATTCAGTTTGTTGAAGACTACGAACCCACGAAAGCAGACAGTTACCGCAAGAAGGTCACAGTAGACGGAGAGGAGGTTCAAATAGATATTCTAGACACGGCGGGTCAGGAGGATTATGCTGCAATAAGGGATAACTACTTCAGATCGGGAGAGGGATTTCTATGTGTCTTCAGTATAACAGAGCAAGAGTCGTTTGCTACAACAACAGAATTCAGGTAGGTTACGTGAGTGGTGGATCTAATGGAAGCACCACTGGCATGTGCCCTCCATTTGAAACCCAATTGTCATGCTTTAATATCACATTATTTTATTAATTTAGATTTAAAAATAAATACATAAATATAGATACAAAAATCAAGAATCAAGATTACTGTGTATAGAAAAAAAATACAAAAACTTTATGCTTTCTCAAAATAGATCATTATCTTACCTTTGTTTAAAAGAAACACGCACACACACACACACACACACACACACACGTTGGTTTTAACCCTTTCAGGACAGGAATTATTTAAGGGCTAAATTGATTACATTTTGTTCTTCAAATTGACAACAATAATATTTTTCTTTTAGTGCCACATGGTTCTAATAAGGTGTAATATCTTTGAAAACAATATACATACTAAGTAATTTTGTCGAAAAGTTTTAAAAATTGCCAATATTAATATAAAAACCCAATGATTTGAACCTGTCAATGTTTTTGCCAATTTAAGGATTTTAAAGCTTATTCTCGTTTTTGAAATTCATGGCATCAAATGCAATATGGCCATGTAACAAAAATGGACATAGTGTGTGCAGAAATTTTTGCTCTTTCTACTCATGCATCTACTATATTTTTCAGAGCTCTGAATAAAAAGTTACTGAGCCAAACCACAAAATGTGGTCAATTGTCTGGAAAAGGTTAATATGTCAAACACCATTTATTCAATGTACGATAACAGAGCAATTATAGATAAAATGCCTTGCTCAAGGATTTTAGTGCCGTGCCGGGATCGAACCCACGATCTTCGCATTTCCAGTCAAGCATTTAAACCACTCGACTACAACACCTCAAATAGATCATTATACCGTTTCCCTTTCCTTATTACCAGCAAGAAGCATTTTGGAGAACAAACATGCACTATACACTGTGTTGAGCGTGATTACATATTAGGTTCATAATTGGCACTTTAGCACTGCTCATCCCAAGTTAATATGAGATGAAAAGCCCACCACAGGGTATGAAATTATGTAATACCCCCATCTCCCTCTCTATTAGAGATAGTCAACCATAAAATGGGAAATTCCTCTATGGATGCTTGCCAATCTTTCTCACATCCACTGTCCACTGCATGAATAGTCCACAATCAATTTACTTTGGTTTAATAACAAATTCCCCATCCTGTGTCAGTAAATGTGACAGTCCACCCTGAAATATACAATTACTCTTTAGTTGATAATCTCTTATTTTCTATCCTTGAAAGGGAAAGATTACACTAAATTATGAAATTACTCTCACTGCGTATCTCATCTCCTTTTCTGTTAGGAATAGACCATTCTGAAATGCAGAATTGCTGTTTGGTTGACCAGTAATTGTTTTCATCACAATAGTTGAGTTCGAAGCTCTGAAGCTATTCCAAATAGCACAAATTATGATATGTGATAACTGATATTTTACTCTTTTCATATTGCAAATTTTAACTAATTATGGGAGACAGTTTCATGGGGGTAAATTACACAAAGTGAAAACAGCATATTGCTTTTGATATCATGTTTATTCAGTTTACAATTTTTTACACACAGTTAGGTATATTGAACTGATATTAACATGAAGCAATGGGAACAGTTGATTTTTGTTTCATTTGAAAAATACAAGTTAGTGATGTACTTTTCATTTTCTTGGCAGGAAGGCAGACATCTAATACATAGTATAACATTGTAATGCTTCCAATTCAAGAAGCATGATTCAATATTGATTTACATCTTCAATATCATTTTGAAATGTTCCTTTACTATTGTGCATTGATGTATTGCACTAATTTTGAATCATTTTTTTTTTTTTTTTTTTTTTTAATAGTAGTAATGGTTGGACTATCCCTTTAAAGTGGTTTTATCTACTCAGATTTCATCTGCTGTGTGATGCCTTTTATCAGTGCATAGAGATCAGTGTGAGATTAATTACCAGTCTTATCCTCTGTAAATGTCCCCTAAAGCTCTGGTGTAGCGGCCAACCATTTTGATTGCATTCTATCAGGTCATCCACAAGAGATAGATTTTGTCATTAAAAAAGATTATAGGAGAAGACTTGCACAATAAAGGATATTGGTCGAGTCTTAGTGATTTCTTTTTGAGAAAAATAGTTATTGACTTTTTTGTGTTCTTATTTGTATGAAACAAGCTTGAATGAATTTTCTTTCAAATTTGTATTCTTGTAGATAGAGTCCCCACATCATTTAATTACAACATGTCGTTTATTTGAAGAGAATAAATTATAGTGCCAAAGCATGAGGGATATCTTGTATCAAGTCATAGGGAATTTTAGAGATCATGTAACACCGGCTGTGATTGTTGACCAGCAGTATTTTCTGAAGATAGTGAGATGTCAAGAAAAAGAACACAAAGAAATCATTGATATATATAGTGTGAATTTGGAATTCAAAATATATTGAAAATTATTCATGACACCTGGTATAGGAATAAATGAGAATTTACAAGCCATATTTGACCACACACCATACATTTCTCTTTGGGAAACTCTGAAAGTACCCTCATTACATGCATTCCATCTTCATGTTAATGCCGTATTTAGCTATTTTCCTATGATTGCACAGTTCACACTCGACCTTAATCCACAAATCTTGTTGAGGACACCATGGAGCATCAGTCTGAACATGGCCATGAAAGCCAATATGTATGTAAATTGTGTGGATCTGATCTTCCATGCATACTGTCCTAATTAAAGGGTGTTTATAGAGTATTCCCCTTTGTTATCAGGAGATGATGAAAGGTAAATGAGCCTCCATCAGGAAGATATTTCACTTCCCATCAATTTCTTCATTGCCATAGAACTCCAGAGACAAGGAAAATGGATTTTCATTTTTTTGTATTGATCTCTTCAGTGTAAGAACTGTAATGACAGAAACTTGTATTACATTCTAATTGATCTATAATGATTGATTTTGTGTCCTTCCTTTCCTTGGATAAGTTTTCTCTTTCAGCTTCATTCTCTCTCTCTCTCTCTCTTTCTCTCTGTCTCTGTAACTCTCTCTCTCTCTCTCTCTCTCTCTCTCTCTGTCATTACATCTCTTTATCTGTATCGTTATCTCTTCTTTTGCTTGTTCTTGTCAGGATTTTGCTCCAATATTACTAATTGTACCAAGAACTTGAGAAAGATTTTTTTTTAAATCAAAATTTATTCTGCGGTAGGTTGAAAATAATATCTTCAGATATTGGAATGTTCCCATTTGATCAACAGGAAGATTTCAGGAAAATCTTCAGTTGCCCTTCATAAGTTCTAGAACACTAAATCAAGGAACCAAAATTATCTGGAATTTTACTACAGTTCAGACAGAAATAGTTTGTTAGTCCTAGAAGACATTTTTCAAGTCCTGAAATAATTACTAATCATCCCATATACTTGATGGGGCTTTCAGTTTATAAGATCAAATAGAACTATGGGAGGCATGTTGATACATGATTAATTCGGAATGATTTTGTTGATGGTTTTATAGGAATTCCACTTTGATCATTCCAAAGTCCCTTCAACACAACCCTGGTCACTGCATTCAGCTTATGGCAACATCGGGTACGTGTATGCTTTCTTTGCGAAGGCAGCATGAGTGTTTTGAAACGCTCATCTAAAACGCAGTTTCACGGAGTGCTGTTCATGCTTCTTTTCTCCTGGTGAATTCGGGCTCTGTGCACAGAAAGTTTTGAGTTACTGTATGTACTGCTTGCCCTGTTTTTCTAGCAACATCTCAATCTCATTCTACCTACATGTACATGTATCATTTATCCACTGTTGTTCAACTTGTTCTTTTTCTTTTCTTGATTTCCCCAGGGAACAGATTCTTCGAGTGAAGCACGATAAAACCGACGATCAAATCCCTTTTTTACTGGTGGGCAACAAATCTGACTTGGCAGACAAGAGGCAAGTGAGTGAGGAAGAAGCGTCAGAGAGAGCAAAGACATGGAATGTACCTTACGTGGAAACCTCAGCCAAGACAAGAGAAAACGTGGATAAAGTAAGACAGAGTGCCAAAGCAACAAGGGGGTGGTCCAACATCTTCTATGCCAACATTTGCTACAGGCTTTATTTCATTAAAGATACAGTGTTATGGTTAATGTTACAATTGGGTTTTAGGTTTAGGGTTAGGGTTAGTTATAGTGTTTGGTCAAGGGTTGAAGTTAGGAATTCAAATAGTGTAGGAGATAACCATGGAGGAAATGTCACTGGAACTGGTGTTATAGAATCCTACAGCACATTGATCTTGTCTTTGCTTTGTTTTTGCTGTGTCTTTGAAAGTTTAAAAGACACATGGGAACAGGGAGTGACATAACTCAGAAAATTTTCAAGAAAGAATGGAGAAACAATGAAAATTGTATTTCTGAAGTGCCATGAGCACTATTTACTGTCTGCCAAGCTACATGTAGATGTAATGGCAGGGGTAAATTTCTAAAAACAAAGAGAATTGTATTCAGTGATTTGATATGCCAACTTTTGCTTATCTTATACCCCCTCTGTACTTGGATGAGAGGAGCTAAAGTGAGCTACGAAAAGCCAGACTTTGCCCTTTTCTAATCAGATTATGGATAATGCAATTCCTCTATTTCAAATGAGAATAACTGGAGGGCACTCATTAACAAATTTGCAGAAATGAGGCTTGGGGATCAGGCCTAGCTATGAGAGATAATTGGATTGCTAATTGAGAGTGAGGAAATAGAATATTTTGTGATTGGGATAATCTTTTTGGCTGTTGGGATAATACTGATTGCCAAATTAAAATCACCTGGTAATAAAGTCTGCAGGAGACATGAAGCAAATTTGGGTATTACATCTTTTGGCTATAACTGTAACAGTATAAATTAAAAGCATCGAATGAAAGTAGTGTTGTCATTGATATGTGTTAGTAACAAAATGTACGGTAATTTTCATAAAGTCAAACACAAGTTACTCTCAATGATGCTCTCAAGTACTTATTTTTCCAGAGGAAATTTTTTTTTTTTTTTAATTGAGGATTTAGACAATGTATGTGCCGATTTTCTTGACTTCATACAGAGTGAGTACTTATGGAATAGTGTAGAAAATGATGCTTATTCATGTTTTGTCATATGTCATGAAAATTGTGGAAATTGATTTACCACAAAATAACCACTTTTATCTTATGAGAATACTTCAAAGCAAAATGAGAGATCCTTTTTTAGACAACAGGTTGGTGATAACTTTTAATCGCTCCTCTGCTTTGTTTTGTTTCTTTCTTTCAATTCCAGGTCTTCTATGATTTAATGAGGAAAATCCGGGACCAAAAGGCACTGGAGACACAGAAACAGAATGGAAAGAAGAACAAGAAGAACACGTCAGAGGGAAGGAGAAAGAGAAAATGTATCATATTGTGAGGAAGAGAGAGGGAGTTAGACAGTGGGATAAACAAGACCATTTTTGTAATGGTCTGTTTAATTCGCCTCTTTTTTTTATACATTGAAATGATGTAATGAAAACTTAGGAGCCAGTCTATATCACAGGCATTGTGAAGTTTCTATCATCCTTAGGTAATACATGTTTGGAATTGTCACTTTGGAATTGTTTGGAATTGTCAAAAGGGTTTAGCCCAGTTGATTGCAAATCAGGATATAGTCAAAAGACGGATGTGTCCTGCTTTCTGATCAGATAGCATGTTAAGTCGTGGGATCATTTCACTGGAAGACCTCTTGAGGGAGCCATTCTGGTTGTTGACAAAGATTTGACTGATGATAACAGATCAACAAAAACAGAAATATCGTCATTTTGAACCGGGGTAATAATGTTGGAGAGCCATGATCGTGATGGACCTGCGCACTATACAAGAAGCCATCATTACCATTATTATTTATTGTTAAGTGTCTACTTTGTCGTTGGCTGGTTAGACTATATTTCTAAAAACAATCTAAGTCTTGGTCAAGAAATTTTATAGTTTAGAACTTACAAAACTGACCTGAGTTGCAATTCATTTTGAGATCTAGTCTTAGTCTGATCTTACACTTTTGCAATCAAGAAGTTTGGTAATCTAAACATTTATATTGCCAATTTCTTGAAGATATATTTGCAGTTGGATTGTACACTGTGCTTTACCCAGTGGCGCTCAACATACAAGGTTTTAATAAAACCTTGTACTCCTAAACAAATATGGTCATGGTGAAAACACATAATTGCTGCCTCCTTCTGGTGTACTACTGCATACAACAGTAAATGCAGATTTCCTCTCCTTTCACACAGAGAGGGCAACACATAACCAGCTCTTTTACTTACATATAGGTCTTTGCAGAAAAATATCAGTGAAGGCAAAATTTGATGCATTAAATTCCAAATTACCCGAATTCATAGGTTGGCTGGTGACCAAAGAAGAGGGACTTTCCCAAACAACTTGCTGGTAGGCGAGATTATAATTTTCATCCTTGCAATCTCGTATTTCTTATGTCCTGTTGAAACAGATAATTGTGTAGCATTGTAGTATGTGTATTCACCAGCTGTTGGTCCAAAACTACCTACAAGTGCCCTTTGGTAAAACATGTATTCCTCATATGATTAGAAATACCCATCTTGCCTGTGATATAGGCTGTTTTTAGTAAATACATCAGGGTATATTCACAGCAATCAACTAGTCTGTCCCCCATGAAAATCAGATGTTTTCAAGAGCCACCCAAGTGGCACATCATTTCAAAACATGTTGCCTTTGTTCAAATGTAACATTAACATAAGTTTGATGGTATATTTTTACCCAATAGGCATAAAAGTAGATCTAATGTTAGTAACTTTTTTGTTGTTGCAATAACAAAAGAATAGTTCATCCAGTTTTTATCTAAACTGTTGAATGCTGTTCAAAAGCATTTGCAATGAAAAGGAACTTTGACAGGGGTTTTAAGCAGAGAACTGTGAATACACTTTAATGTAAATTTTCTAACATAATTATTTACATATTCATATGATATTAATGAGGATTGAAAGAAAGAATTATATAATGACAATTATTATATTCAATGTATGTATATAATATAAACAGTTGAAATAGATCCTCATTACTGGATGTTGCATATGGGTGACATCCATAGACCACTTTAGGGAAAGTCAAGGTGAGGTATACGATGGCCTGAAGATTCTCTTTATCTTCTGTGTGTCCTGTTTTGTGTCTTGCTAATGTTTAGGATTTACAAAAGTGACATGTTTACTCCTGTTTTAAACTGGTTTTATGAAATCTAGAATCATCCTATATTCACATAAACTTGATATAGCTTTAGAAGAAGAATCTGCTTTTAATGGACTTTTCATCATTTTGCAGAGTTATGAATAAAAGCACCCAGAAATAGCAGTGCTGCATACCATGTGACATGAGCAAAACAAGATTATATATATGATGCACCACGCAGTACCCCCGGGGTACCGTTGTGCACGGGGGTACCATGTTGTGTAGTGCCATCTTGTGTCCACCCGAAGTACAACTGTACTGCAGGGCAATCATGGTGCCGCAGCTGCAGCGCTGATGTATGTTGCGTTGTGCATACAGCGCTTGTATGCACTCTACCCCGGTTCTAACTAACCAGCTAGTTAGTACAGTACGTTTTACAGGATTACACCAGGCCCCTAAAACTCCGCCACTTTGACAGAGACATTTAAATGCTACCTTTTCCTCTATACTATATAATTTGTCTATGGATAACACTCTCGTGCTAGCTTCAAAGCTTGCTAGCTGCTATGTACGCATGAGTACATTTTGATAATTACAGTTACAGCCTGTGAAAATTATGCAGACGATACTGTAGGGGTTTATTGTATGTAGTCTACGTGCACAGTAAGGAACGAAGGTAACCATCGCGATCGGGATTAGGTGTATTATTTTCAATGTAGCATTTATGTGATCTTTTTACAAGAACATGGAGCACAAGAAGAGCATTTGAACGTTAATAAAGCATACCAAATATAATTTCACACTTTTTGGTAACCCAGGGTGCAGCCCTGAAAAAAATTATATAATTCAACAAAATGGCGGATTTTCATGTGGTACCCCAGGGTACCATTTATGTAATCATATATGTATGGGACTGATGTTGGCATGCTTGCATGGACTACATCAGTAGTCAGTGGTTTTTACTCATTATATGATACACCTCGAATAGAATTAGACTTGTATGCTTTAGTCCCATGTTATTGGTCTGTACTGGTTTATGTGTGCATCTACCATAAACCAGAACACATTTTGTGAAGGAGTTTTACTGAAATCATAAAGTGCAGAAGGGGACATTTCTCACAATGCAATAGTTCTTGTGCCTGTCTGGCATGTCATTACATGATTCTATACAGTAATCTGCTGCATTAGGGTATGGGCTGGGAGAAGACAGTGGTACAAAGAGTGTCTAATGTTAAGTCACCGATCAATTGCTAACACCCTATTAAATCTTGATGGCGTCTGGTGTATAATTATGGCATCAGTACTCTGACTGAAACTTCATATTACGTGGGGATAATTTTAGGGTTTCTAACAGTTTATGGGCCCTTGTTCTCACTTTTTATTTGGGTTGCTAGCTTAGCATTTACAAAATTAAGGTTTGCAAGTGCTGCTTTTGTGGTCATTTACAGTGGATGGCATGAAATTTGAATGAAAACAATAGGAACGAAGTCACTTTGTGAGACTTTTCATTAGTTACAGAGGCTACAATGGCAAGAGTTAAATAGCCTGCATGACAAGGTTTTTAGATGGTCAGTAGCATCCAGGCAATTGTTAACTCAAGCCTGAGTATACGCTGTTACAAGGGGAATGGTTGGTCTCATTTGGAAGAACATTTAGTTTGTCACTCAACAATGCTATTTGTGATTTTGCAGAAGGTATTGCTATTACAAGTTTATCTGTGCTGGAGATTTTCTTTCCAGCTCGGAATATTCACATGCAACCTTTTCTGCACTACATATGCAGAGACGTGTTTGTACTGATTGTGTCTTTTATTTTCTATGTTCTAGGAGATTTCATTTCTTCTTGGTTTCTGAAAGGTACCTGTCTAAGAGCAGCAGTATGATCAAGTTACTCTAGATATGATTGAGATGTAGATACTTCCTTTCTTGCAAATGGACGTTTATTATTGTACATGCATTTTATATACATTATTAGTCCAAGTTTGTTTTTATGTGTATTAATGTAATGGAACATGCTTCCTTCTTCCACTAATTCTGTATGACATGGATGCATCTTGTGAATGGTAATGTCACATTGCTGGATTTCTATATAGATTGATACCTTCATGATTTAGTTACCATGTTTGTTTATATATTTCCTTGTATGTATCTATGTAAATAGTTCAACCATAGCCTTATCTTGCATGATCATTACTTTCTGTCCGAAAGCATACAAAATAATTGTGTATAATTGAGCGTAGTGTTTCATCTTGTGTTTTGGGGGTCAGTCTACTTTTAATTTGTAAATGAACCATTTAGAATCTTTTATTCTTTTGTACTCTTCATCACCTAAATGTACAAGATTATAGATCAGACTATGTGAATGCATAGAATTAGATTCAAGAAGATATGTGTGCATCTAGAAGAGAAATCATCAGAATTCTGGAAGTAATAAAAGTTGTATGAGTGATGTAAAAGCCCTGTAATGCATGCCTTAATACAACTCATTGTCGGGAGCATATACATGTATTTACGTACTTATATTTCGAGACAGTGATGATATTCACAGAATGTCTGTTTTTAAATATTTACTCACAATGGTTTGTAAAATTTATTTTTACAACTTGGCTTTCTCTTCATAGGGCTTTTCTTTCATGCTTAATAAAGATAAACCTATTTTAATAGGAGTCATTAATCTGATGTGGGTTTCAGAATAATCTGAAGAATCTAACAGAGTAATCCTTAACTTTAATACAAATAACAAGGTTTTTCCTAGAATAATCAATTTCTATTTTTTGCATTTATATCCTATATATATATATATATATATATCATTTCTGTTCTTTGACTTCCATTTTCTTTTATCAAACTGCAGCGGTTTGATGTTTTCCTTGTAGGAAGCAAAGTATTCAAGAATTAGATATGAAGTCATCAATGATTTTCTAAACGAACTGAGATGTAGGGGTTGTTATTGAAGTTGTACCTTTGTATACATGTATGTAAACAGGTGATCACTCTCAATTATGCACTCATTGATATTTTGTAATAATGTTCATGTAATTATACTTTTGAAGACATACAAATATGTGCATTTATGAATTATTTAGGAATATTTCTTTCATTATTCTATCCTTATGTGATATGCTAATCATTTTGAAGAAAAAAATACAGAAGTAACATGAAATCTGATGGATTTTTTGTGTGGTTTTGTGTGGAATGGTATTTTTTGGCTGATAACTTCATATTTTTGCTGTCACCATTATTATTATAGTTTATTTTTTTCTGATATTTAGACAGGGTGACTCATTATCACGAATAGTGGTGGTCTTCCACGAGGCCCTATTAACAGTGATAAGAAACAATATTTATAAAAAAAAAAACCCACAACAAATCATGAATATTAACTCATAACAGCAACAAAAAATAAATAAGAACATGTATAAAGATATCTTGTTTTGTTTTTGTTCAAGAAAACATTTTTGCATATATGTATATATATATATATATATATATATATATATATATATATATATATATATATATATATATATGTGAACAGAGAATGATGGAACCAGTTGGGCAAATCCATTTTGAAATTCGGGGGTCACCACATGGTTTAACTTCCGTACCTGTCCAAAAAAGAATTCTGACAACCCCCCCCCCCCCCCCCCCCCCCCCCCCAAAAAAAAAAAAATAAATAAAAGGTTATCACATTTTGGGGCTCTAGTTTTCCTCCAAAATTCTCTGACAAGCAAGAAAAAAAGAAAAAAGGTTTTTGCAATTGTAGGGCTCTAGTTTTCCTCCAAAATTCTCTGACAAGCAAAAAAAAGAAAAAAAGGTTATTCAAAAAGGTGGGGGGGGGGGGGGGGGGTATTCGCATATCTTCAAAAAGGTGTCCCCTGTCCCCCCCCCCCCCCCCCCCCCCCCCCCCCCCCCCCGGATTTGCGCCTATGGATGGAATGGAATGAAGCAGGTCACTTGGTGTATTTACAAGCTTTCGGCTCCTGGCCTTCTTCAAGTTTATTTGCTAAATCAAACAGAATGAAACAAATAATAATAATAAGAAGCAACTTAACAAAACTAAAGACAACAGAACAGAATTATCATAAAGCTGGCAACATAAATCACCAGGAGTAAGTGAAATTGAAAAGATGTTACTCGCCAAAACAAAACTAAGGACAACAGAACAGAATTGTCATAAAGCTGGCAACATGTTTTGGCGAGTAACACCTTTATAATTTCACTTACTCCTGTTGATTTATGTTGCCAGCTTTATGATAATTCTGTTCTGTTGTCTTTAGTTTTGTTAAGTTGCTTATTAATATTATTTGTTTCATTCTGTTTGATTTAGCAAATAAACTTGAAGGCCAAGAGCCGAAAGCTTATAAATACACCGCGTGACCTACTTCATTCCGTTCCATCATTCTCTGTTCACATATCTAAATTTAACATGGTTCAACCCAGGGGCAGCGCCAGGGTATTTAAATAACAAATAGGACTATAACAGTTATGTCATAATTGCATGGCCTAGCCTTCTCTTCTCCATTTCCCCTTCTCTTTCTCATTTTTTCCCCCTTCTTCCTCTTTTTTTTTTTTTGGCTCGCTTGAAAAATGATAGGGGGGGTGGCTGCCCCCCCGTTGTGCCGCCCCTGGTTCAACCGAACGGTACACACATCCACACCTCTCTCGCTATATATATATATATATATATATATATATATTAATAATCTTAATACATGTATATCATTATAGTATAGACAGTAATTAGTTTAAAATCCAATGAAAAGTAACATTAGCATATTTAGGTATGTATTAGATTTTGAAAAAAGGCATATACTTTGAGAGTTCATAAACAAAGTATAGAAACTACTTAGGCTCAGTTAAGAAAGATGTTGGGGATACCGAATTTATCACTACCAATTAACCTGCCAATTATCGTCATAAATAGCTTGTAAAATCACACTAAATGGCAATTTACATCGAGACCAGTTTACTAATGTATTTCAGTTTTATGCATCCTTGGAACAAAACTGAGACACTTTCCCAGTATGCATAACATTTCAAAACTATGTATGCCAGTCTGATTATACTTGTATCCATAGTAAATTACAGGGTTAATTGAAAAGTTCCTGACCAAGGGTTTGGCAAAATCATCTATGAATATTGAACATTATTTTGAGAGGATGTGGTGGTGGGGAGAAAAGGAGAGAGAGAAGAGAGAGGGGGGGGGGGGGGGGGGGGAGAAAGTGGGGAAAGGGAGGGAGAGAGAGAGAAAAGAGTGGGAGAGGTGGGGAGTGGTAAGGCTGATTGCACAAAGACATGCAAACCTGCTTCATATCTGCATTATCCCGAGTTAATATAGTGGAAACTCGGTATAAAGAGGTCTTATATAACAATATTCCTGATATAAAAAGGTAATATTCTGCTCCCAGCTCTTTATATTCTATTGTTTTTTTTTCTTGATATAACAAGATTCCTGCTATAACAAGGTAATTTTGATGGTCCCAACGACCTCGTTATACTGGTTTCCACTATTTTGTAAAGCAAAATGTCTACACAAGCACACACTGAAAAAACTCCAATGTAATGCATTTTTTAAAACAAAAGCTTTGAGCCACTTTTAATAGATTAAGACACCACAAAAACACACAATTCTATACTACAGGTATCACATGAGTACAGGTAATCCACTGTGTTGGTTGCTGTCCTGAAATTTGTGACACTTTTAATTCTATTTTCAATTTTATTTTTTAAGGGGGTACATCTAATGTATATGACCTTTATTGTGCTACATGATTCCAGAATCAAAATCAGTTATAAAAGGATAAAAAGTTTACAATTTATATGCCAACCATACATTTAAGTTTTGTTCCTCGCAAAGTTGCAAGCAGTGTGATTCTCTTTTTTATGTAAAAATTCACAATTACATATTTTTCTTTTAAATGCAACGTCATGAATGAAACACCCAAGAAAAATTTACAAATTTACAAACTATCACCATCCTGTTTTTCTGCTTTCACACAAATTATATCACTACCAAGGTTAGATTGCCCTTTAAGTGGATCAGCTGTGATACTTCAATTCTAAAGGTGGCATGGGACAAATTCACACAACACTGATATTGTGATCTACCAAAAAGTACCAAACAAAAAGCAGGTGTTCCAGAGCAAACTGCTTTTCCTAATTTTCGGGGGGGGGGGGGGGGGGGGGGGGACGAAGACGAATCAAAAAGATAAACATTTATTACAGCATCTTCCTTCCTTTTCTTTATTTTTAACCCTTTGGCAATAACACAGTGGATTACCTTTTAGATACGAGACATGCATTTTCTGTTTTCCATATCGAGCTGCAGATAAATCTATTCAACAGGTTCATGTATAAAATTACATAACAGCATACATATTTTATAAAACAGCTTCAAAAATCCTATTCAGAATGACATCATAAGGAAGAGAGAGAGCTGTATCAATCAAGGCAAATGTGTCAACTTATGCAAGTATAAAATAATTGCAAAAAAGACTGATTAAAGATGTGCATGCATACATGTATTTGCATTCTTAATGTGTATGTATCAAACAATCTAGACTTTGTGCCTGTGTTTTATAACAGCCAATTTGAAAAGAGCTCATCTATAATCAGCCAGTCAATTTTTGCATAATTAAAATTTCCTACCAAAAAATTACACTTGTTTAGATTCTTAATTTCTTACACACAGGTATCAGACCAATTATGTCACCTGAGTATAGTACAGGGTTGACATTTTGATTAACATTTTGACCACACAAAAATAAAAAAAAAAACCAAGCCCATTCTGTAACACTGAATATTCTTTCCATGAAAATGGCTGTCTTTTACAAATTGTGAAAAGTTAAAGTCATAAAAATTTCTGATTTTACAGTAGTCGACTTTTGGCTTGTAAATAAACAGTCGGACAAGGCTATTAGGTAGTTAGAGCATGTGTTTCATTATAATTTATACCAAAGTAGACATGCATGTTAGCAAAAAAAAAGTTTTGTAGATCTACAAATAGAGTAATTATGGTACACAAGAACTAAAGCTGATACTGGTATACACATTGGAGAAATGTATTGTCTTATGAAGATTATATGATATCATACCAATCAATTATAATGACATTATATCAATTATTTCTACAGCACACAGTAAGCAAGATATTTACATGTATAAACATTTTTATAGCAAGAAAATATCATCATTTACCAATGCAGAATCTCTTGGACAAAGGTGGGGGGGGGGGGTATTTTTAGGCTGGTCTTGTACATCATTTCACGTACTATGGTTGTCTGCAATAATCTAGTCGAAGAATAGCTTTAAATAAGGATATATACTTAAAGTGATTTGGTAACTTTGTAGAGGTTTGATAAAATCTGAGCTGCCTGGCCTTACATGCTATCAGTGTATGCAATATGGTGTAAAAATGAAGCCCAGGAAAAAAAAAAAGCACTTCAAAATCATCATGTGCTTCACAAAAGTAAACATATGCAAGTGATCGGAAATGCCAGACTCATTTTCCCCCATAGACTCAGTGTTAGACTAAAGTGTATGGCCATACGCTTTCATAAATAGGAATATAGATAGATATCTTAATAATAGCATTATATATTTGAAAACCTTTCTATGCCTGGCTATTTATTCATCCTTCTGAACATCATTATACAAGACAGATATCAAAATTCAACAATTTATTAAATAAAGCCTCCACAAAGTTACCGAATCCCTTTAAAGCTTTCCATCATGCACTCCTCAAAGAAAAACACGAGAGTGAACAGGAAGTCAAAATCAAGCTCGATAACCTTTTTGCACAGTCACTTTCTTCCCATCTAATTCCCTTTCATATTGTTTACTTTTGGCTTTTTGTTAATTCTTGCATTTTACTCTGATGTGTGGAAGATGAGATGTTTCAGCATGTCCTTATTTAAAGCTATTCTTCAATTCTGCAGTTCTGATCCAGGGTGGTCCACAAACAAAAACTTAAAATGTAAAATCGCTCTGGGAAGTAGTATAAACTGATGTATGCGAAGCGCAAAGTCCCTTGCGACCGGAGTCCCGAGCCTGCGTGAGGGCCCTGAAAGTTCTATGGTTGTCTGAGGCTTTCTGCGGCAATATCAGGCATATATTAAAGCATTTTGAGACAAATTTTATGACAGATTTTTCATATATAATTTGGTTTGAAAATGATCATTTAAGAAATCTTAACCGGCCGCTGATTTTCAAACCTGTAGTTTCTAAATTCAAACCTGTCGCTGTTATGTTAAAACCCCTAGTGGACTACCCTGACTGATCATCTTTTCAATAGTCCATTCACAGGATAATGCAGAAAACTAATGCAGGACGTCACATAAAATCTTAATGAGCCTTAAGAATGCCAATAATTTCAAAACCTGTCCAAAATGAACATTCCCAGCCTCATGACAGACACATCCCAGCTATGTACAAAAAAAAACCACAGCATATACATGTATGCCAGGTATACTGCAGTAAACATAACATGAATTTCGTGGCAAAATTTGATTTTCGTCTCAGTATAGTCCGTCGCAGTAGATCCCAAACAATAGCCATACATGTAACTGTGGTTATAGCAATACAGATATTTCATTCATGATGGCTTCTGATTCTTTGTTCATTTAGTAGTGCCTAGTAATATCAAAGGGTCTTTTTATGTGAGAAGGGGGGGGGGGGGGTCAAAATGTTTGATAGGTAGTAATATTTTGGGAAAGGTGGGCAAGAAAGGCATAACAGATTTTGGGGTCTATTTTCTTAAATTCTGGCAAGTAAATATGACATGTGGGTTTCACCCCTACGTTCCAACTGCCCTATTTTGTGACATAATTAACAAAACAGGCAATGGGCATTTTAAACAAAGTCCTAAAAGGCACACATGTAAAAAGAGTGGGAACATAGGGGTGTCTGAGCAAACCCTTTTTCTGTTGTCTATAAAAGCCAGTCTTCTGGAGGGGGAAGGGGCAGGCAAATATAATAGCACCTTATAATAATAATAATAATAATAATAATAATATGTCTTGTTTACCAAGGGTAGCCTCATCAGTACTAAATACAGTCAACCTCGCTTAAGTCGACGTCACATGTGTCGAAAAGTTGCTTAAGTCGATGAAGAAAAAAAGTCCCAATTTATCTTCATAGACTTACATGTGTTAATTCTCTGTAGAAGTCGATGTTTGTAAGTCGATTAATCGCCTATATGTCGATCAAATTCTCAGAACAGTGTAACAAATCACGGTCAAAAGCATAACAAAACCCATTTTGTTCAAATCGACTCCAGACTTGCTGGCGCGCCCGTGCTCCTCCGTTCATAATCTCCGGGCGCTCTCGCTCTCTTTCTCCCTTATCCCTGCCCCTCGATAAGATCTCCCTTCAAACCTTTTCGATCATGGCTTGATGTATGAGATTCGCAAGAACTCTCTATTTCAAAATGAGACTTCATTTATACTCTGTAATTTTGTATGAAATTGCAGGTTGAAAATCCAGTCATTACAGCACACCGGTGTGCTAGCTGGGTCAGATTACTGACCGCAATATACCACTAGGGTATAGGCGGAGTTGGGAAGGGTTTTCATCGCTGGCACAAACTTCGTTCCGCAAATTATCTCATAAGCAAACTCAGGCACAGAAATTATTGAACGTTATTCGCATGCGCTGAAAAGACAAGTATGGGTAAATCCCATAAATAAAAGCACTGTGATTGGTTCAATATCGGCAAGTTCATTCGAGCTTCGCATTGCAACCACTGATATCTACGGAAAAACCATAGAGATCAGTGATTGCAACTGAATGAGTAAATATTTGGCGCGAAAACTAGCGTATGTTCTGCGCATGTGCTGGTCAGTCGCTGGAAACACTATGGCACTATGATTGGTCCAATATCGGCAAATTTGGTTTAACTTCACATAGCAACTGAATATCATTTAAGTCACGTGCCGCATGGGGGTGATGGCTTATGTCCGTGATGTTATTGGCTGCTTGATGTTACTAAGTTAGGCCCGAAATAACAAATTAGAGGCAACATTCCTTAGCTAGCTATAGTGACATAAATCGTACGGCGTCGAGTAAGAAGGGAGGCTTCCCATGGGTATGAAATATATTTTGGAATCAGCATATGCGTTATCTGAAATTAAATACATTTCGTACAATATTTGAAACGTTTAAAAAGCCATTTATATATTGACATATGTTTTATTTGTTTGAATTAATTTGTTTAAATGTTGACAGCTAACAAACATCATTGTATCATTAGAAAATTGAGACGTCATAGAAATTTTTTTTTTACTTATTCTGGAGCATCGTAAACTGCCTTCTTCTCTTTGACAAAAAATGTGATTTGTGATTTGATTTCCGAGAATAACAAGATTAGAGAGCAGAGTTATCCAGTCGAATGTCATCAGTTTTCCCTGATACAATTCTTGTCGGCCTCATTAGAGAATGATAGGCCTATGGAGTATGGATCATCATCATAATTAAAACGAAATGAAAATTTACTGTTTATAAAGCACGTCGTATGTTTTCCATATTTAAAGAAAATAACTTTCATTATTTCAATGAATATCATTAGCGGGAGATTTTAAATAGCAGAATTACCAAGTAAAATTAATGCATCTGGTAACAATATTTTTATCAGCGTCGTTAGAGAATGATATGGTTCGTCGTGAGAAGCTATAGACATTGTACTTTATCAGAGACACATCACAATACGTTTTCAGTCCTTTATTATGAACACTGATTTTCAAACTTTAAGATATGATCAAAGAGCATGTATCTGATAAATTATTTTACCAGCATCAGGATGATATGCATCCTCGTTAGAGTGAAGAGACTCGATGTACTTTAAAAAAATTCATATCGCTCACGAAGACTCGAAAATAGGCCGTTGGAAAGTACATAATTTGATGACAGATAAGAAAACATACTTTCTCTTTTTAAAATAAAATGTAGTTTTAATGCATTTTGTTTTATTTTCTTTATATTGGATATTGGTATCACATTTTTTTGATGTCCACACAACAAAACTATGGCATGCATGGGATAAGAATTGTAGTGACTTTAATGACACTGAAGCAACCAGCCACGCTGGGGACAACGGTGCGGCTGGTGGTGGAGACAACGTGTACATGTAAATTGAATTTTCTTCGACTTTCGCACAAGTCGAAAATTGCCTATTAGTAAGTCGAAAATTGCCTATTAGTAAGTCTTAAGTGAAGTTGACTGTACTGTTCTCCCTGAGGGCCCTGCATATTATTACCCCGGCTTTAGCACAGCAACCGTAACGCTCGATGCATTCAAGGAATAAATCCTACCAGGTACCGACTTACTACACCAAGGTCGAATGTGGCAAATGTAGATTAATGTCTTGCCTTGAATCTAATCACAGAATAATTATTGAGATATTTTCATTGACTCATGCTCTAACTACTTCAGTCAATCCCCATTGCTAATGCATTTTCCGTCGTGTAATTTGACATTATTTTAATCCTATCATGTAAAATCTTGCAAAATTGAGAGACCCTACATCCCCCACCTCATTTTCTTGATTATAGTTTAGACTTGATTAGCTGAAGTTGGTAAGCTGCAAAATCTTGAACGGGTACAACAGGTGGCTTGCAGAGCAGACCTGTCTCAGACAGAGAAAATGAGAAAGGAGTATACCCATAAACATACATGCAGAACAAATCCATTTTTTTTTCTTAACATGTAAGAATGTAAAAACTGCTATTCCTTTTTCCCCTCAGAATATCAACGACTTTTGATGTCATCATTGGAATAATCATCATCTACAGGTACTTTTTCTTGGCTTTCTGCAAATATAAACTGTCATTGTAAAAAAAAAAGAAAGAAGATAATCATGTCAGTCATTTCTGCATCTTTCTCCCTCCTTAATTTGAAATATTCTATGACACCTCTAACCAAGACCTGAACAAATGTAGACTTAATGATCAAATTTTAATTTTCAAAATCAAAATGATTCAATTGTTTTCTTTCACTCATACTAAACAAAGTACACATGAACTAATCATTACTACACCAATCTATTGCAAGAAAAAAAAATTGCCATCTTGCTTTATAACAAATGACTTCATGTGCAAATCTGAAAAACAACATACTCACCTAGTTTTATCCCTTTGTCAGTGTTGGGATACCAATAAAAGTTAACGTGCCCAGCGTGGATGGTGAACCTGCCATCAAATGATCCAACAGTACTGAATGTGCATCTGGCAGCTCACCATCATTGTCCAATTGGGAGAAGTGAATTTGAAAGTGCACAGTAACTTGCCCAAAAGATCGCCTTAAAAGAAAAACAAAACAAAACCATTAGCATCTATAGACTATGTGCATTGTAGCCATTTATTCATTGAAAGATTATCTGAATCACATGTAACAGTGCATGAAATGTAACTGAAAGACGGGGTCCCCCCAGAACAGGATTCAGATTGCCTGACGAAGCCAGGAGTAACTGGCTAGTGAGTAGCTTTTTCCCAGTATTTGATTTATAATATCACCATTATTCAACATTACTGGATGAATCATAATATTCATGGAACCACAGGTAGCAGTGTGAATCAAAGAATATTCAGAGTTTCACAAAAATATAAAATCATTGTACAGTTATTCTTTGAAATATGCAAATGGAAGATTAGACATTTAGAGATACACTTGCACACAGGAAAAAAATCTCTTGTACCATCTTTTTCAGGAGTGGAATACCAGGTGTTCATCATTAGTGTACATGTAGCTCAATCTATTCCTTATAAATAACACATAATAACTACAAGGTTGAGAATGAAAAAATATAGAAACAGTAGGCTGATAAATTACTCACTCAAACTCTGATATGACGGTGTCTTCATAGTATGCTATGTATTTTTCGTTTTTCGCATAGAAAGCCATCATCTACATTAGAAATAAATGAAGAAGAGACATATGAAACAAATAACACTGAACCTCTAAAGAAAGAACAGACAGTGATTTCCAGACCAAAAAGAAAAACAGATTTGTCCTGTCATGAAGATAAATCTTTCATGTCTTTTTAAAACCATTCAAAAGTATTTGTTGGAAGGCTCTGACCTTGATTTCAAAGCAACTAATCGCAACTGTGTAGTCATAGGCCATCTAAGGGCACACAGACCAAACACTATACCCAACCCTAACCCTAAACCTAACTTATAATCCAATAGCAATCCTAACCCTAACCCAATATCTTGGGACAAAATAAAGCCAAGAGAAATTGTCGCTGAAGAAAATATCAGGTCACCAGTGAGGGTGGGTCCTTACCTCAGCAATGAAAATTTTTTCCAATTTCATGTAGGCCTCAGACGTGGGATCCCTTAAAGCTTCTGTGTAGTTCTCTGTTGTTTTGAGAATACCATTTAGGACAGCAACAGGAGCAGAAGGCTCTGAAAATGATAAAACATGAAAAAATATACTCTCAAATATGAACATTTTTTTTTATCTTTCCAGTTTTCATTACTGCAAGTTGCTCAAAAGTCACTGGAATATATATCCCAGACTTTGATTCTTCCTGGTTCTCATATTCCCCTGTCCCTTTGTTCTCCAGAACATAAGTTCCTGCATTCATATATATCCAACAATGTCGTAAATATCATATTCATCAAGAGTAAAAACAAAAGTGATACTTAGAATAGTAAAATAGAATCCTGTTACAGCATTTTTGCATCGTAGTTGCACCAATATGAAGCCATATATGACAACCTGCTAAGAACAAGGAGGTGCATTTCCAAATAGTGGTACACCACTAGTAGTCTCATAACTAGGAGGTCCAGGCTTCAAAACCCAAGTCCATGTGGTAATGCCATTAGAACCTAAATTACCAAGTCCCCAAGATTATATTTGGCTAATACCACATCTATCTGAAAAAGACTGGATGAATTGCAAAAAAAGGAAAGAAAAGAGAAAACATAGTCATATGAAAATAAATGATGCATGATGACCGCAGAATGAAACTGATACACTTATGTTCATCAGCTTTTTATATCCGTGTAACAGAATCTCTAATAGCGTATTAATTTGGAAAATGAAAACAAAAATTCAACACTTCCATGATTAGTTATAATGGGCACAGACTGCATGTTGTATTGTCAGAAAATGATGTCACAAGCACACAAGTAACAAACAAAAAAGAGGAAAATTCCAACAGAACGCAAAAAGGGGGAGGGGGGGGGGGGAATAAAGAAGAGCCAGCTTTGATAGATTCAAAGCAAAATTGGGCACTCAGTGAATCTATGTATACATGAAGATGTATGATGGGGTGTAAATATATGTCACAAGTATTTAGGAACATGACACAAAGTGAAATAAACCTTCAAGTTCCTTGCCCCAGACTCCTTCCTTTTTTAGAGCCTTCTCCTTATTATTACATAATACATACTATTTTCTCTTTTAAGCATAACGATACTTCAAGCAGAATAAAAAGAGAGGGAGAATATAAAAGATTAAGAAAGAATTTCACAACGTAGATTGTTTGAACAGGTCATACGGTCATTTCACAGCTGCTGCCATTTTGAGGGGGAAAAAAAGCAAACAAACAAGGATTAGGATTGTATAAAACCATAGGAACCCTACTGCATCCTAAGACAATCCGAGCAAGAAGCTTTGAAGTTGTATGGTTTAAATACTTAGTTTCATCTCTATGTGATAACATGAGTTTATCAATTTTTTGTGAAACCTAGTGGCAAGAGAAAATGCATGCAGTGACGATGATGATGAATTTTTAATCAAGCTGGCATATCTAATTTTGTTGTCTGAATTATCTGATCATTGTTAAGCATTGCCTTCACAAATATAGCATGGGGGTAAGACTAGTCTTAATTCCTCATACCATGGCTCCATCTACCTATGATGCACAATGAAATTACACTTTCTCAACAATTGACCCTCATCCATCCCAGCACCTGTTACATATACCAATTAAGCCCCAAAAGCTCTGCCATTTTGTCCGACTCCAGTGACTGCTCAGGCGACAATTGCTATACAGTCAATTTCAAACACTAAGGCTGGAATTCACAAAGGTGGTTTCAATTCAGACCATGGTTTATGCAGATTTCGTGGTATAAGTACGCTTGATTTAGCGCATACACTTAAAAAGATCCAATAATGAATGCGCGCCGGTCACGTGTGATTGCCAATCACGCGCGACCGGCACACGTTCATTATTGGATCTCTTTAAGTGTATGCGCTAAATCAAGCGTACTTATACCACAAAATCTGCATAAACCATGGTCTGTATTGAAACCACCTTTGTGAATTCCGGCCTAGATGAATTTCTGATTTCAACCCTTGACCTAACACTACAAACATCTCTGAGAATATACTATTGGCTAGCTTTGAGGAGAATATTAGAATACATGAGTTAGAATGCATTAGTTGAGATGAATACAATCTGGTTATATCAAGGGAGATATTTATTTGGTAGAGGAAAGAGCACTATCTGGAAAATATGATAAACTTATAAATAAAGTGATATCAATATCTGTCACCGTTATTGTCACAAGGAAGTTCATTGAATGTGACATAAGTGCAATATCATGTATAGACTGGCCACTTGAGCATGCTTAAAGAGAAAGTTGAGTTCTGGGAAAGGTGAAAAATAATTCATGAGCTTTCTCATTCTTTTTATATCAGTTTCGAAGAATACCAGAGCAGAAATGTCCCCTGAAAAGGATTGCTCTTAAAATGCCCTCCTATTCAAAATATGCATGACAAGAAAAAGCTGAAATGTTCGGGCCGAACATTCATGCCACAGCTGTGTGCAGTACGTCCCATATACCCAATTCTGTTTGCAGTGCATGTCGTGTTCAGCGAGATAGGGTCGATTTTCTTATCATTTTGATGATTCCAAAACCACATAGTATACACCAATTCCTATGTAGACATGATCAACCTTTTCCAATTGCTTCCAGACAACTGCTTCTTTCACAATGAGATTGCATGACCAGAAATCAACTTTACTTTTAAAGAGAAGGTTGAGTTCTTGGAAAGGTGAAAAAGCTTTTTCATTCCTTTTATGTCAGTTTGGAAGAAAATAATAGCAGCAATGTCCCTTGAATAGGAATGTTCATCAAATGTCCTCATATCTGAAATAGGATGAAAAATAGTGAAGTGTTCGGGCCAAACATGCAAGCTACATGTGTGCATGTAATAAAGTGTGTCTATTAAACTACAAGCAATCTTGAAATTGTTCATTGCTCAATACATTTATTTATTTATTTCTGATATTCAGACAGGGTGACTCATTATCACTAAAAGTGGCGGTCTTCCATGAGGCCCTGATAGCAATAATAAGAGGCACTCAATATATTGGACAGACGGGTATGTGCCGATTTGATGACCCCCTTTTTCAACAGCCAATCGTTGTTCTCAAGATACCCGAATTGCCATAAACTGCTGTTGTCACCCTTCTCACGCGTTCTCAAGATACCCGGCCGGAACAAGGGCTGCGGCACACCCCCGTCTGAAAAAAATTTGAGTGCCCCCCCCCCCGGGTGTGTAGCACAGTTAGGCGCCCTTTCATGGCACAAGTTATCTTCATGTTGTGGGTCGGCTATGTTCAGCCTTGGTTTCTGATAAAGATGAATCATTCATTTTGTAACCCAAATCTGATTCATTGAATTTCACTATGTTGGCGTGGTGGTGCTTTGTTGGCGTAGGATATCTTTCGAGTAAAAAATGTAAAAAGGTATTCAATGGAATAGGGTTGTATGGCATTACTAAGTTTAGCAGGCATGTCCTGAGTGTTAGTGGAATAATATAAATAAGTTTGAAAACACATGCATAGAAGCTGCGGAACCTACTCATTCCTCAGTCTTCATTATTGCATCTCATAATACCAGAATGAAAACTTACCTGTTGTACCTGGACTTGGAGTTGTTTTAGTTCCTGTAACACCTACAAATTGAAACATTTCTATCTGTTTTTAAATGAGCTTAACTCTAACTGCATAACAGCTTTTCATTTGAACCTATACGGTATAAAATACAACATATATCATATCACCTTTAGTGACAAGAATTGCAATTTCTGGCCAAGTCCCCGACAGGCCGGGCAGCATTTGCGTAGAAATCCCCGGCCAAGTACCCGACAGGCCAGGCAGTCTTTGCGTAGAAATCCATACCCAAGTCCCGACCCTCGATAGCTGGGCTTGCTTTGCAACTCCTGGCAATCCTTGCACAGTGCCCTGCTATCGAGGGTCGCGACTTGGCCCGGGATGTGCCTGGGTTTTAAAAGGCCAGTTTCGAAGCGATACCCGACAATAATCATATTTCCTTCACCGAATGTATCAATTATTCTGGACTTTATACAATGCAATGTATTTTATGCTTATACCGTCAGTCCGTCACGTACCTCGGATCAGCTCCCTAACAAAATCTGGCTCAATCCCGGCCAAAGGCCCCGCCACAATTTCCGACCTTTTAGACAGAGTGAATTTCCTCTACAAAGTCCGGTCAGCTCCCTAGCAAAATTCGGCTCAATCCCGGCCAAACTCCCCACCCCAAATGCCGGCCTTTTGGCTAGAGTGAATTTCCCCTGATAAATCCCGGTATATTACCGACTCATCCAGGCAAAATAAGTGAATCTCCCCCGACAAACCCTGGTATACTCCTGACCTGGCACCAGGGCAAAAAATGCTAAAATCCTTGGCCAACTTGGATGCAAGTCCCGGCTATCCCCAGGTACCCAGGGGTCGGGACTACAATTGACAAGTGCATAATCCCCCCAAAACAGAAAAAGACTACAAGTATTTAGGCTTAATAAAAGGCCTCATATATTTTTCCTAAGCAGACGTATATCTCTCTCGGTGTTAGTTGACCTGTTCCTATGGTCACAGGTCTATGGTAACTGTCGGGGGAAGGGGGGGGGGGGGTGTGTCCTCAATGGTGATTATCCAAGGGATATGTGGAATTGTCTAGGGTGGTAAGTCTTCAGAGGTAGTAGTCTAGGAAATAGTCATACAGAAATGTTAATAACAGCCAAAAACAATTTAATCAACAATGATTCCTGTCTGCCTATTCATGTGTAACAGTTCATTTATTCATATTTCAAGTACAAGTCCCTTTAATCTAAAAACTAGCACATCAATGATGTGGCGCTCATCCGGCATGCAGCAAAGAAATTGATGCAATTTGTACTTTGAACACAGTAGACATTGTAATGAATCGATGAAATGTACATGTATTGGTTACATGCATGTACAGATGATGAAGTGCCTATTGCAGATCTGGCTAAATGTGGTTTTGGAAGGAGACAGTGACATGTAGATATGAATGAAAGTCTGGAAATTGAAAATTTTTGGGGAATGTAAATTTTAATAGTTTTACTGTGTGACAGAGAAATTTGAAATAAAGCATAAAGTTAGTCAAGGTGAGGTATCTCTACCAACTGTGAAATCTTTATTGAGAGAGATTTGAAGGTTAAGATTTGTAATAAAAGAGAAAAGCACTGAATGACATAAGTTATGCATTGGTGTAAAAAAAGAATTTTAAGGTTGGGACATTTAAGGGTGGCTTCAGTGCATTGTCCCTCACTGTTTCAAGTCTTTATTAGCTCATAACCCGCTATTGTTGACCACTGTCACTTCTGGGTTCTCGGTTCTGTCGATGATGTCGACAGAAATCATGTAGAAAGGTATAGCCTTTGAAATAATCCAGCAGCCATGGGTTTCATAATGGACAGGGCAAAGAGTTAAAATAAATTTTGTATAAATTACCATAAATAATTTTCTAGATAAAATTTCAAAATTCCGAGTAGAAGTTCAATGAACCTCATGAAAGTCTTCCTCAATAAATGAGGAAGAAGAAGCAAGTTTTGTGATTTTGTAATAAATTTCGCATAAATTAGCATAAATAATTTTCTAGACAAAATTTCAAAATTCCATGAAGAAGTTAATGAACTTCATGAAAGTCTTTTAGATGGAAGAAAAAAAATCAAAATCAGTCAATAAATGAGGAAGAAGAAGCAATTTTTGTGATGTTTTAATAAATTTCGCATAAATTTGCATAAATAATTAGCATAAATTATTTTCTAGACAAAATTTTAAAATTCCGAGTAGAAGTTTAATAAACCTCATAAAAGTCTTTCAAATGGAACAAAAAAAAAATCGAAATCGGTCAATAAATGAGGAAGAAGAAGCCATTTTTGTGATCTTTTTAATAAATTTCGCATAAATTAGCATAAGTAATTTTCTAGACAAAATTTCAAATTTCCGAGTAGAAGTTCAATGAACCTCATGAAAGTCTTTCAGATGGAAAAAAAAAATCGAAATCGGTCAATAAATGAGGAAGAAGAAGCAATTTTTGTGATTTTTGAATAAATATCGCATAAATTAGCATAATTAATTTTGTAGACAAAATTTCAAAATTCTGTGTAGAGGTTCAATGAACCTCATGAAAGTCTTTCAGATGGAACAAAAAAAATCGAAATCGGTCAATAAATGAGGAAGAAGCAATTTTTGTGATTTTTGAGAAATGCGCATAAATTAGCATATTTAATGAGTTTCAAAATTCTGTGTAGAAGTTTCGAATCCCCCACCTAGTGCTATCATATAAAGCAAACGGAATTAAAATCGGGTAAGAAATGGCGAAGAAGAAGCATTTTGAAATTGTGGACGGACGACAGACGAAGGACGGACGGACGGACGGACGACGGACGCCTCGCCACGGCATAAGCTCATCTGGCCCATTCGGGCCGGATGAGCTAAAAATGACAAAAATCACATCTTGTGAAAAGAGGCCATATCCTCCATATCTTAAACAAGGAAATAGGACTGTCCAGGAAATAGGACTGTCCAGGAAATAGGACTATCCTAAGGAAGTTGCATTGTTACTGCCAAACTAGCACAGTTAAGAGTGTTTGATAAGATTTGCCTTCATGTCCTTGTGCTTTCCAATACAATAGGCCATGTTCGGTCCAAGAATTACTTGGTTTTATAATAGAAGCAGAAAAATCAGACAAATGAATCAAAAGAAGATTGAGGAAAATTTGACAAATAATAAGAAAGTTATGAACTTCTAATGATATGAAAAAACTAGGGAAACCTATGAAAATCACGGGAAAAATTGGCAACTCCATCATGAGTTTGTGATGTCATTCCCTCATGACTCACCAATTAATTTGTTTACACTGCTAACATGTAGTAATATATTTTTGCATGTATACACTAATACAGAGTAAATATTTTTCTGTAAAATTCATGAAAAATATGAGATTTTATATTAAAGATATACATAAACAAGATGAATATGACTGCGTCCCCTGTATGCCTCAGCCTAAATTCAGTTGATGGCTCAAACTGTTCTTGAAATATTACATGATAACCATAATTTTCATGGTAAATGGCATCTGACCTTTGACCTACATTTGCCAAAATCTAATCAGATCGTTTTCCTATAGTGATACACACTAGTACCCAGTTTGAAGTCAATGGATGAAATGGTTCTTGAGATGTAGTGTTAACAAGGCAAAAACCTGCAGTTTCAGAATTGACTTCTCTGACCTTTGACCTACTTACCCAAAATCTAATCAGATCATCTACCTATGGTTATACATACTAGCATCAAGTTTTAAAATTCATACCTCAAATGGTTCTTGAGTTATCGCGAGAACGAGGCTAACATCTGAAATTTCAGAAATTGACCTCTGTGACCTTTGACCTACGAAGGTGATACATACTAGGTTTTAAAAAAACTTTGGACACTTTTGATAGTTAATAACTAAAAAAATATACCTCGTATCAGTCTGAGGTCTTTACATTGTAAAGTTGAAGGATGTAAAATTAATTGGGAGCAATTTTTTTTTACGTTTCTCTGAATACTTTTCTTTAAATATTGCTCTGAATATTTCATTAGATTTTTCACTTTTTCAAAATTGAAATTAAAGTTGAAATTCCAGAATACCTTTTAAACCCAGAGTCATGAATCATTAATGACAATGGACAGCAAAAGGTGGGGAAATTTGACAGCTGCAACACACAATGGCAATTGTTGTGTTCTGAATTAATTACTGATACACAAAGATTTTGTGGCCTTGATTTTTCAAAAGGTGAAAAATCTAATTAAATATTCAGAGCAATATTTTAAGAAAAGCATTCAGAGAAATGTTGTGAAACTTGCTCCCAATAAATTTTACATCCTTAAACTTTACAATATAAAAACCTCAGTCTGATACAAGGTATAAATTTTGAGTTATTAACAATCAAAAGTCTCCAAAGTTTTTTTAACACCTAGTACTAGCACCAAGTTTGAAGTTTGTACCTCAAATGGTTCTTGAGTTATCGTGAGAATGAGAAAGTAGGACAGACGGACGGACGGACAGACAGACAACCCAAAAACATAATGTCTCCAGCACCACCTTTGCTGGGTGAAGGCATAAAAATGAGTGATTATGAATATGTAATATTTTGAAAACAATCTCAATATTTTTGAGTTCATGAAACATTTTGGGAAGATGTATACATGCAAACATATATTACTATAAACATAACTTGGTTCAAGCTAGGAGGAAATCATATTCCTGGACAAAAGTTGAGAATTTGTATTTGTATTATCAATATAAACAAAATAATTGGTGAGTTGTGAGGGAATGAATTCACAAATTATATATACATATATGGTTTTCCCTAGTTTTTCATGTCATCAAATAATTTACAACTATCTTATTAGTTGTCATATTTTCCTCAATTTTTTTTTTTTTTTTTTTTGGGGGGGGGGGGGGTTTTTATTTGTTATTCTTGGACCAGACAGGTCTTTAAAGGTAATCTAGAGTTCTGGTACTACTGATATTATATTTCGAGAGAAAAATATCAATAAGTCAGTATGAATTTTGATTCAAGAACCAGCTTGGGCTATTTCATAATGTCACAGAGCAATCACATGTAGCTGCACTATAGTGTATGAAATCTGTGGAACCTATCAGAAAAAAATCTATATCATGATGAAAGCTAAAAGATTTACCGCTTTTGTATTTCTTTGATTTCTGAGTGCATTTCATGATTAACACATTTGGGAAAAATTGCCATAATCATTGACAAACATCAACTTTAAGGGAGAGATATTTCACGTGGTGAGGGTTCTGTAAAAAAAAATATCTTCAAGAGATATAGGAAGACATTGACCGTTTCTGGCTAGATCCTTAAAAAGTGATTCCCATCCAAAAGAGAGTTAATGAGGAAACATGGAGGGGATTATGAACACTCCTTTCCCTTAAAGGAAACCAAAACCCAAGGAGAGGATCAATGTTATTGGAAAGTGAGAATTCAGAGAAGCACTTTACAAAAAGTTTCATTAAAACTGGTTAAAAAATGAGAGAGTTATGGAAGTTTGAAAAGTCTCGTTTTACTTTCTATGGGGATCCTCAAAAATTGCTTCAAAATGGCTGATTTTGTGAACAACTCTCCATTTGTTTTGTACACAGATTTTCAGATTTTCCCCATTATCTCTCAGGGTGCTCCTTGTCTCCTCCTGAACTCGACATATGTGGTGTAAAATACATTTTCCCATTATATATGTTGAGCTCAGAAGGAGATTAACTGCACCTTGAAAGATAATGGGGAAAATCTGAAAATCTGTGTACAAAACAAATGGAGAGTTGTTCACAAAATCAGCCATTTTGAAGCAATTTTGCCGATTTGAGGATCCCCATAGAAAGTAAAACGAGACTTTTCAAACTTCCATAACTCTCTCATTTTTTAACCAATTTTAATGAAACTTTTTGTAAAGTGCTTCTCTGAATTCTCACTTTCCAATAACATTGACAGAGATGCCAACCTCTCAACACAAAAAAACAGACTGGTTACCTTAAAAAATCAGATTTTCCATAGAAAAATCAGATTTTCACGAAAAAAATGTGACATGCATTATTAGCACGGTAAATTATGAAAATAAGGACCCGAAAGTGTTCACGAACATCTACTGATAAAAAAACTGAATCATAAAAACTGTTAAAGTGTCTCACTTGTCATTCATTCTGTAAAGTAAAAAAAAAAATTTTAAAAAAAAAATTAAGTGCCTCTTTCATGTTTACTGTTATTGTGGGTGTGGGTGTGGGTGTGGGTGTGTGTGTATGTGAGTGTAAGGTTGGGTGAAGCCTTGGATATGCATGTGTTTAACTGAAGAGACTAAATTTGCTTTTTATACCATTCACAAATATAGTACACTATCACACCATGGTGGTTTTTCTCATACCTTAAAAATAAAAGAAGTGTTTTGAAAACGCAGAAGTACATATAATTTACGTTTCATTTTGGGGGAGTCTAAATTTGGTAAGATTGTGCCATTCATCTACTCAAATATACTGTGAGATGAATTTATCATCAAATATTACATGTAGTATTCAAATAAATGATGATAAGTAAAGTGTTTCCAAAAATGAAATTTCTTTAAATAAGCAGCTAAGTGAGGCATTTACTGCCAGACTCCTCCCCCGAAGTTCAGGCAGCCGAGGCTGTTGAGAACAGCTCAGAGTACCGGCGGCGTCATGACGGAGTACTGGCGAATAGAGAATAATTTCATCAGTTTTGAACTAAATGCAGAGAAAATAGGGACAAACAAAGTCCAAAAATACAGTTTCTGACAATTTCTGTTCTGAAAAATGTCACGCACGACCAAAATCAGCCTTGGAATTTAGGGGTGAGCTCGGTGAAACCGCGAGTTTGAGTGCACATGCAGCACATATATGCATCGCAGTACGGTGGGTGCCACTCCTAATACTGACACGGGGGTACTTAAGACAAAATAATGTGAGACAAATACGACGGACTTCTATATAATTGTATCGGCGATAAAATACCCCTGTCACAATCGCTTTCTTAAAGAGGTTTCCCCGGTGAGAAAAGTGCGATAAACTCCCAAAATGAGGTTTTGATAGTTTTATTTTTCAAAGAAAAGAAGAAGCGTAAAAAAATCGGAAATCGTATTTTTTATAGGCAATATCGTATTGTCGTATTTTACTGTTTTTATCGTACTAAATACGATAAAATCGTACTAGTTGGCATCTCTGCATTGATTCTCTCCTTGGGTTTTGGTTTCCTTTAAAGCTAATACACAGTGCTGGTCATGGACTTTGAAAATGTGTTCTCATTACATATAGGTGATCTAAGACGAGTTGAAAGAGAATAATATAAGTCAGCACTATTTTTTTTGGCTACACAAATCTGTTTTCTCCTTCAAATATACAATTTCCTTTTTGTACATCGCAAGTTCAGAAACAATTTTATCCATATTATTGAGTGGATCTGACATAACATGCAAAATTTTCAATGATAAATATATCCTAAAATTGAACACATTCAGTTTAAAATTTTTAAGAAATGCAGGCATTCCAGAACCAGAGGTTTTTAAAGGTTATTCTCAATCCTGATAGGAGTTTCTGAAAATCAGCAAACCCTTTTTTTTTCTTCAAATTCTTTCCACTAAGTACTGGGCATTACCTTTAATTTGAATATTCAAAGAAAGGAGAGAGAGAGAGTTCAAAGAGGAGAGGAGAGGAGAGATAGGGAAAGAATATTCAAAGAGAGTGAGAGAATATTCAAAGAGGAGAAGAGAGAGAATAGTCAAAGAGGAGAGGAGAGAGAAAATACACAAAAGAGAGAGAGAGAGAGAGAGAGAGAATATTCAAAGAGGAAGAAAAATAATACCTACCTGGCGTTGATGTTGGTGGTGTTACGTATACTTTAGCAGCTTTCGATCTTGAATCAATGTACAAGGCCAAGAAGAGTACAGCAAAAAAGATTAGGAGTAAAACCAATGCAACAACCAACTTGTTCTCGCAGCAAAACTTCTTGAATCTCGTGCAGCAATCTCCTTTACCTCCGTCCAATGGGGTGGGGTCTACTATGACCACTGTGTCTTTCTTTCCTTTATCCTTGTCCTTTTCAGTGACCTTCTCTGCACCCTTGTCTGTGGTCTTGCTTGTTTCCTCCTTCTTTTCATCTACTGCTCCTGCTCCTTCTGCTCCTTCACCTCCATCTACTGCTCCTGCTCCTTCTGCTCCTTCACCTAAATTTACATTTTCGTAAGCTCCAAGTCCATCATTGGCCTTTTTTGTTTCTAAAAGAAGTATTCAAGCATTAAAATAACTCAGTATTTTTCATATTCATTCATGAGGATAACATTTATTATCATTTTATCTGATATCTACAAATTTCCAATTTTGTTTTGACTGACAAATATTTTCCATTGTTGCATGTACATGTAGGTAGAACACTTTGAACTGATTATTTAAACAAATGTTACACTAAAAATTGGACGTAAAATGAAAAAAAAAACCAACAACAAACAAGATGAATGTGACTGCGTTCCCTATATGCCTCCGCCTAAATTCAATTGATGGCTCAAACTGTTCTTGAAACATTGTGATTAGGGGCCTACAAGTACCAAGTTTGAAGTTCATACCTCAGATGGTTCTTGAGATATAGCGTTAACAAGGCTAACACCTGGAATTTCAAA
The DNA here is from genome assembly GCA_025618425.1 of Heliocidaris tuberculata. Lineage (NCBI taxonomy): Eukaryota > Metazoa > Echinodermata > Echinoidea > Camarodonta > Echinometridae > Heliocidaris > Heliocidaris tuberculata. Next base: position 15,801,585 of record CM046835.1, on the reverse strand, counting down.
AATTGACCTCTGTGACCTTTGACCTACGTACCCCAAAATCTAATCAGATCATCTTCCTATGGTGATACATACTAGCACCACGTTTGAAGTTCATATCTCATGTGGTTCTTGAGTTATCACGAAAACAAGAAAGCAGGAAGAACGGACGGACAGACAACCCGAAAACATGATGCCTCTGGCACCACCTTCGGTTTGGGGGGGGGGGGGCATAAAAAATCCCATCCCTAACGATGGTGGAATGCATGTATCAAACCTGTATTTTCCATGACGTTGATTTGATGTACTTTCGGTCTATCAGTCTGTGTATGGTCAGAGTCACTTTGTAGCTCTTCTCTGCTATTCATCCAGCACTCTATGGTAAAAACAAGTCGGAAGCCAGTCTTCACTGTCCTCTGCAATTAATGTAACAATGGGCAACACAACAGGAATTAAATTCTAAATCTTGATCTCATCCGTGATTCAACATTTCTCAAATTGGACAGGAAAATTCAAACGCTAAGAAAAAAGAAAGTGCAAGGGAGATGAAAATTTTGACTCTCACCTTACGGAACATGTTTACTATATCTGGACAAAAAAGGAAACCTAGACACTTCTACAGTTCAAGCAAAATCACTTTCTTTTATATTTTAGAAGCTGTAAAGTTCAAGTAAATGGTGTCCCAACTTTCCAAATTGCAAACATTCAAAAGGAATAAAAAAAGAAAAAAAAGTTGATACACACTAGGACTAGGATGAATAGACTACTATTTCTGACAGTCTAGGTACAATGATATTGTCATCATCATCATAATCATCTGGCACAAGATGAAATGGTTAGCCTGTAATTCCTGGTCTCTTCATCTGAAATCTTCACTTACAATGTACGAGTTATCACTTTGTGCGGTTGTGGGAGGAGTAATGGAAGCTCAAAGTGTTTATTCCACCAATATTTATCTAGAGTAAATGCTCTGGTGTGCGGCCACTTAAGACAAAATCCAATTTTGAAACTCTTTATTCCAGAATTATTTTCACTTTTACCCAAATAATGGAAGTTCGTATTGTTACCGTTTGAGCAAAAATATAAGCCCGAAAAAAATAAAGAGTTGCCTTGGTAATATTAATTTTTCATTTTCCCTGTTTTGGAGCTAGTGTGTGGCATACAACCATGTACCTGCACCGGTGTGCGGCCCCATGTACAAACTCAATGGAGAGCATCATGTGTGCACGAGCTTCAAGCAAAATCCCATCGGCCCGAGCCAGATCCCACCCCAAAGCTCCCCACAAGCGATCCGGCCGCAAACCGGTGCAGCAGTATCCGACAGTGACATCGCCATTCGCACGGAGCTTTTGCCGGTGTGCCACACACACTGAATATTGAAGACTGCAACTAGCAATCGGACACTTTTGAGCTTGCGACACATGAAAAATCCCGATCTAAAACTGAAAATTTCTTGAAATTCAGCTTATTTTTCAAAACCCTATTTCCTTAACAACACGCTTAAGAAAAGCATATTTTCAAAATTTTCAATTTTTCGTAGTGGGAACGCCAAGTGTATCGCTAAAAATGTGATATTTATGGACTTTTTTCATAGCCACTGCTGTTTTCCTTTGACTTTGGTAATGTACTCTGTGTGTGTGAGATGAGATATATTATGATTTTATGTATATTATGTATTTTAAAGTAATTTTGCAATGCAAACGATGGACCAGCCAGACACTGGCTACTGGCCGTACACTGCGGCATCTACTGTATACATCTTTTGAATTTATCTGTTGTGGTTATTTGCACTACATCTTCAGTAGGCTATTCCAGCCTTTGATGATTCTTTTGCTGAAAGACTTACTTTTTACATCCAGTTTACTGTGTGTCTTTGATATTTTCATGGAGTGTCTTCTAGTTGAGCAGTTGACAGGTTGGGAGAAGAAGTGGTCTCGAGGGATGTCAATAAGTCCATACATGATCTGGTGGACTGTGATGTCTCCTCTTCTCCTGTAATATGGCGAGTACAGATTGAGTTCTCTGAATCTTCTTTCATAAGGGAAGTCCTTTAACTCTCTCACAAGTTTGGTTGCCTTCCTCTGAACTCTTTCAATCTTCTTGGAATCCTCCTTGTATCTGCCATTCCAAAGGACACTCCCATATTCTGGGTGAGTTCTGATTAGTGTCTTGAAAAGAGTTGGCAAAGTTATTTTGTTTAGCTAAGTATATATATTCTCTTTACAACTCCAAGCAGCTGGTATGCTTTGCTTACAGCTGATGACACATGCTGATGGCATTTTAGTTGGTTGTCAATTGTTACTCAAAGGTCCTTTTCTCCAACTTTTGATTTCACTTCTTGTCCTAGCATGTGGAAGTCTACTTCTGGGCTTCTCTTTCCGATGCGTAATACTTTGCATTTATCACTGTTGAAGGGTAGCTGCCATCTTGCTGACCAGGTCTGTAAGGTGTCAATGTCCTTTTGAAGATCACTGATCGGTGTAAGACTACTCACTGTATTATAGCTTGGTATCATCAGCGAACAGAGCCACTTTGCTCTTACTCACAGCAGATGGGAGGTCATTAATGAAGACCAGGAAGAGGAAAGGCCCAAGTACACTCCCTTGCGGTATTCCACTAGTTACTGGAGACCACTGAGAGGATTCTCTGTTTATAGTCAGGGAGCCTGTTCCAAAATTCAATTCAGGTGAATCTACATAATACACTCTTGAATATTGTAACTATCTCGGGATGCAATTTCGGGCCCATTTCTTTAAACCAATGACAAAACAGTCATAACTTTATCCGCCAACTACAGAGATGTCTGTGATCTTCCTAAACCATTTCACGAAGAGCTTACTAGCTAGACATTGATCTTATAGCCGAATAATAGCCTACATTTAGCCTTCGTCGCAATTACACATATCTTTTTTTAAAAAAATTTCAATAAAACTGCAAATATTTGAATGAATTTGGAAAAACAAAGATTAAAAATAGTAGTGAGGTATAATACAGATGCAAAATACTTTTCACACTATGTACATTACATGTATATCACATATTTGCTTGTAAAATGCAATTATGAGTAATTCATTTCATGATCGATGAATCAGGTTTGGACATTAGATACATGCAGGTACCCCCGGGAAATGTATCTAAAATATTCAGTTTCAAAATCATAAATACAAGTGAACATGGGTCTGAAAACTAAAGAATATGCCTATGACTATTGTCTGCCTGCCGTGGCAGAATACGGTTCCTGTTCCCATGGCAAATTTTACCGTCACCAAAAAAACTATTATAAAAAACCTATTACAAAATATGTTTTGATATTTTGTTCTCACACAACCTGCACTCTTATCATCATAGTACAAGAAGAAAATATGATTTTCGAGTCCGATATGCTCGCAAATCATTTTCCTGATAATTATTGATAAGATACTAAAGAACCCATATTATAAAATAGTAAACTGTCAGAAGTTAAAGGCTGCAGTTACTGCATGTAAATAAAATACCAGTACATTTAAATATATGTTCTAAAACCATAAATGTATTATTTTTCTATCAAACAATGATAAAACTTTGCATTTATAACCTAATACCTTAGTGTCACCAGTCGTGGCACACCCTTGTAATACAGCATCATTGCTGCAACGCCCTGTGTCAACTGACCTATTCTCTACAGAGCAAAATCTACAACACACAAATCATGACGTAGGCAGCCCGACAAGCGCATTACACAGTGCGCATGCGCAATCCCGCAAAGACAATGCGATAGCCAGATAGTTTCCTGCGTATGGTTTAGTAGCATGCCGTGTACTAACTGAATATTTTTACAACAGAGTGATTTATCTTAGATTAATCCTTCCTTCGCAATATCATTTGCGAAGGGTGCGGCACCACTGGTGCAATGTGCGGCGACACTGGAGCAGCAGAAGCCCTGCAAAAGCGCCGCAGCAGCGATCATGCCATAGAAGAAAGATGCAATGTTTTAGGTGGATTTTATTCACAAGCATTTTCGGCATTGAATGGTGGGTGATTCCTCAACAACCATGGTATTTTCTGAAAATTATTAATCCCAAACTGTCAAACCCCTCCACGACTGGTGACATTACGGTACTTTTGTCTTGTTCTATGCTTCCTCGTTTGTTCAAGGACTTATGTTTTTCAGCCTATTCAACAGGTTCAACAGGATTAATATTCAGGATTAATATTTACAAATTTGTTTGAATGTTTTTATCCTACAAAGTTTCATATTCAGGATCAGGATGTTTACACTGCTGGACCAGTTAGTATAATTGCAGCGGGTGAGAGAGGGCGCAAGAAAAAAAATTTCTAATTGAATCGTAGGTGGATCTTTTCCATCTTAGACTTGAACACCTCTGGTGATGGATTGTTGATGACTTCAGGAGGGAGGTGATTCCAAGCCAAGGGAGTACTCACAAAAAATGATTGTTTTAGTTCCTCAGTGTTGGTATGGTGAATGGTGAAACTTTTGTTGTGGTTCACTACTACTTGTCTTTCTAGGATATTTTGGGCCTGAAAATCTTTGAATTGTTTGGTTTTAACAGATTGTTTTAGTCTTGCTTTAAGCAAGAAAATTTTCAATAGGAAGGGCTGGGACCAACCCCTCAATCACTTTGAAGAAGGTTGTTAACTTCAGGACTTGTCGCCTTGAAGATAGGGTTGGTAAGTTCAGCTTTTTTTTATGCTTGTAATGCTACCTGGGTTACGCGACTTGTAGTCTCCTGTGATGAACCTCACTGCTCTGCGTTGCACCTATTCAAGGCTCTGAATGTCCTTCTGTAGAGGTCCCACACACAGGCTCCGTACTCCAGAATTGATCGCACAAGGGCTGTATAAGCTGTACGTTTACACTGCTCAGGACAGAACTGGAGATTTCGGAGAAGAAGTCTTAGAACTGCATTCTTTGTTGTTACGTTGGCTTATATCATTTTTTTGTTTAAGTTTTGTCCCCCTATCTTTGGATTTCTTTATTTTTATCATTTTTTATATACATTCTTATGTTCCCTTTAATTTTTTTAACCCAAATTCAAATGTTTCCTTTCAACTAGAGATCAAAGTTTTGTTTTTCTTAAGAATGTGGAAATAAATGTGTTGATTCAGTTTTGATCAGTGTAAACATGCCTTGAATAGAAACATGACGTATTGTCTTATAATTTTCTTATATAAACGAGGATAAATTCGTGCTTAAGTGAATACGTATAAAGATAGTGTGTACAGGGCTGCCAACTCTCACGCATTGAGCGTGAGACTCACGCAATTCACCCAATTCTGACTGTCTCACTCTGATAAACAAATTCTCAAGCTGAACCCCCAAAATATAAAGTAACAAAAAAAAAAACTCTCCAAAATCTCTGATATTCCAAATATTCAATATGCCCAAGGCCTTTCGAGATTTTCCCGTGGGCACAAAGCAAAGCTTAACCAATGAAAATCATTTTCGGTAGTGCGCAAAGATTGGATTGGATAGGATTACGATTGTTTATACTGCGTGTATGTATATACGTGTGACGACTATGATGAGTGTAACTAGATGGCCGGACTGACATGGCTTTGGCGCGGCAGCCCGCCCGGGGTCCCAGCCCGGCCGCGCTGCATACGTGGCTCAGCAGAGTTTGCCGTCGATCGTACACCAACGTAATAGCCAGCACATCCCTCTACGGCAGGACAGCAGGATCTTTAATTTAAGTTTAACTCTTGAAATTCGTATTAAAAATCATACAGTAACAAATCTGGAACTTTGTAATTTTTCATGGTCAGTAAACTACATGTGGCATTAAGAACAATGTAACCTATTTATTACTTATTCAATTTTAATAGTAAATTAATATTATTATTAATGCTGCTTTGGCTATGACTGTGTACGTGTTGAAATCATGACTAAAGTATGCACCAGATTGCACCATTTAAAATGTAAAATTGTCAAAGCTCCCTACCGACGTGGAAGGGGGGACACCCCCCCCCCCTTCCACCCCTCGGTCGCTTCGCTCCCTCGCAATGTCTCACTCTAAACTCTCACTCAAGGTTGGCAGCCCTGTGTTTAGTGTCATTTATTGCCAGCCATAATCTACCCAATAAATGACATGTGATAGCGCTGCACATCAACTAAAAAAGATATGATGGGTTTGGAGGCATCTTAAGTCCTTGTCTCGCCAGTTGTCGTTCATCTTAGCTAAGATGGTTTTGTGATAAACATGTAGCGGACAACTAATGAACTACTGCTGGCTTAGTCAAGAACTTCAACATATGAGGGTTTCGAGAAACGGGCCCTTGTAGGACCACGTTTCGTAAAAACAACGCAAATTATCATAAAAAAATAGTGCAACGCTGACCGGTTCCGATGCGGCATGCTAAATTTAATTGTGCTAATATTTCGCACACGTAGATACTGCCGTCTATGCATGCGACGGTGTGAGATATTAGCACAATTAAATTTAGCATGCCGCCTTGGAACCACTCAGCGTTGCTCTGCCTTGTACTCTGTTCATCTACAGCGCACATTCCATGCCGATCTTGCCGTCTTTGTAATGCTAATCGCACCGCAAAAGCTACACGTGAACGGTAAGTAAATCCACATCAATGTCACCATAAATTGTATTTTTTCACATTTCTCATGATCCGATCGTTGAAGTGGTCAGATGAGCTGAAAGAGGAAGATTTTAGCAAACTGTTGAAGGTGGTTTGGAAGGTTCACCATACGTGGCAATGGATGAATTTTGCCCACTGATTTTTTGTTTACTTGTCTCTCCGTAGGGGAGATTGCCTCCCGTGTATGGCTTGATGTTCAAAGTTATGGTCAGGGGTCCTAAAGCTACGCAGGTCCTAAAGCTACACACCATGCAAATACGCGCAATGCGATGTGTTCAATGTTCCAAACTTTTGATGTGACTGAGCAACAAGATTATCATTTACGTTTGCCAAAAAGAAAGAGTAATTTTCCTTTATTTTTGAAATATTATCACTATTTGGAAATTGGGGTGAAATTCACATCAGTCGGCTTCAGAATCAAGATTTGCATTAATTTATTACATGTGCGTAGCTTTAGGACCCTTTCATTTTATTGACCAAATTTGACATGGGTATCGACATCAACTAGAAAATTAATGTTATTGACACTTGTCCATCGTAATTTTCTCAGGGATTTAATTTAAGAGTATGTAGAATCAAGAGACATAAAAGAAATTCGCATAAATGATTGAAAAGGTGACTTTTCAGCCGCTTGAAACAAAGTGCGTAGCTTTAGGTCCGCCCATCATACATGTACATGTCATAAAACATCAAGCCTGTATGGAAATGTAACTACATGTAAGACCACTCATAGCGACTGTACTCTACTTTGTGTCTAGACTCTAGGCAGTCATACACCTCAACACTTTCAAACTCACACTGCACAAAAGTCACCAACATTCACTCAAAATCAGCATTTAATTTACAAATACCGACACCAACATATCAATGAAATACAAATAAATTCAACTCACCAATGTTGGAAAAGATAATTCCAAAAATGAAATCCGTAATTTACTGTCAGTTCAAGCGAAACGGCCAGGTACCCGGTATCGCAAGTCATTGTGTACATTTCCTGATCGCCGCGAGCGCTGACATCTCCCCCTAAAAAATTCAGTCCCTATCGCGCACACGTAAAAGTCCCAATTTTCCGTGTGCGCGATCGTAGAGATCGATGTGCGCGCGTGATACTGAGTTTTTGTGGACAAAATTTTATTGGCCGAGTTTAGTCTAAAACATCGGCAGCATGATAGACAACATGGAATATAGCGAAAAAAATTGGCGGGGATTTCTTCGGTTTTGAACATGATTTGGACTTTGGATTTTGCTGGAAATATCAGAAGTTCTTGCTAACGGCCATTTAAGGTAGTGAGATTTTTAAGAGCTGAATTTGAAGGGAAGTATTTGAAATATTTATCTTATTTTTCTCCCCATACCTTTAATACATGCGATAGAAAATGGTCTAGTATTTTTGCATTCGTCCCGCTTAGTGGTATGACCACTATTACTTGGTGTGGGTTAAACTAACATGACTAAGTAGATCTAAGAGAGGTCGGGTTAACTCGGCACTAGGGCGAACTCGGTACAACGGGAAAAGTGAGGCGGAGTTAGCCTGGACGGCTTAAATCGATCATGAAATACCAATGTGTAAAGTTTTGTTGTAATTACTAGCTAAGAATACGTTTATTAACCATTCTTTTTCAATAGAATTGTATGAAATACTTACTTTGCAGATAATCTTGCAATTTTCTTGAGCTAACATGATAAAAAAAGTGACATTTTAGACAGTTTAATCACACGACGGTTCGCAATTAATCGCTGTGCATAGCATGCACTGTGTTTGGTATGGTAGTGGACCCTATTTCCGAACACTTTTCACAAAATCAACCATAGCAAATAAAATATTACATGAATATCTGTCAAACTTACATAATGAATGCTCAAAGTCCTACAGAAAAAGAAGTTGATGGAATTTGAAAAAGACAACGTAGATTTAATACGATATTCCCTTCCGAGCGAACCCCTTCCCAACAACGCGACGTTTGGTCCCTTCAAAAAGGTATTGTATTACCGAACGTGTGCCACCTATGGGAAAAAGACACAACCTACCCTGATTTGGCGCGAACGGGATGAAGACTAGGGGTGACGAGAGAGCAGGTTATAAGATATTACTTATGGTTTTTTTTTGCCTCATTTTATGATCTTCTACCCTGTGTTCTTTGTTTCAATAGTGTGGAGAACATACACGTAGTCCCACATGTATGAAAACCATTTTAGGCGCTTTAACTGTACACATTCAGTAATACAATGCTGTTCGGAAATACAATCCATGATATACGGTATTCGGAGCGATGGCTCGGACACACATTTTGCAAAACCTCGCAGTCGGTAAAAAAAAAATGTTATCCATCAAGAATTTATCGAACTACTGGCATTCCCCTGGACACTATTTTCTTTGAAAACATGTCCTACTTACAGTGTACATGCGATATGCTTCGATGCGTCTCTCATTGATCGTTGGCTAACTTCAGCTCCCTGTGTACGTGCGCGTTCATTCATGAAACGGTACTTGCTATTTTGTAGCTATGCTCAGCTTGCCTGCTTATTGCGTGCACAATAAACTAGGCCGTGCCCATTACGTGCATGGTCACAAGCTGATTGGCTTGTGTCTCTTCTCGAGCCAAAGAGTCGGTGCACTGTTGAAAGCCAATTGGCAGAAAGTCACTCACATGCACAAAAGTCTCTCAAATTCTCTGTGGTTTATTCCGTCATGCGCACAGCTTTACACTTTGATCGATTGTTTTATATTTAAATACTGCAATATCCATGTGCATTGTAATTGGGCACACTATATTTGGTCGTGGAATAAGCCACTATTGTGTATAAACGAAAAGAACCCTTTACATAGACTTGTACACAATAGTCAATAGTGGCTTATTCCACTACCAAGTATAGACAGTGAGCTGACTGATTTAAATCTAGTGGACACACTATACTTGTTCGTGGAATAAGCCACTATTGTGTATAAACGTATGGAGCCCTATGGCACGCCATTAGGGAATTAAATATAATTGTTCAACATCAATACAAAATATATTTCACTTTAACAAATATATATTTATCTTTTACAAAATAATTTCACTCCAGTCAATATATATTTCACTCTTAACAAATATATTTCACTTTTCACAAAATTTCATTTCACTATTTCACAAATATTCATGTCACGTTTTCACAAAAATCCTTTTCACTTTTAACAAAATTCATTTCACATTTTACAAAATTACATTTCACTTTTAACAAAATTTCATTTCACTTTTTCACAAAAATCCTTTTCACTTTTAACAAAATTTCATTTCACTTTTCCCAAAAATACATTTCACTTTTCACAAATTTTCATTTCACTTTTCATAAAAAAATTCATTTCACTTTTCGCAAAAATTCATTTCACTTTTCACAAAAAAATCATTTCACTTTTCACAAAAATTCATTTCACTTTCAAGAGGAAATAAATTCCACTTTAAAAGAAAAATGCATTCCATTTATAGGCCTATTGTCTCGAAACAACTTTGCTTGTCATGCATCTAGACCCCGATCTGGACCTGCGTGTACATTCCTCTCGTATAATATACATGTGCGTACTGTGCGTAGAAATCATTCCTCTTTCACCAAAATCATTTCACTGTGATAAAAACCATTTCACTCTGAAAAAAAATACGTTCCTCTTTTTTCTCGGCCTAAAGGTGGCGCTATAGCCGGCTAGCTCGAGCTACCACACGTGCCCGGCGCGGCGCAATCGAATCCCATCCAATTTCTGAACGCGACGTCGACGTTTATACTCCCCATCCTCAGGGGTGTCGCTAGAACATTTTGAATGGGGGGGGGGGGGGTGACACCCAAATTTGCTGACAAAAATGCTGCACCTTAATCTCTCCCCTCCCCCCCCCCCACACACAAATAGCAATAAAAGAAAATCGCAGATGTAGACAGGGGGGGGGGGGGGTCGCTAGGGAGGGGGTGGGGGAGGGGTGTGGGGGTGTCACACCCCCACTCGAAGTTTTTGTCGGCAAATGCGCCACCTCTGTCGGCAAAAAAGGAGGGGAAAAAGGGGAAGGGAAGAGGAAAGATAAAAGGAAAAGAAGAAAAGAGAAAGGAGTAGGGGAAAAAAAGAAAAGGGAAAGGAAGGGGGGGGGAAGAGGGAAATGAGAAGGAAAAGAAAAGGAAAGGAAAGAAAAAGAGGGGAAAAATGGCATTATTTTTTGGTCGCTCGCACGTTCACTGGAATATCCAAATATTTGTGAAGCAAGGTTCCCAGATAATAATATTATGTAACTTTTGTTTGTAACTTCTGTACGTTTTCACTACGAAAAGTTAAACAAAATTTTGCTCGCCCGCAAGAACATTGGAATTTTAATATTCGGGCAAAAATCGTCCCCCTTCGGCAATGGGGCAGCCCCCCCCCCCTTCCCCCGATGATTTTCAAAAGTTCCGATATTCATTTTTGGGGCAGCAAGGTGCTGGAATATCCTATTTTTGTGAAGCATTGCAAGGTTCCCCAAGCTTTTGCTTTTAGAGGTGTGTCCTCCAACTATATATGTACCACATTAATGCATATTTTGTCATATTTTTTGTTAAAGATACATGTACATTATTTTTGCTCATTTATTACTTTGTATATTGAAAAGTTGGAAATAAATGTGCTTAAACTGAAACTGAAACTAATATCATGTAACTTGTGTATTCACAGGCGTAGCCAGGATTTTTCAATGTGGAGGAGGGGGGCAGACGTGAAGGATCCAACCGCGTAGCCAGGATTTCATTTTAGGGGGCGGTTGTGAGCACGCGAAGCGTGCGAAATTGGTGATGAGGGGTGGGTGCAGGGAGGGAGGGGGAAGTTTCCCCCCTCCCTCGCGAAGCGCGAAAGCTGTGACGTTTTAGCAAATTTGAGAGAAAGATCCCATTGCCCGAATATCAACCGTTCAATTTCTAAATGTTTGCGAGCGAGCGAGCAAAATTAAAAAAACAAAATTTCATCGTGAAAATGCACAGAAGTTACATACACACATAGGCGTAGCCAGGGGGCCCATTAAAAAATAAAACGAGAGCGAAAAAGCGGTGGAAGTGAGAGAAAAAAGTCTAAACAGGCGCTACAAGCCGTTATCTTTCTCTCAAAATTTGCTAGAACGCCAAAGTTCCCCCTCCCCCCGGGAAGGGGGAAATAACTCCCCTCCCTGCACCAATCCCTGATGCATAGAGTGCAATGTTGCGTCCAAATAATTGAAAGCAGTCCGGGCGTCGAACTATAACTTTCCACCTAAAAAAATTGTTTGCTACGAGCCGTTATCTTTCTCTCAAATTTGCTATAAAAAATAAGAGCTTTCGTGCTTCGCGCGGGAGGGGGGAAATTTCCCCTCCCTGCACCCACCCCTGTTACATACGGTATAGTGTTGCGTCCAAATAATTGAAAAGCACCCCGGGCGTCGAACTAACTTTCCGCCTAAAAAAAAGGTGCTAGCCGTTATCTTTCTCTGAAATTTGCTAAAACGTCAAGAGCTTTCGCGCTTCACGCGGGAGGGGAAAAACTTCCCCCCTCCCTCCCTGCACCCACCCCTAGTCATCACCAATTTCGCACGCTTCGCGTGCTCACAACTGCCCCTGCAAAATGAAATCCTGGCTACGCGGTTGGATCCTTCACGTCTGCCACCCCCCCCCCCCTCCCTTTGAAAAATCCTGGCTACGCCTGTGCATACACAAGTTACATAATATTATTATCTGGGAACCTTGCAATGTTTCACAAAAATTGGATATTCAAGCACCTCGCTGCCCGAATATGAATATCGGAACTTTTGAAAATTCTCGGGGGAAGGGGGGGGGGGGGCTGCAGCCCATTGCTGAAGGGGGACGCCTTTAATATTAAAGTATTGAAATTCCAGTGTTCTTGCGAGCGAGCAAAAATAATGCCATTTTTTCCCTTTTTTTACTTTCCTTCCCTTTTCTTTTCCTTCTTTTTTCCCCCTTTTCTTTTTCTTTTTTTCCTTTCCTTTCCCTTTTCTTTTTTCTTATCTTTTTTTCTCCTTTCTCTTTTCTCCTTTTCCTTTTATCTTTCCTCTTCCCTTTCCCTTTTTTCCCTTCCTTTTTTTTTTTTTTGCCGACAGAAACTTTGAGTGGGGGTGTGACACCCCCACATCCCTCCCCCACCCCCTCCCTAGCGACTCCCCTGTCTACATCTGCGATTTTCTTTTATTGTTATTTGTGTGTGGGGGGGGGGGGATTAAGGTGCAGCATTTTTGTCGGCAAATTTGGGTGTCACCCCCCCCCCCCATTCAAAATGTTCTAGCGACACCCCTGAGGATGGGGAGTAACGTCGACGTCGCGTTCGGAAATTGGATGCGATTCGATTGCGCTGCGCCGGGCACATGTGGTAGCTCGAGCTAGCCGGCTATAGCGCCACCTTTAGGCCGAGAAAAAAGAGGAACGTATTTTTTTTCAGAGTGAAATGGTTTTTATCACAGTGAAATGATTTTGGTGAAAGAGGAATGATTTCTACGCACAGTACGCACATGTATATTATACGAGAGGAATGTACACGCAGGTCCAGATCGAGGTCTAGATGCGTGACAAGCAAAGTTGTTTCGAGACAATAGGCCTATAAATGGAATGCATTTTTCTTTTAAAGTGGAATTTATTTCCTCTTGAAAGTGAAATGATTTTTTGTGAAAAGTGAAATGATTTTTTTATGAAAAGTGAAATGAAAATATGTGAAAAGTGAAATGTATTTTTGGGAAAAGTGAAATGAAATTTTGTTAAAAGTGAAAAGGATTTTTGTGAAAAAGTGAAATGAAATTTTATTAAAAGTGAAATGTAATTTTGTAAAATGTGAAATGATTTTTTGTGAAAAGTGAAATGAATTTTTTATGAAAAGTGAAATGAAAATTTGTGAAAAGTGAAATGAATTTTTGGGAAAAGTGAAATGAAATTTTGTTAAAAGTGAAAAGGATTTTTGTGAAAAAGTGAAATGAAATTTTGTTAAAAGTGAAATGTAATTTTGTAAAATGTGAAATGAATTTTTGTTAAAAGTGAAAAGGATATTTGTGAAAACGTGACATGAATATTTGTGAAATAGTGAAATGAAATTTTGTGAAAAGTGAAATATATTTGTTTAGAGTGAAATATATAATGACTGGAGTGAAATGGTTTTGTAAAAGATAAATATGCATTTGTTAAAGTGAAATATATTTTGTATTGATGTTGAACAATTATATTTAATTCCCTAATGGCGTGCCATAGAGCCCTTTACATAGGCTTGTACATGTAGTGGCTTATTTCACGACCAGGTATAGACAGTGAGCTGACTGATTTAAATGCAGTGGACACACTATACTTGTTCGTGGAATAAGCCACTATTGTGTATAAACGTATAGTGGTGGATCCAGTGTCCGAACACTTTTCAGAAAATCAACGATAGCAAATAAAATATCAAACAAATATCTGTCAAACTTTAGTAACATAATGAATGCTCAAAGTCCTACAGAAAAAGAAGTTGATGGAATTTTAAAAAGACAACGTAAATTTAATACGATATTCCCTTCCGAGTGAACTCCTTCCCAACAACGCGGCGTTTTGGTCCCTTGAAAAAGGTACTGTATTTCCGAACGTGTGAAACCTATGGGAAAAAGACACAACCTTTGTTTCAATAGTGTGGTTTTCATATGCGTGGGATTACGCGTATGAAAACCCATTTTAAGCTCTTAACTGTACACGTTCGGTAATACAATCTGTTCGGAAATACAATCCTTGACCATGTTGACTATACAAGTTCAAGTTCAAGTTCAAGTTTATTTTGTCTTTCAGAAATCATATATAACAAAATATCATAGAGTATAATCATAACAATACAGAAAAGATCTATTCTTTATAGCACACAATTTAGAATAAAGAAAGACGAGAGACCTTGGTTGAAGCACAGCTTGTTAAATTAAAGGCCCCTCAGATAATGTGACAAAGATAACTGATTCATGAAAACAACAACAAAAAATATAAGTAAAAAATATACAACTATTTACAAAATACACTCAGAAAACAACTACCCAACGATGTATCGACGATCGACCACAGTATGCACCTACTGAGTGCAGTGGTAGGTTCATGACCACAACAACTATGGTGGTTGTTCCAGTGTCCGAACACTTTTCAGAAAATCAACAATAGCAAATAAAATATCAAACGAATAGCTGTCAAACTTACATAATGAATGCTCAAAGTCCTACAGAAAAAGAAGTTGATGGAATTTTAAAAAGACAACGTAGATTTAATACGATATTCCCTTCCGAGTGAACTCCTTCCCAACAACGCAGCGTTTTGGTCCCTTGAAAAAGGTATGATGGGGGACCTAAAGCTAAGCAATTTGTTTGCAGCGGCTAAAAAGTCACTTTTTCAATGATTTATGCGAATTTCTTTTATATATCTTGGTTCTACATACCCTTAAATTAAATTCCTGAGAAAATTATGACGGACAAATATCAATAACATTAATTTTCAAGTCGATGTCGGTACCCATGTCGAATTTGGTCGAAAAAATGAAAGGGTCCTAAAGCTACGCACACGTAATAAATGAATGCAAATCTTGATTTCTAAGCTGACTGACGTGAATTTCATCCCGATTTGCAAAATAGTGATAATATCACCAAAAATAAAGGAAATTTACTCATTCTTTTTGGCGAACGTAAATGATAATCTCGTTGCTCAGTCACACCAAAAGTTTGGCGCATTGAATGGGTCGCATTGCGCGTATTTGCGGGGTGCGTAGCTTTAGGACCTGCGTAGCTTTAGGACCCCTGACCATACTGTATTTCCGAACGTGTGAAACCTATAAGACACAACCTTTGTTTCAATAGTGTGGTTTTCATACGCGTAATCCCACGCGTATGAAAACCCATTTTAGGCGCTTAACTGTACACGTTCGGTAATACAATCTGTTCGGAAATACAATCCTTGAGTCACGCGAAGATCCCCATCAGGCATCACACCGAGAGAGCTAACAAACTCGCTGTGTGTGTGTGTGAAAATACATGTCATGATTATACGTACGGTATGGTGGTTGATCCAGTGTCCGAACACATTTCAGAAAATTAATGATAGTAAATAAAATATGAAACGAATATCTGTCAAACTATACATATTGAATGCTCAAAGTCCTACAAAAAAAGAAGTTGATGGAATTTTAAAAAGACAACGTAGATTTAATACGATATTCCCATCCGAGTGAACCCCTTCCCAACTACGCGGCGTTTTGGTCCCTTGAAAAAGGTACCGTAATTCCGAACGTGTGAAACCTATGGGAAAAAGACACAACCTTGGTATCAATAGTGTGGTTTTCATACGCGTAATCCCACGCGTATGAAAACCCATTTTAGGCGCTTAACTTTACACGTTCGGTAATACAATCTGTTCGGAGTTACAATACTTGACTATGTATGCATGCATAGCATGTATTAGGCTTACCAATATAAAAACCTGTTTTTTTTAATTAATCCTATCCTTTCTGAAGGTCAAAGAGGTGTTCAAGTGATAGGCAGTGCGGCAGTGCAGTATCATCAATATCACACGAGATACCGAATGAATAAGAATTAGCCCGCGCGCGCCCGCCCGGCCGCGCCCTACCCTAGCTAGCGCGATACGTACGTGCCGATATGTACCATGTACCGAAAACAGGGCCCGGTAGTCACTTCGCTGATGATCGATGTGTCATCAAACGGGTTTTCCCCTTTTTGTCTGAGGCGCGAGTAGTTCCAAAGAATTGGGGTCGGGCTAACTCGGCACTCGGCACTGCGCGGTGACTATGTTTTCAAGAGTTGAAGTCCACGCTACGCACCGTACCCTTTTTTAGCCTTAAATTTCATGTTTTGCTTAATTTTACTTCTTGAAACTGTCAACATTACTTCTCTGCTAATCATTTTACACATTGATATCAAATAATTTGAATTTAAGTGTTTTGAAATGTGTAATTAAATGCGAAATTCACCACAAGTGTTTGCCGGATCACTTTGACTCTCTGGGCTCACTCCGCGGCGATTTTCCGCCAAGGCCGAGTTCGCCCTAGTGCCGAGTTAGCCCGCATCCAATTCTATACTAGTCTGTTGTCAAATCAAATTATAAAAATAAAGCGAGAGCGAAAAAGCGGGGGGGGGGGGGGGGGAGGAGTGAGAGGGAAAAAACCCCTAAAAATAGATGCTACATACGAGCCGTTGGGACCGTTATCTTTCTTTCAAAATTTGCTATAAAACGTCAAAGTTTTCGCGCTTCGCGTGGGAAGGGGGAAGGCCCGGGGGGGGGGGGGGGGGTATGTCTCATTGAGGCCTGTACAGCATCCGCGTACCGTCCATGAAAACAAGTAACAAGGGTTGTTTTTTTCAACACCAGACGGGTAACCCGGGTCAGGGGCGGATCTAGCTTTTTTCCAAGGAGGGGGTTTGAGGGGCTGAGCTGGGTATTGCGAGGGAGCGTAGAGACCGAGCCCGAGCGAGCGAAGTGAGCGAGGGGGGAGGGTGTGGCAGGGGGGTATCCCCCCTCCCACAGTAGGGAGATTTTTCATTTTTAGGGTTGCTAGCTTGCGATTTTAAGCATACTTGCATGCTCTATTTTTTCTCTTTTTTGCCCAAATAAATGGTTACTTGGCAGCCCAAGGGGAGGGGTTTAAACCCCCTAACCCCCCCCCCCCCGTAGATCCGCCACTGCGGGTATCTCGTAGGGTATCAAAAACAGGAAAATTCTGAAAAAACACGATAAAAACTACTTTCGAAAAATAAACTCAAGGGCAATTTCAAAGGCCTATTGTACTGCCCATAGAAATCAGGTTCGGATTACGTAATACGCCATTGTAATGTTCGCACATTTCTAAAGGTGATAGACAGGGCTATTGAAATTGCCTTCAGTTGATTTTTCGAAAGTAGTTTTTATCGTGTTAAAAAAGGGTATCAAATTCACGAGTGATGAGAAAAGATCCTCGAAAAGGGTAGAAAATTTAAATTTTGACAGTATTCGGGAGCCGGTCAGGAGACCAATGAACAGCTGCATGATTTATGCTTAACCGGCTGTCGGCTGTCAATAATCTCGGGAATCTTCATTATTAGTAGTCTGTTTGGTCTATTTAATTGGGCTTTTTTTCACTTGAATTCCATAAAATAGTTGTGTTTTTACGCGGGTTTTCGCCCCGGTTTTGGCGAGATTTTCGCGGTTTGGGGTTTTGTGCTATGGTTTTGTGAACGTGGATATTTTTCCATTAATCCAAAGAGGTTCTTTTCTATTCTTTCAATAAAAACATCATTCTGTAATGTGTTCCAAAGTAAATATTTGCCTGTAACTCTTCCTTTTTAACAAAATAAGGGCAGACAAGAACCAATCCTCGAATACGGTGTACAATACTTTGCAAAATCTAAAAAATCCCTGTTAAGGATCTAAAAATCTGAAAATTGTCGCGGGTTGCCCTGAATAGGGTATCAAATATCTCAGTCCACTAAAATCCTCGTTAAGGGTGCTTTTCAGAAAGTCACGGACGCGGATGCCGTGCAGGCCTCAATGAGACATACAGGAAACTTCCTGCAGGGGGTCTCAACTCCGCCTCTGCATCCGGCTTTCCATGGGGGCATTTCCGGCGGGTCAAAAGTGCACACTGCTCCCACATTTCATGTATTAGCCTATGAAGCCGAAATTTTTTCAGTGTACCAGCGAAAATCAGATTTTGGCCTGCGCGCAGCGCGTAAAAGTATTGTAATTATAAATATGAATATTCGTGAATTTTATAACTAATTAACATAAAATTGAACTGTAAAAGACTTGTACTGTAGCTGTGCAGCCAAATGAGAAGCAGTAGATTATAAGATGATGATGAAGAAGAAGATTTAGGAAGAAGAAGAAGAAAAATAAGGAGGAGGAGGAGGAGAAGAAGAAGAAGAAAAAGAAAAAAAAAAAAGAAAAAGAAACACCGAGTCTGAGAAGGAGAAGGAGAAGGAGAAGAACAAAAAGAAGACAAAGAAAAAGAAAGAAAAAAGGCTGAGTCTGAGGAGAAGGAGAAGGAGAAGGAGAAGAAGAAGAAGAAGAAGAAGAAAGAAAAAAGGCTGAGTCTGAGGATAAGGAGAAGGAGAAGGAAATGAAGAAGAAGCAGAAGAAGAAGAAGAAGAAGAAGAAGAAGAAGAGGTAGTAGAGGGGGGGGGGGGGGGGGGTCTCATCACAAAGATCTCCCATTCTCAAAGTCTACGACTTACAGAAGGCAGCTGTACTGGGCATAACGAGACTCGTTAAGAAAACTCTTAGACAATAGATCAACTACAAGTTGCAATTGATAGAAATTAGTGCTTTTTGTTAAAGTAAAGTTTTTCAAGGATACACGGACTTAATCCTTTTCTGCAGATGCTATAGGGCCTATTCATAATCATAAGTGACACTATGTTGTCACGATGGGAGGGGAAGGCCCTGGCCACGACAAAGGGCAAAACGGTTTCCCCTCAAAGGAAAACTAAATATTCACCCTCAGGTTCCTATATTTAATCTTTTGTCTTCCTAAAATTTAATGATTGAGACTTCAATTGAATTAAGGCACCTCCTGCATCAATTGGAATGATCATTTATTTATTTTTTTTCATTTTCCCACTTTTCTTTTCTGTTGTAGCCCTCCTGCGATATCAAATTTCCCTTTACTGATCCATTCATTCCCTTCTGCCTTGCAGATTTGGCATATCTGAAGTAAAACTGAATCCCCCCCCCCCCCCCAACGAGTCCATCAACAGAAACCCCACACACAACACCTAGCACTTTCTTACGAAAATCAGTCTATCATCCAGTAATTCAAGGTTGCGTAAGGCTGTATGACAGAAATCCACCATCACACTTCAGAAGACATACTATAATATTATTGTGCCTGCATCATTATCATCACCACATCTTTCACAAAATTATGGGGAAAAACAACAGAAAAATTTTCTCAGTGTGAAATGGTGTTTATTGAAATAACTCAATTATCAACGTAAAACGTAACGCTCTCTTCAAATGCTACATACAGATTATAACATTAAGTTCATGGACAACAAATCATGGGGCGGGGGGGGGGGCAATACCAATTTCTAATTTTGTTTCTATTCTTTTTTGCAAGCAAACAATTTTATATTCTTCTAATGACATCCGATATAGGTGGATTGTAATGTATATTCATGTACAGCCTTTCAAACTATCATCACAATATACAAGACATAAAAGTACAAAGACATCACCTTACTGCCCAATATGATATAAGGTCATGTTTGTCCAAATATTGGTAGTTTTGAAAATTTGGGGGCGGGCTAAAACTCCCAAGCGCCTGATTCGTCTGCCTAGAAACATACCCCAGATTAATTGCACATAATACTTGCACAGATGAAAAAAGTGAACGAATTACAGATTCTAGAACCATTTGTGTTTAAAGAAACAGAATCATAGCTATCTCAGGATAGCTTCAAGGAGCTGATGAAAGGGATTATCACTTTAAGGTTAAAGATCAAGTAGAATATCATGACTAAATCTGAATGCACTACTTATGCTTAAATTTATAAACACAAGTTGCATTAAAGCTGATTAACCAAAAATCATTTTTTATCATAATATAGTCATGCAACATTTTTCAAAATCTTTTTCTAATTACTTTGGAATTAAAAGAAAAATCATTTGAATTTACAAATTTATTGGTTATATTTAGAATTCAAAACTGCATTAGCCTTACGTGAAATGGGATAATTGAATGTGCATAACTTAAAAGGTTTTTAATTGTATTTCAAGTGTGACAATTTTTTAAATTGATTATCCCATATTTTAGACCAAAATATCGCTCTATATGATACTATCAAATAAAACGAAAAGTATGATGAAATTTATGAAAAAAAATGAAGAACAGAATACATAAGAAATCCATAAAACAATGAAATACATGCAAGAGTAATGACTATCTCATAATCATGTTTCAAATGGGCCAGTTATGCCAACTAAAAGTTTTTTAATTACATACACATTAACATGGACATGTAGACCTACGAAAGGGACATCAGTGGTAGCCAAAGTATTCAAAGTATTTAAAAATTACAAATTTTGGGGTGTATCTATAAAGGGTCCAAGAGTAAAACGTCAAGTGATTGCAATAAGGGCCATTCAATAGCCTTGATACAACCCCCCCCCCCCAAGTCAAATTTATTGGTCAAGTACACACCCAACTTTACAAATTTGCTTGTTTCCCCTTTAAATAGCTCTTTCCAATTGACCCATATTTTGACATTTAATAGTTTAATGTCCAGCTCTGAAATATATGCATCTTTCAGGGATTTAGAATATTCAATTATTTGCCGTTATGTAAATTAGCAATAAATATCTCTTTAAAAAAACATTTAAACTTGAAATAATAATAAAGATAAAGAATACTTTGATCCTTTATGACTCCAAGGCAGTACTACACATTCAACAAGCTTTGCAGCTGATGAGCTTCCTTGGACAACCTGCATAATGAAAACAAAAAGAAAGAAAAGAAAAATTAAACTTCTTGTAGACTGTAGACTGGATTTTAAAGAAGGAAAAAATGGGTACATCTCTACTTTTATGTTACAATTTATTTTTCTTCTTCAAATGATAGAAATGTAAATCTAGGTTCAAATCTTCTAAGAGAAGTAAATATTTTCCATTACAAATTTGATCCAAGACCAAGACCTCTAGTAAACTTCGAAATGGTTAAATCAGTCAGCAGGTACAATCAAAATGATTTAATGGACTTCAGAATTCGATTATGACTATATACAGATTAGGGGTCAAAGAAAACATGTACACGCCTAATGAGTTTAAATTCTAGGCCCTATAAGTATCATAATCTTACAGAGCTACTACTAGTAGTAGAACTACGTCTAAGCTATGGCCACAATGAAATTTACACTTAGATGTCTACATTTTCAACAAAAAAAATAATAATTTTTTACCTTGCCAGTTCAACTTGGGTTTCCTGCAGTGAGTGGATGACAAAATCTACAGCCCAGGTAGGGTCTATCACGGTATTGGATGATCTAGCCCTGGTCCTGGTCCTGGTCCCCCTGTGACTTTGTTCCACTACTTTGGTCCATTTATCAATGTCAATGATAGCTCTGCAATCAAAGGAGAAAAAACATTTAGGATCGTGGTTGTAATAAAACTAAAAGCATAGATCTACTGTCTAGATTTATATCATAATGTATATCATAGATTCATACTCTCAGTCTCAGATCTACTATCTAGTCTCTAGTGTCAGTGGGGACTCGTCAATGGTTGTCACGACACAAAAGAGGTGTAGAGTCTAGACCTAGACCTATTTCAGCCAAGCCCAAACCAATGATCAAATTGAGAGCAATGCCAATGAGACCACTCTTGTCTACTCTTACTTATTAGTAATAGTAGCAGCCTTAAAGGCTTAGGTTATGGAAACTAAAGAACATTTTAATAAGGGTCGAGAACGGAAGACATTGCCATTCAAATTCTATGTAGATCTTTCTGGACCCTATCTAAACAAAAGTCAAAGTTCAAAGCGAAGGTCTAACGTTAGGCCCTGGCCAGGGCACCTGCAACATTTTGCTCTCGTAGGCAAAGCGCAGTAGCCGGCCAGGATCGGCGAACCCCAACCTAACAGACCGCTGGGCAAGATCTTACCCGGCGCGGCCCAGAGTGAGGATCTTGCGCATTCAGTGTTGTGATCAATCTTGAACAGGTCTACATCTACCGCAGATTGTCGGTAATGTAGTCATGCGCTTTACTTTTTTGGATTGAGCACTATCATAATATACAGATCTACGGAAAATTTCTGATCTTTTAGAAAAATATTACCAGTATCCTATTTAAAAGGACTGTTTTAGAGTTCAATGAAAGTTGATAACTTTCTTTTGTCATGCAAGAGACGGGGGACTGGGTGGGATGTGGGTTAATACGTTTTGTACAGTGAACTCACTCGCTGCCACGACGAACACATCCCAATCATTAAGAGGAACGATAAATAAAATTGATATTTACTTACATTTCAAAGCATCATACGGCCTCACTTTGATGTGAATGTTCCCTGTAGAATTTTCTACTTTCGTGAGATTTACTAGACAAACTCCTTCTAAAACAAAACTTTCTCAAAAACAAAGTTTTTTTGAGATTTGTGTTGAAATAGCACAAAAGTAGCACCACCCGTACGGTCGTCATTTTCCCTATTTCGTGTTCAAATCGTAAGGAATTGTGGGAATGAAAAAAAATGTTTTATGTATGATCTTATACATAAAACATTATGTTAATATGAGCCACTAACCAATTATCGAACAGTATTTGACGAGTTTTTGACGTCATTCCTCATGAATAAGCATTTATTCAAATTGACCCTCCTAGATCACTGTTCAAATTGGACAAAGCTCCCACAATGCATCCAATGCAAAGCCTATGGTATGTCAAAGGTCACATATTTAGTTGAGTCTCTATAATACGTCTATGCTCTAGCCCATAGACAAATTAAAACTTATAGACGGAAAGGTAGCACGCGCGGATTTGCCTTATTTGCATATAAGCTGCAGCGTCACCATTCAGTCTAAGCGTATTTAAGCGTATTTAGGCTCCGCCCATTTGGTAACATTTCATTTTTCCCGAAGCCCCCGATACCCGAAAATATCGAATAGTATCGAGAAACACCTTATGCATTATACATTTTTGTTTTGCATACTCCGATTTATCAAACTTTGATTGGACCGGACCTTATGAATATGAATGCTCTTCAAAAGGAATGATTTGACCTCTTTTCGTCACTTCCGCTGTGAATTTCACGTCACCGCACAAAGTAAAAAAAAGTTGTGGAAAGTTTAGAGGTGAGTACACATGTATTTATGCTTAATTTTCGAAAATTAGAATATATTTAGAACAAGTTCTGTCACTGTGAGTAATCTGTTTCAATTTCTCTACATTTTAAAGGGATTCTACAGATCTGTATGTCATGAAACAATGTGTAATATACTCTCGAACTTTCAAAACAATTTTCATCGTCATGAGCTAATGACATCATATGTTGCAGCTCGATTTCCCTTACCACCCTGTCCATAGACGTATAATAGATTTACTAGACGGAAAGCAGCACGCGCGGAAATCATTACGCGAATGGAATTAGGCCCCGCCTCTTTCGGATCATTTGAAGAGCCCGATATTAAGCACCCGATACGTTGCATTATTCATATTTCTTGTGCGTGTCAGTTTATTGTGAAACTTTGATTGGATGCTAGGTCATGAATATGTACATAATTCGATAGTATCGATCAAAATTTACTTGACCTCAACTTCGTCAATTCAAGACCTATTAATTATGCAGATTATATGCCAGACGTCATCCGCACGAAATGAGAGATGTTAGTTCAAAAGGACAAGGTGAGTAGAGGTCAAATTATCATTAAATTTCGTACATTTAGTTTATTAATAAAAATAACTTGTACAATTCTAGGTGATCTACGATAATTTATCTATATTTCAAAAGGATTCACAAGAGTTGTGTTGAAAAAGGATTGAAACAATTTTCTCTCGAAATTACAGTTCTAAATTTATCGTCGAGATGTAGTTTGACACGGAGATCGCTGTCCTCACACGCTGCGGCTCATGACAGCTACCCGGGCAGTCACGGGTCAGTTTCAGCCACTGGCGCGGTGGCTATTTCGACAGCGTCAAAAATTCAATACATACAAACAAGTTGGATCTAAGAAGATCTAAACAGATCTAACGTTATTAAACTCTAAATGGTGATAGACTGTATTGCATAAACCATAAGCTTAATTTCCTCATGTTGTTCATCTGTATGGTGCACACAAGCGTATTCATTAGTCCAACTACGAGACTACGGTTAACGTTAGATTTGGAATCTGTGACTGTGTGGTGGGATTCTACGATATCGATGATTTTGATAAGATATGAATTAGTGCTGATATAAAATCATTAATGTTACACGAGGTTTACTGTTTTGAACTCTGAATATTTGTTGAAACTTTATTCCATAAACCGAAGTCTGAAGGATAGTCTATCTTGAGTAGATGTAGACTTGGCTAGGCCTAGGGCTAAAGCTGTGCTTGGCCTTGGGGGACAAAGTCAAAGAAGATCTAGATCTCTAACCATGTTTAATAAGAACTCTGTTCAACTTCACTTTCACGCCTGACTTTTTTTCGTTCTTAAAAGACTTGGATCTACTATATTTGGTTCAATTCATGCCATTTGGTCAATTAAACTGACTTAAATTAACTGGAGTCTGATAGAATATGATTTTTTTTGGGGGGGGGGGGGTGGAGGCAAATGTATTTTGGGCAAAAATTCAGTCTGGTTGTTAAAGCCAGTTTAGGGATCCCTGTTCAAAATTTCAGACACACGTCACTAGAAAGTTTTGTTGCTGAGGCTGTTTCTTTTTCTTTCCAAGAAACTTATGTAGCTTGAATGCACCTTAATAAACATAAGATAGCTGATGATTATTGAATTTTGACCTTTGAAAAATAATGGATTGGAATTTATTTGCCTGATAAAAACAATTATTATCAATGTAGCTATGACTGTAACAAAAAAGACCCCCCAAAAATGACAACTCTTGTTTTCATTATTTTTTTTTTAACAGATCAAAATGGAAAGGAACCCAAGAAATGTTATTCAAACATTGCGCAAATGCAAACTGACCATACATGATGAAGCAGAAATCTAGCCTTCCTAAATTACAGGTAAGTTTACAGAACATTTCCTGAGTATCTATATGCTTATACATGTAAAGTGTAATTTGAATCATTTTATGATTATCATAAATATTGTAATTTAACAGGAAACAAGGAAATGAACTATAGAAGCAATTAGGGCTTCCAGGGGTCCCTAAATGTGTTAGTTAAAAGCATATTACAGATGCCCTTACTAGTTGCCATTGATTTTTTAATAGCTTGTCCTTAATGCAAACATTTTAAACCATTACCAACAAAGCCCAGCATTGTGTGTAAGCATGGAAAAGAAAGAGAAGATTACACTTCACATTTATTCACAATACAATCTGTGAAAACGGTCTCTTTTGAGCTTTGATCTATGATCTGAATTAGATGTATTTAGATGTTTGAGAAGATAAAAAAAAAAAAAGTCACAATTAGTGGAGTACAAGTATTTCTGTGAAATATATATTGTGTACCTCTAAATTACTTTTATTTATACTTGCACTTATAAATTTATTTATTTATCCTCTTTTTACACAGCATTATTCTTTACAATGGATGGTGAAAGAATATTGAGATACACAATCCAGAGAAATGAACAAAGAGCAGATATACTGACCTGCATGCTCAAGCTTGGAGAGGTAGGCCTTTACTGTGCATAATTAAATTTGGCAATTACCCCCCCCCCCCCCACAAAAAAAAAGTTTTCAAAAAATATATCAATATAAAAAATATATAATAGGCCTATATCAGTAGTACACAACTTGAAGAGGAAGCAAGTTATTTAAAACTATTGTAATTTCCTTTCCCTCTCACCAGAAAAAGAATTTTTAGTCAAATATAGGAATTTTACTTAATTTTTATAAGGATTCATCATTTCCATTTTCATGCTTACAAAAGAACTTAATTGTAATGAATGTGGGTAAAATAGCTTTTTATCAAGCAATATTCACTCTGTTTGAGTCATGCATATATACATATCTGGCACATTGCAGTCCTTTCTTATTGTTTACGACCTTAATAGTTTTTAATTTGTTCTATTTTCTCTTTTCATTCAACAGACTTACAGATTACCACTACAGCTCTTCATTCCTGTAAGCTAGATCAGCAGTCTCACGAGTGGATACATGCAATGAAGTTGGCGATTTCATTCAGAATAAAACAATACAGATATCCCTAACAAGGGTTTCTGATTTGGAGGATTTTTGTTTGAATATTGCATTTGCTGAAATTCTAAAAAATAAGTGCCTTCAGCTGAATGAAATTTAACAAAACCTAGATTTGATTTATGTCAGTGACCATTTCAACAGTATAATAGAATGAAACAGTTGATATGCAAATTGCTTGAGAACTTGTGAGAAAAACCAAATATTCATTCAGTGATATACTGTACTAGTAAGTGATATGAAAATTTGACTTACCACTAGACTTCTGCAAGGATGTGCAATTTCAATATTTTTTTTTTTCTTCAAATTATAAACTTGTTATTTGAATTGATATTTATTGTTATTAAATAGACAAAAAAAAAACTAAAGGATTTAGTTCATCTCTTTTATCATGTTAAGGGGATGGAAAGTCATCTATCTAGTTACCTTTAACATTTACATATTCTGAGAGCTTTTTAATTCTAACTTGAATTCTCATTTTAGTGATAATGTTCATGGGATATACTTTTACATAGAGTATTCAAAGGGGGGGGGGGGGGGCAGGGGTTCCATAACTAGAAATGTTAAATGAAAAGTTTGTGTGAAAGGTAAGCCAGAGTTAGAATGGAATGAGAAAGATAAAAAATGAGAGAAAAAGCAGTGGTATCGCTCGAGGGGGTGGGGGTGGAAGGGGGCAGTATCAGATTTAGGGGGCACTTCCGGCCCATGCCCCCCTTGATACAGAGTGACATACCTTCAGTATACAACTTCAAGATTGTACCCCCTCCCCCTGCCTCCTTTGAAATGACTTTTTTCAACTTGTCAGAGAATTTTCTGCAATGTGTGCCCCATCTTTTACAAAATCCTGGATGCACAACTGGTGTGGCGGGATGGCAATACACCTTAATATTTGTAACGTTTGAAACTGTCAGTATTTTGGCATGTCCAAAAATATATAAAAATATAAACTTCAGTTTTACTTTTTCATTGTTGGAAATTTGTGGGAATTTTTTTTTCTTGGCACAGTTACTATTGCCCCATTCATAATTCTCTAGCGACACCCCTGTCATGCCTGCGTATGTGAAAGGGAGAGTGAAGACAATAAGCTTTGACTGGAATGGTCAATCATAAGTTGATGGAAATGAATAGTATTGTATAAGACTTGTGATTGAGTGGTGACTTAGAGGCATGAAAGCTGGAAAGGAATGGCAACAGTGGCGTCTGGACCTTGGCGTCAAGAGGGGTTAAAAAAAAAAAAGGGTTATCAATGGCGACAATTCCCCCCCCCCCCAACAGCCCTCCAAAAGTCGCTCGGGGGGGGGGGGGGGTCGAGATTTTTTTTTCACCAGCCCTCCCAAAGTCGCTTAGTGGATCGGGGGGGGGGGGGTATCAGATTTTATGGGGTCCAGTTTTCCTCCATAATTCTCTGACAAGCATTAAAGAAAAAAAAAAGAGGAGGTCAGTTCCGAAAATTGTTCGCCAGCCCTCCAAAAGTCGCTCATTGGGGGGTGTCGAGAATCTTGTTCAGGAACCCGATAACCTTTTTTTTTCTTCAAAACTTGTCAGGTGGCACTCTGCCCCCCCCCCCCCCCTTGCCCCCGGCCCCCTTGGGTACGTTAGTGAATGGCAACATATAAATTTTACTCACAAATGCAAAGTAAAAGTTAGAAGATAATTCTTCCCGGTATTTTGATTGTTCCAGTGGCGCTCAGTGAGGGGGGGGGGGGGGGAGTTATCAGATGTTTTCCTCCATAATCATAATTCTGTGACAAGCAAAAACAAAAAACAAAAAATTCTAAATTCTAAAACTCTGCTTGAAGGGAGACCCGTATTTTTTTCTTATCGCCAGCTCTCCCAAACTCGCTCAGTGCGGTACTTTTTTCCCCCAGCCCTCAAAATAGACGCTCGGAGGGGGGGGGGGGGGGGGGGGGGGGTTATTACATGTTTTCCTCCATAATTCTCTGACAAGCAAGAAAAAAAAATTATGCCCCCTGCCCCCCCCCCTCCCCCTCAGCTACGCTAGTGGATTGTTCCTTTTAATAAAATAAAAAATCCCTTTCAAAAAAGAACAAATGTACACTTATATTATTTTTAAAAAATAAATATAAAACGATCATTTACATCAAGACCTCCCAGCCCTCAAAATAGACGCTCGGGGGGGGGGGGGGGGGGGAGGGGTATCACATGTTTTCCTCCATAATTCTCTGACAAACAAGAAAAAAAAAGGGAGGAAAAGTTGTCGGGGGCACCCTGCCCCCCCCCTCCCCCTCCCTCAGCTACGCTAGTGGATTGTTCCTTTTAATACAATTAAAAATCCCTTCTAAAAAAGAACAAACGTACACTTTAAAAACAAAAAATCATTTATATCAAGACTAACTAAAAAGTTAAAGAAAAACCTCAATTAACTAAAGGACCCCATTCCCTCATCCCCAAATGAAGATCATCTTTTCTGTTGTGAAAACCATCCCTGAAAAAAAATCCTACACTGCAAGAGGGGTTTTTTGTTTTTGTTTTTTTTCATTATACATATATGTTTCATTTATTTATTCATTTATTTATCATTTATCCTTTATGCATATCAAATGAATATATTTACCGGTATTAAGTATATCAACAACAAAAGAGACTTATACCACTGGTGACGTGTCAAGTACTTTACATTTACTTTTACATTATCTGTATCCATGATTAGATTTGATTCGGTCTGTCCGGTTACATTTTTAGCTTTATTTACTTGTTTACAAATTTGCAAAGCGATATATTTTTATTCGGAGATCGATTACAATTAAAGTGCATTGACCGAGTACCGTCTGCCACAATTAGAAATTACCGACGCTGATTCGCCGAATCTGTACGTTGAAGCGATGAATACATTACCATAAATGCATATATTACTGAATTTGACCTTTCTTACTGCGCATGCTCTAAGCTGATGCGCGTAATGTGTTTCATACCGTGTACAAACTAATGCTACTCTCGGGGAGCATCTTACAAAATGAATCATGCATTTACGCTCATGAATTATGCAAAGGTGCTTATCGGGCCTTCTAATGGACCCCGACAAGATGGCGGAGCTTTAGGGGCCTGACCCTGTCACTTTCGGGCGGGGCTATCTCGATACGTTTCGATAGATGATTACTGCATTAGAGAGATGACAATAGCCGAAAGATTTAGTAAACCTCTAAATAGATCTAGATCGAACTTAGTCTGTAGACCCTATGTCAATGATTTGGTTATCTAAGTTAGATATAGACGCATAGACCATGTTAATTTTTGGAAGACAAAGGGCCCAGGTCAGGCCCTTTCTATTCTAATTGATTCTGTACTAGATCTAGATCTAGATCTACTGTAGGCTATTCTTGTGTGGATTTTTAAATATTTTTTATTTTTAAATTTAGAATGAGGAGGGGGTTCCATGCTGATATTTTTTTCCAGAGACCAGTCCAGATCCCTGCCCAAGTCCAGATCTACTTTGAGTAAATGTTACACACACAGTTTGCTATAATTAAACGCCGGGTTGTAATTTTAACGCAGTGGTTCTAGATCTACTAACGTTAAATAGGCTTTGGTCCCCCTTTTTTTCTAAACTTGAACTTTGAAGTTGAGCCAAGACCAAAGCCAAGGCAAGGATGATGAGATTTTATTTTTTATTTCAAGAGAGAGAGAGAGAGAGAGGGGGGGGGGGGGGGGGGGGTCATATTTAGTCTTGATTCTAGACCAGAATCAAAACCCAGGCAATAATAGTGGGATGGCCTTTTTTGCTTTGTTTCAATATCGCATTCATTAGTCTCATGATGTTGACTTCGATTTCCCTCAGATAATAACATGGCAAGGAACTAACTTGAGGCTGATCTACTTGAAGATCTAGAGGATTTAAAGCCTAATAGACGTCTGCGTACTTGCACAACTCAACAACTGTTGCAGGTGCCGGATGAAGGGGACTTTGATGAGACGTGAGAAATAAACAGGTAGGTACGTCTAGACCTAACTAGTTAGACTAGACCGAAAATTCTGTCTCTCATTGTTAGCCTCTTCATTTGATCTCCTGTGCAAACCGACTACACGCCGACGTAGTCGGAAAAAATCGCTATAATTTTATTTTTCCTCATGCATATATGATTAAATTGATTAGGCCTAGGCTCTACTCATTCAAGAATCTGTTCAACTTACCAATTTGTCTGTAGATCTATAATCCGTTTAATGCACCTTTTTCAGGTAATTCAGGGTCCAAGGTATTCTCCGTTTGAAAATCTTGCAGCCGTTGTGTAGTCAGTGTGTGGTCTTAGGTTTGCTTAGTAGATCGAACTGCCCGCTTCTTCCAAGTGAAGAGGCTAACGAACGAGAGACAGAATTTTCGGTCTAGTTAGACCTAGACCTATTACAGCTAAAAATTATAGGTCTGGTAGTGGTAGTGTATCCAGGATCAGTTTACTTGGGAAGGGGGGGGGGGGGGGGGTGATGTGTTCACAATAAAGAGAGACAGTTTTTAGTTTACATTGTCCAACCAAAACAGCAACAACAAAGTCATCAATTTTTTCCTGAGAGAATAGACATTTCATTTGTCCTTTTTCTTTATCCACCACTGAGATCTGTTTTCTTAAGTGTAGTATTACATCAGCTTTTTTAGTGTCTTTAAAAATCAATTATGAGATCTTTAGGGGATGTTCAGTATGATTTCTGTATAAATAAAATTTTTAGTCCTCTTAATAATTATATTAAACATTTCATTAATTCCTGCAAATAGAAACAAACCAAATAAGATGGATGAACATATGTTATTGATAATATCTATTATTATTTTTATTTATTATTATCATTATTATTATTACTATTATTATTATTTTCAGGGCCAAAACATTACACTTTCAGTTAAAATCTGTGAATCTTTTTAGGATGGATAGTAGTTAGGATTTATCCTCTTTTAAAACATCAAGAGGGTGAGGATGAGTGTATATGTGATTTTTTTTTCTTAATATAGGATAATGCTTCTCTACTTATCTATTACAGATGATGATGATGATGATGATGATGATGAAGATGAAGGCTTACCCACTGAGAATGAAGACAAAGTCTGAGAGGAACCAGTAAATACTTAGCAGCTCCAGTTTTGCATGGTAGGTTGCTATTGGGTGTTGATTTGTTTTTTGTTTTTTGGTGTTTTTTTTTTTTTTGGGGGGGGGGTGCAGAACAGCCTTATACTAATAGTACTCTTCATGATTTTTTCAACGCCTCTTAATTACCAGCTTCTCCATGGTTACGTGAAGCAGGGAAAATTATAGAATATGTTGAAGGGGGGGGGGCAAAACGATATATTTGCCCTCAATATTATGGGGGGGGGGGCAACTGCCCACTTGCCACCCCATAATCGACGCCACTGGTTGTTATTAGTATCTCAATACAATCTAGGTACATTTTTTTTTCTACATAAACATAATTTTCTTGAGACTTTACTAATTTGGTTTCTTTTGAATAGCCTTGAAAATTTTATGTGTCCAACTGGACAAATTTTTTTCCTCTTTGAATACTTTTAAGAATTCCCACTTATTATTCTATTTCATATAAAGAGTCAACATTAATTGTGTTAATAGGAAGCTCTAAATTTCACTATTTTTTAAAAATTCTAATTGTTGTTTTTTAATTATCAAATACACAATGGATTCTATTTACTAAAATCTTTCTTCTTTTCTTTCAACAGACGTGGATTTCTACTTCAGCTCTTCAGTGAAATAGCCCCCTGCTTTGATCAACATCATATTAAAATCATACCTGGATTCAAGTATAATATGCATAATTAGAATGACTGAAGGGGAGTTTAAAGTTCTTCACTTATATCTTAACCATCTTACTCACCCCCTCCCATGTCAAACGTTGTAGTCATATATGCAGCCATTTTTGTAGTAGCTCGTTATGTGAGGAGGTCTTCCTCTTCTATGTGGCCTAGTGAGATTACAGGGCCCCTAATGATATTAAGATAAGCAGTGCTAGAGCCACTTGGCCTCTCCTTTATTAAATCTTCTCAAAGTGTATAACAAATTTATAATAATCTAATTAACTGATTCTATGAATTTGTTGTTAATTAATTTGTTATTGAATTATTATTTTATTATTCATCTACTGAGAAAATTCATACTATTCAACATTTTATTTGACTTAAAACTACAGAATTAGATCTCTATGTGTGTTTCTCCCCCCCCCCTTTTATAGTTAGATTTATGATACTAGTATGCAATATACATGTACCAACTAAAAGGGAGATGAATTATTTAATTTAGATTTCTTAGAACTGTCAACATTATCTTTGCTTTTAAGAGTAAAATTGTTGTCATTGGTGTGTGTTGAACATGGAACTTAGATGGTCATTTATTTCTTTTATCATTTCTTCTTTTGTGGGGTGTAGTGGGTAAATAATTTTTAAATAACACGATAAAAACTATTTTCGAAAAATCAACTCAAGGCAATTTCAATAGCCCTGTCTATCACCTTTAGAAATGTGCGAACATTACATTGGCGTATTACGTAATCCGAACCTGATTTCTATGGGCAGTACAATAGGCCTTTGAAATTGCCCTTGAGTTTATTTTTCGAAAGTAGTTTTTTATCGTGTTAAATGGTAATTCAAATAATTTACTTCTTGGAAAGGGATTGAAATTAATAAGGTATGATTCAATTAGATTGAAATTCATTTTTTGAAAAATGCATGTACGTACACATCCGGCCCGTGCCCCCCCCCCCCCCCTTGGAAGAAAAGTATGCATTGTGCCCCCCCCCCTATTTCTAGAACGAAAACTTCCCCCCCCCCCCTTGTCAGAGAAATTTTGGAGAGCTGGGGAAATTTTTTTTTGTCGCCACCCCACCCCCCACTGAGCGACTTTTCGAGAGCTGGCGAGACCAAAAAAGTACGGGTCTCCCTCCAAGCAGTTTCAAAATTGACAAACCTGCATTTGTGTGCCCCCCCCCCCCCCCCCCTATACAAAATCATGGATCTGCCCCTGTTTGTACTACTCTCAAGAAGAGAATATTAGTTGACTTTGACAAGTCGGCTGTGCTGGAACTCTATTGTATTGTAGTATATGAAAAGAGGGTATGACTGCAGATAGATTATATAAATTATGTTCGTTTTTTTTTTTTTTAAAGGGGAATTATTAAACGTACAATTAAGAAGTAAGACAATGTCTAAACTTCTCTAAAGACTGTCCTCATTTCTGTATGCAAGAAAAATTTTATTAAAAAGTGAGAAAATCTAAACGTATTTCTGATTTGACGTGTGTAAACAATTGCATCTTAAATCTTGATTGTAGGAAAGATATAAATGTACATTGTAATTTAGAATTATTCTGTGAACATGATAAAAGTCCTCTCACGTTATATCATTGAAATGAACCATAGGGGAGGGGGGCTGAAATGAACCAGGACGTGGGATCGAGGTGTATGTATGAGAGAGAGAGAGAGGTGGAAGAAAAGAAGATGAGAAAAGGCGGAAGTGAGAAGATTTGGTGAAAATGAACTTAGAGAAGGGAGGGGGGGGGGGGGGGGGTGAGAGAGAGAGAAAGAAAGTGAAGAATAAAGGTGTAAGTATATAAAATCAGTTCGGGTCAGTTAAAATGGACGAATTTTCAAGGTTCATAATTCTCTTTGAAAGGTATGTTCAAAAGGCTATAAGATTTACAAACTTGGCAGCAATGCGAAAGTTGCCCCTAAAGAAAATCTAAGGATACCTCTTGCCCTACACCTAATATTTTATTCTTACTTTTGCCTTCCATCATACCCACCCCCCCCCCCCATGTTTTTTGATAACTTCTTTATACTACTGGTCAACGAGTGTACATTTATTAATTTAATTTCTTTGAAAAAATACTTATTATGAATGTAAAAGTTTTTCTCTTAAATCGGGAAATGTCATAAATATCAACATGTATTTATCTTCTTAGTAACTACGGTACATGACTGTACAACTCGACCCTTTTGTGCTGAAAATCACATGTTGTGACCTAATTATCGTAAATATTTAATGACACCATATATGAATGACGCCCATTCGTCAATTATCGATGCGCCGTCATTAGCCAAGTGATGAATACATTAGCATACATGAATAAATTAAGCGGATTTGACCTTTCTTAATGCGCATGCGTGACACTGATCCACGTTTTTATTTTACTTGCGTGTAAAGCATATACGCGGTAGGAAGCATCTTACAAAATGAATAATGCATAGGGGCTTCGGGCGCGTTCAAATCTTGGCCAAATGTTACAGTGTAATGGCGGCCGCTTTAGGGGCTTGCTCTAGCCCTCCTTCGGAGGGCATACTGGTATGATCGAATCTCTTTGACTTCCTGTGCGGGCTGCGCCGCTCCCACCCCTGATACATACAGGGGCGGCGCTACAGGGGGGGGGGGGGCAGAGGGGGCGACCGCCCCCTATATGATTTTTCAAGTAGTGAAAAAAAAGGAAAAAAAAAAAAAGAAAAGGAGGAAGAAAAGGGAAGAAAAGGGAAGAAAGAAGAAAGAGGAATATTAAAAAGAGAGGTCTTAAACATATAACTCTATATTACCCCTGTTATTTAATGGAGAAAAAATATGACGTAATCTTTAGGTCGTCTTGCCCCTCCTAGTACCCTGGAGCCGCCCCTGTTTATATATACAGGGTAGTAGTGCGTCCAAATAATTGAAAAGCATTCAGGGCGTTGAACTAACTTTCCGCCTAAAAGAAATGGTGCTACAAAGGCGATATTTCTCTCAAATTTGCTAATAAAACTTCAGAGCTTTCGCGCTTCGCGTTGGAGGGGAGAAATTCCCCGTCCTGCACACACCCCTACATATGCAGTATTGCGTTCAAGTAATTGAAAAACAGTCCAGGCGTCGAACTAACTTTCCACCTAAAAAACAGGTGCTACAAGCCGGTACAAGCCCTAATATTTCTCTCAAATTTGCTATAAAACGTCAGAGCTAGATTTCGCGCTTTGCGCGGGAGGGGGAAATTCCCCCTCTCTGCTATGCCCTGCCCACCCCCCTGGGAAGCACGCTCGCGTGCTCACAACCGCCCGCCCTAAAAATGAAATCCTGGCTATACGCGGTTGACCCCATAGGTTGACCTTCCCTCCCTGCGCCCACCCTGGGGGGCCGGGGGGGGGGGGGGGGAGTCTCATTGAGACCTTTACATCATCCGCGTAAATTACTTTCTGAAAAGAACCCTAAACGGAGATTGCAGTTGGAGTAGTTTTGATACCCACTAACATACCGTCTAACATCTCTGATTTTTATACCCTTAACGGCGATTTTATGTCTTGCGTGGTATTTTACATCCTATTTGAGGATTACATCATCATAGACCTTTTTTTAGCCAAAAAGGAACTGTAAAAGAAATTTAACCGAATTTGGAACACCCCCTTCCTTGTACCCACCCACTTTTCGTGCTCACAACCGCCCCCCTAAAATTAAATCCTAGAAATCTTAGAATGTAATTTTGTGATGATTTTTGGAAACATATATTTTAGGAAAGATAACATTATGAATGAAATCATGAACGCTGTTTCCAAATTTTAAAATGGGTCTATATAGTTACTTCTCAGAATGTTTTTAAGGTGGATTTGGGGCTTTGGGCTTTTTAAAATGATTTTTGAATTTTTAATTATTATGTCTAAATATTATTCTTTACTGCATTAGGGATACAAATTATTAACCTATTTATAGGAATACTATTGCAGATGATTTTCGAGAAGAAATTATGCAGAAAAATATATAATTAAAGCAAATTTACGTATAGGATTTTCAATTTCGTATTTCAAACGCTTTCTACAATGACTACAAAACATGGTTGCCTGCTCGCGTTAGTATTTTCGACAGTACTGTTATCAAGTTAGATGGAAGAGTAAAGTGATGGAAAATTATTGATCCATAGGCACCGGAAGGGGGCAGAAGGGACATATGCCCCATTCTCTATATTTCAAGTTGGGGGGGGGGGCAAAAATCTTTTTTTCCCTCCATGGACCTTTCCTAAGGAAAAAAAAATATACATTAACAATTTTTCAATACAGCGATGTATAATAATGCTTCTTTGCTCTAAAAATGCAAACCTCCAGCATTTCAAAATTGTGAGACTCACCTACGGTAAGTGCTGCCACCACATTCATGGGCGCAAGTCCAGGGGGGGGGGGGGAACAGGGGGACATGTCCCCCCACCTTTTTGAATATAGGCGAATGTCCCCCCCCCCACCTTTTTGAATAACCTTTGTTGTTGTTTTTTTTTGCTTGTCAGAGAATTTTGGAGGTGAATGTCCCCCCACCTTTTTAAATAACTTTTTTTTTTTTTTTTTTTTTTGCTTGTCAGAGAATTTTGGAAGTGAATGTCCCCCCCCCCCCCCCACTCATGGGCCCTTGCCTATGTGGGACTGTGTCCAACATTCACTGTTGCAGCAGTCAAAAACAGACAACAAAATTGCTCTAAAAAAGCAAGATTTAATTTTCTTAAATTTGCTAATTACCTGATTCATGGACTCTTCAACTCTTACTGTGCCACAAATTAGGGGATTCAGAGTCGAAACTGAAATTTTAAATAATTATTTTCCTCTCATGAATGAATGATCTACCCTGGAAAAAGGCCTGCTGATACACACAAAAGCTATTGAAGCCTATTCACCCATAAAAGCTAGTCCGGAGTACAAGGTTATCTTCAGATAAGCTTGTACATGTATAAGTGCCCCCCCCCCCCCACATTTTTTTTGAATAACCTTTTTTTTTTTTGTTTTTTTTTTGTTTGCTTGTCAGCAGAGAATTTTGGAGGCAAATGTCCCCCCCCCCCCAAAAAAAAAAAAAAAAAAAAAAAATCAAAATGGATTTGCGCCACTGACCACATACCATTATTTTACAAGGGTGGTATGAAGGGGTATGAACCCTTGAGCCGGTCTGGTAAAGCAAACCGACCAACCAGGAATCCATTATGACGTAAGACAAACACTTGAACCCTAGTGATTGGAAAGGGGGCGGGGGGGGGGGGGGGGGGAGGGGTAGAAATTCACCAGGCAATTAGCACGCTGTATATACACTGCATCCACTACATGGGATCCGGGCTAACTCGGCACTAGGGCGAACTCGGCCTTGGCGGAAAATCGCGGCCGGGTGAGCCCAGAGAATTGATTGCAAATACTTGTGTTGAATTTCGCATTAATTACACATTTTAAAACACTTAAATTCAAAATTATTGATATCAATGTGTAAAATGATTAGCAAAGAAGTAATGCTGAACATTTCAAGAAGTAAAATTAAACAAAACATGAAATTTAAGGCTAAAAAACGGTACGGTGTGTAGCGGGGACTTCAACTCTTGAAACAAAGTCACCGCGCAGTGCCGAGTTCGCCCTAGTGCCGAGTTAGCCCGACCCCCACTAGATGTACCCCGGCCCCGTACACAGTACATACCGGTACATACACCCACTAGCTGACTGCACTCCGATATCCGATGAATGAACTGACCAACCATGCATGCCAACTAGCTACTTGAACTAGTCTGACCACAACTCATCATCTCGCTCTCACTCAACCAGCACATCGAACATTCAGGGTGTTACTGGTAAGTTAAATGATTCCTTAAATCCACTAATAATAAGCTTAATTAAATACTACTGGCCACATTCAACAGTCAGTCATGTCATTCATTTCGATTATCATTCAACATGATTGACGTACCAGTACCGGTACAGTGTAACATGCCGGTACGTGCAATCTTGTATGGATTGGTGGTTGATCCAGTGTCCGAACACTTTTCAGAAAATCAACGATAGCAAATAAAATATCAAACGAATATCTGTCAAACTGACATAATGAATGCTCAAAGTCCTACAGAAAAAGAAGTTGATGGAATTTTAAAAAGACAACGTAGATTTAATACGATATTCCCTTCAGAGTGAACCCCTTCCCAACTACACGCGGCGTTTTGGTCCCTTGAAAAAGGTACTGTATTTCTGAACGTGTGAAACCTATGGGAAAAAGACACAACCTTTGTTTCAATAGTGTGGTTTACATACGCGTAATCCCACGCGTATGAAAACCCATTTTAGGCACTTAACCCTTTCAGGACAGGAATTATTTAAGGGCTAAATTGATCACATTTTGTTCTTCAAATTGGCAACATTAATATTTTTCTTTTAGTGCTACATGGTTCTAACAAAATGTAATGTCTTTGAAAACAATATACATCATTAGAAACTTAGTCGAAAGTTGAAAAAATTGCCAATTTTGATGAAAAACAATGATTTTGAACTTGTCAATGTGTTGCCAATTTAAGCCTTAAGGTTTTAAGGTTTCAGAGCTTATTCTCGTTTTTAAAATTCCTGCCATCAAATGCAATATGGTCATGCAATAAAAATGGAAGTAGTGTGTGCAGAAAATTTTGCTCTTTCTAGTCGTGCATCTGGTATATTTTTTACAGCTCTGAATCAAAAGTTATTGATTCAAACCACAAAATGTGGTCAATTGTCTCGAAAGGGTTAACTGTACACGTTCGGTAATACAATCTGTTCGGAATTACAATCCTTGACTATATAAGTATAATGTGAACCTTCAGCTTTCAGCATTACTACCAAATCCTGTCTCCGAGTAGGCCTATTCTTTGTACTCGACGGTCTTCCGAACACATTGGATTCCTAGCTTTAAATAAGGGGTATCTTTGTTTCTTTCCATATCATCTCTACCATAACCTACATGTATGCCAGCATAGTTTATAAAACTTCTTCTCTGTTAACTAATAAAACTTTCTACAATAAACCTGCACCCGGCCCTTACCTCACTATACTGTTCAAGGACTAACCTAACCCTGTAAGTTAGAGCTAACATCAGGGCCCCGTTGCATAAAACTTACCGTTAATGGTAACTCTGCTATCAATGGTAAACTACCATGGTAACATCACTCAACAGCCAATCAAAATCATGGTTTCCATGGGAGTTACCATTGATGGCAAAGTTACCGTTAATGGTAAGTTTTATGCAACGGGCCCTGATCGGATGATCTAATCGACAGGTTAGCTCCCGATATTGGTATCGGATCGGAAAATTGGTAGGGAAATCTATTGAAAATTCTTTAAAAATGTGAGTCAAAAATTGGCTAAAATTTGGCAGATTTCAGCTATTAAACACCTAAAATCATACATTCTATAGATTATCTTCTCATATGAACTTTTTATACATGTAGTCCACATTTGTTGACCTTTAACCCATTCGAGACAATTGACCACATTTTGTGGTTTGGCTCAATAACTTTTTATTCAGAGCTCTAAAAAATATACCAGATACATGAGTAGAAAGAGCAAAAATTTCTGCACACACTATGTCCATTTTTGTTGCATTACCATATTGCGTTTGATGCCAGGAATTTTGAATAGGAGAATAAGTTTTAAAATCCTTAAATTGGCAACACATTGAGAGATTCAAAATCCTAATTTTTTATCATAATTGGCAATTTTTTCAACTTTTCGACAAAATTCCTAACCATGTGTATTATTTTCAAAGACATTACACCTTATTAGAACCATGTAGCACTAAAAGAAAAATATTATTGTTGCCAATTTGAAGATCAAAAAGTGATCAATTTAGCCCTTAACTAATTCCTGTCCTGAAAGGGTTAACGATCTAACCATGCCTCTGAAAATTTGAAATGGGTGTAAAAGTAGAGATCAAGAGGACAGATCGAATGACAATAAAAAACATTAGTTGCCACCAAAAAAGCACTTCAAATTCACGTTTTTATCCCGTAAATACTTTTAAAAACATCCATACCCTTGGTTATTTTCTATTTGAAGTTGTTATAGACTCTATTTGTTGATGTTTAATGCTCTTAAAGGAGAATGAAACCCTGGGGAAAATCCATTTTAATGAAAAGAGAGGATAGAGAAAAGCAATTTAAAAAAAGTTCCGTCAAAATTGGTTAACCCTTTCGAGACAATTGACCACATTTTGTGGTTTGGCTCAATAACTTTTGATTCAGAGCTCTAAAAAATATACCAGATGCATGAGTAGAAAGAGCAGAAATTTCTACACACATTGTTTCCATTTTTGTTGCATGACCATATTGCGTTTGATGCCAGGAATTTTAAAAAGGAGAATAAGCTTAAAAATTCTTAAATTGACAACACATTGAGAGGTTCAAAATCATTGTTTTTTATCAAAATTGGCAACTTTTTCAACTTACCGACAATCTTTTTTAACCATGTATACTGTTTTCAAAGACATTACACCTTATTAGAATCTTGTAGCGTTAAAAGAAAAATAATATTGTTGCCAATTTGAAGAACAAAATGTGATCAATTTAGCCCTGAAATAATTCCTGTCCTGAAAGGGTTAAGAAATGAGAAAGTTATGAAAGTTTGAAAAGTCTCAATTTACTTTCTATGGCAATCCTCAAATTGGCATTGTTGCTTCAAAGTGACAGAGTAGGACAACTCTCCATGTGTTTGTACACAAAATTTCATATTTTCTCCAATATCTCTAAAGATGATGCTTGTCTTTTTGTGAATTCAACATATGTTGTGTCAAATACACTTCTTCATGATATATCTTGAGCTAAGAAGGAGGCAAGCTGCGCCTTGAGAGATAACGGGGAAAATATGAAATTTTCTGTACAAAACATATGGAAAGTTGTCCTACTAAACCTGTCACTTTGAAGCAACATTGCCAATTTGAGGATCGCCATAGAAAGTAAATTGAGACTTTTCAAACTTTCATAACTTTCTCATTTTTTAACCGATTTTGATGGAACTTTTTTAAAATTGCTTCTTTCTATCCTTTCTTTTCATTACAAATGATTTTCGCCCAGGGTTTCATTCTCCTTTAACTTGCCTCTGAAAGTCAAAAATTGGTCTAAAGGTGGAGCTAGAATATGCGAGCCGCCATTTTGGATGACTTCATATTTTTTAGGCTCGTCCAACATTAATAATATTCGAAAAAATAAAACGGCTTTCTAAAATTTTTATTTTCAAAGTTTGCCATTAGAATATTTTTTTCATGTCAAAGAATAATTTATTCTACTCCTAACACTGCATTCTTAATTTTTAAAGCTAATATCAATTTTGTAATTGCTACAAGATTCAGGCACTAAGGATAAACATTGCACACTACACCTGTGAAGAGTACATGTTGTATGCATACACTCCACATGCCTGCGCACTGTCTATCCTCGTGTAAGAATCTTGTAATGATTACAAAGTAAATAGATCTATCAGCTTTATAAATTAAGAATGTGGCATTATGAGTACAAGAAAATATTCTTTGACTTAAAAAAATATATTATAATGGCATACTTTGAAAAAGAAAACTTTAGAGAGCCATTTGATTTTTTCCAACATTGTCATTTGATCTTTCGAACTCTTCTCTTTATCAGCGATCGGAAATTGGCGTACGATTTTACAAAATCAGATCGGAATGGGCTATCGATCTGATGATCGGTTACAGGGTTAGACTAACACCCCAGCCCTTCCCTTCGCCTCACCGTTCATGTAATGACTGGCCTCGAGATTCTATCTCCCAGACATTAAACTTTAACAAAGTCTTTTTAAAAAGCAACGTTCTACGTTCAATCTTGTCCATAACAAACAGTTAACTTCTCTTATATCGTTCCACCATTTATGTATGTATACATGTATATGTGATGCCTAATAAATACTCTTACTATAAGAACTTACGTTAAGCATATACAAATAATTCTTAATTAGAAAATAAATATATAGAGTACATACTACATGTATACATGTGCATAGAATAAGAAATGGGAACGGGAGGCTGAGGAAAAGGTTGATTGTCTTCTTGGTGTCGCTTATACTGTAGTAAACTTGTGGTTTCAATCTGGCATTGTTCGTTCCCTGTACGGGATTGAACGAGAAGAATAATGTGTGGACTAATTCAAGGTGAGCGTGACGTTCTTTGTTCAAGATTGTCACTTGTACTAGATCTGTAGACGTCTGATGTAAACTCTAGGTTGTTACCACTGTAACGTTCTCTATGCCAGATTGTTACCTGAAGAACCTGTCCAACGACAGTCCAAGCAGGGGGGGGGGGGGGGGAGGAGAAGACATTCTTGCACAGTATACAAGTAACTGAGTCAATAATCCATCTTCTAACGTTACATCACGAGAAACAATTCACTGTCTCAAAGTTACCAATGAAATACTATAATATCTCAGCTTTCGAGAATAAATGTCATCATTTATTACAATTCATGTAATTAATGAGATTATCAATCAATGCAAATATTTAAAATTAATTTCAAGCTGCAAGATATATTGTAAATACATTTTTAGGGCATAGACCCCTATTATTTACATTAATCCTCAATAATCCATCTTCTAATGTTACATCACGAGAAACAATTCACTGTCTCAAAGTTACCAATGAAATACTATAATTTTTCAGCTTCGAGAATAAATGTCAACATTTATTACAATTCATGTAATTAATGAGATTATCAATACAAATATTTACAAATTAATTTTAAGCTGCAAGATACATTGTAAATGTTGCAGTTCTACATTTTTAGGGCGTAGACCCCTATTATTTACATTAATCCTATTTAGATATATTTACAATCATAATTTACATTTATGAGGTACCCTTTTAAGAGTGACTTAAGTCACTCTTATTTCTCTGATCAAGATTGATTTCATGTTTATTTTAGATTTATTCTGGAGTCTATGTGGTAATAAAATAAAAGAAAAGAGAAATAGAAACAAAACTCTACTGTAATTTCTTTGTGTACTGCATACTAGAAT
Source organism: Heliocidaris tuberculata (assembly GCA_025618425.1). Lineage (NCBI taxonomy): Eukaryota > Metazoa > Echinodermata > Echinoidea > Camarodonta > Echinometridae > Heliocidaris > Heliocidaris tuberculata. The sequence goes on along the minus strand of CM046835.1, from coordinate 15,758,495 downwards.
CAGCAATGTATACATTTCTCAATAATCAATGTTCAGTAAATCTCACTCCAAGTCCAATGCATAACCATCATAAAATCTGCAATCAAGCTTTACCCTATTCATCTCAGAATTCTTCACAAAAATATTCAATAAATTTCCTCTAATAAATGACAGAAGTGTTATGCAGTCAATTTTTAATATATATGAAATATAGAAATTATGTTTTAACTCACTGTTTGGGATCTCGAGATGACAACAAAGAATATATAACAAGAGGGCTAAACTGCAACAGTGTTGCACTGACCAAAAAATCTGCAGCAGAATAACAAAATTGTTCTATGCACGTCCCTTTTATACCCCTCCAGCAATGAACTGTAGCCCCCCGTGATTGTGATTGGTCAAGAGTTTGTGACGCAATCACGCGCTAAACCTAAAATGTAGACTGGCCCATTTTCAGCAGGGAAAAATGAACTTCCAGAGCCTTAAATCACATTATTAAACTAAACATTTTATCAGAAAAGGGGAAAATATCACATCAGGCTACCATTTTCAGAAGCATTTACAAGGTAAGTGACAAATAAAAGAGCCTAGTAACCTACGTGCATCATGGCACATGACGTTTTATCCAACCCAGTCCCACATAATGTGTTCCGTGTATTAAAGTGAATCTAAAAATAGCACAAGTCAGCTGGCGTTACTACGTCCATTGACCGCTGTAGTAAACAATCACAGCTGATCCTACTACGTTCATTCATTATGAAAACAAACAACTTCGCCACACCTAGTGTTTTATAGGAACCTACAGGCTTGACTTTGAATTCGTATAATTTGAGACAAACAAGCAATAGCGGTGTTAAATTGAAAACATAAAAAGAAAAATCTAGGGGGGTATTCTTCACAATATGTTGTGTTCATCAACAATTTAGAAACCCTATACCTACCATAGGTATTTGAAGCAAGGGCATATGCTTTCATCTATCACTGGGTTAGGGGTAAATAGTTTTTGCGCCCCCACAAGAGAGTAAATGAGTAATTTTGCAGGTTTGCAATCAGTCTTCTAGTGCTCTAAAAGGCAAATTTCACCATCCAAAACATAAATTTTCTAACAATGGGAAATATTTTAATACTCTATGAGATAAACAGTTTCAACGTTCATAAGATCTAAAATTTCTCACTCGGTCGCTACTCTCCCTTGCATACTAATAGATGCATTTTTTTTGGGCCTGTAGGAAAACTGTAGAAACCCAGTCTACATCTAGGCATGGAACTGTTGGGCATGCAGGGGTTTTCCCTCTATAAAGTTGGAGAAAGCAAACCCGTTTTCATTTTCAAGTACATATATGTGTACAAATTACTCTAGATCGAAAAATTCCAATATTAAATACAAAGAGATCTCTCAATCGCTTCGCTCTCTCTCATGATAACACAGTAGAAACTTTATCTGTAAAGGTCGGCCTATGCTCTATCTTCTGTGTCTGTGAGCTCTTACAGCCACATTCTCATGTGGAGGGCGGTGGGGCGGGGACCGGGATGGAGGTGTGTGTGTGTGTGTGTTTGTGGGGGGGGGGGGGGGTGTGCAATCTCTGAACTGGAAATAGCTGAATGTTTGGTGCAATTTTTACTCATTTTTTTCTGGGTGTGCTCCAGTAACCACTGGCATACTGATGGGGGCCCAGGGGCTACAGCCCCCCAAAGTTCCACAATAAAAAAAAAAGGAAAAGGGGAAAAAAGAAAGAAGGAAAGAAAGAAAAAGGGAAAAAGAAAGAAAGAAGGACGAAAAGAAAAGACATCCATTTTATATACCCCCTGGGTAGAAAAAAAATGTATTTTTGTGATTACAGTTGTAATGGTAGTACGTCTTTTAGAACGTAGTACCTCCTCTTAGTACCTCCCCTTCCATGTACATAATTATGTGCATCTTGTTTTCTCATAATTTTCTTATTTAGGAGGGAAACTTTCCTCTTATACCCAAATCAGCCCCTTTACAATAGGATCACACACTGTCATGAAATTTCTTTCGAAACTGAGGGAAGTAGATAATCAATAAGGCTACAGCACACTACTCAGGCTGCGAAGTGCTCTAAAATGCAAACTTTCACTATTCAAAATAGGAAATCCTCTCAATCTGTCTCTCCGCTCCCTCGTCTAATACATTTAAACTTCATTTTAAAGAAATTCTATAAACAGGTATTACATTGCCAAGGCAGAGAGGTATCGTCCCCCGAAAATGAAAGTTGCTAAAAATAAACGATGAATTTAAGCTGCCTATCCCCATAAGAGAAAAAAGAAAAGGATTGATATTAAGCTTAGATTTTGCTTATTACACTTGTGTGAATGTTTGACACAGTCCCATATAGGCATGGGCCTATGAGTAGGTTGTGACCATGGTCAAGTAATATGCTAAGCGATCATAGGACTGATCAAACTCAGTACCAATCAAAACTATCACATCCCAATTGATCTGTACAATGTGTGCAGGCTACAGACATGCATGGATGTGCCTGAATGTCCTTGAAATGATGCAATTAGATTGATGCCTGTTATGCAGCCAGCATCTATCTATTATTGTCAGAAAGATTTAGATTGCCATGAATGTTGAAATTGTTCACAAATCTCATTTTATTCTATATTTTGCAGGGATGATCATATACCTAACAGCCAGCCATATGCATCTAAACATCAGTGGATAAATGAGTAGGTTCTCTCTCCTTCCAAAGACTTTCCCTTTCTCCATGAGAAGAAACATCAATAAACATCCATGATGAATTGCTGCAACCACCACCTCATCCACAGGCTCTTCAGGGGAACAATGTCATATTTCATTACCTGTAAATCATCCTCAGTCCTGGGAGCATCCAAATGTATAAGCCATGTCACATCCATCCACAGATGGCAAAAGCGTGGCATCAATAATTATGCTCCAGCCATAATAGAACACAGCCTTAAGAAGACTGGAACCAGACATAGTTTTTTACACATACTTTCCAAGAGACTTATATCAGAATCAAAGTCTGATGCATCCAAGAGAACTAATATTGAAGGTTTACTTGTAGATGATTTAACTGATAACCTGCATAAAAGGGACACGGATGTATGGTCAAGCTCTTCTGAGAATGCTGACTTGTCTACTGATGTTTTATCTAACACAAAGTTATCTTTTGTGGATCTGAGTGCAATACCAAAAGATGAATCAGAGGTGTCGGAAAATAGCCAGGAATTTGAGTTTGACATCCTTGAAGAGACGGAGCGTCCCAAGGTATTGGAACACTTTTCTGACATGCCTCTCATGTCGGAGACATATACTCTAGCCTCGTACGTGGACAATTCTGAGACCCTGCAGAAGCTAGTGCAGATAGGAGTGGATCTTTCCAAGGTAGAGAGCAGAAAAGGAGTGGCCAGTATGCTCATGAAGATGGACTTTCAAAATGACATTAAGGATAAGCTGACCTTCTTGCATCATGTAGGTGTCCCTGGTGAAAAACTTGGATCTTTCATCACCAAGAACCCGTTCATCTTGGGGGAAGATGTGCAGAATCTTGAGTCTAGAGTCCATTTTTTGCTGCGAAAAGGATTTTCAAAGACAGATGTTTCCCAGATAGTTTGTCGTGCACCCTACTTCCTGAATTTTTCTGTGAGTATCCAAATTTCAGCTGTTCCCAGGTTTAAGGAAATGCTTGAATATTGTGGAGTGAAATTGAATGGATTTGAGAAAAAGTAAATTATATGTAAATATCGGTTTGGATATGGAAGGATAATTATGTAAAATAGATGAATGCCTTTGACTACATTTCATTTTAGAAGAACAAAGACCCATTTTGAGATTTAATATAACAAATTTTTAAAAACTTATTGGAAACCTCGTGCTAAACGATTTTCTTTTTTGTTCTATTTTTGTTTTTGTTTGTCTTTTATCTTTTTTTTAAAATACAGGGCTCCAAGCTGGCCTTTTTCATAGGTGTCTGAAGCAAACTATTTGGGATCTGTGTAGGACATTGTGTAGTCTTTTAAATTGTAACTTTGAATGATCAATGAAGGCACATTTCTAAACCTTGTGTTCTTTTTCATTTTGTCACATTGATGCTTATCTTTCATGTGTGAAGGTGGAGAGAATAGACAACAAACTGGGATACTTTCAGCAGCTTTTGAGGTTTCCTGATTCTCAGGTCAGGGAGATCATCACTAGATGTCCTAAGGTTGGTTATACAAAATGTACCTGTTCTCTACTATCTGATGTTCGACTTGCAATCTTTACCATATTCTCTCTAGAAATGCACTCAAAACCCTGTTCTGTTCTGCTCAAGAAATGAAAAAGAAGGAAGTTTTGAGCGCAACACCAGGGTATCATGTAAACAAACCCATTTGGGATGTCTCTGTATGCTAGCAAGGCTAATCGCTCCTGTCTCAGTCTGTAGAGGCCTATTGCTCACTGCTTACTGCAGCATGAATTCTGTTGAAGTGAACAATCAACAATAGTTGGCGTGATCAATGCTAGTGATATAATACCTCGTGTGAGCTGGCTTTAGAATTTGAGAATACTTAATCCTTTTCCTTTGCTACATGTATTGACAGATAGTCTTTCCATCCTTGTGTTTTTGTTGTTTCAGCTGGTCACCATGAAAGTGTCAAGGCCCAAGGAGAATCTGTTTGTCCTGGAGTTCCAGTGTGGCTTTAGCAAGGATGCTCTACACACAATGGTTCTCAGAGAACCAGCTATACTGCTCAGAGGTATGAAAGAAATACCAAAAGAGAGGAGTTTGTTGGTACACGGTGATGGTGGTGGTGGTGGTGATGGTGGTAGTGGTATTGTTGATGCTGGTGGCAGTGTTGATGGTGGTAGTAGTCATTTTAGCAAGGGTACTTTATGCTCTATGGTCTTCAGAGAAGCATCTATACTGTTACAGAGGTATGAAAGAAAGGCCATAGTAAAGGAGTTTGGTTGGTATTAGTCTGGGTAGCATTGTTGATGGTGGTAGTGGTCATCATGGCAAAGATGAGCATCTATGCTCTATGGTGCTCAGGGAACCAGCTACACATGTAGGCTTACTGCTCAGAGGTATTAAACAAAGTCCATAGGAGATAATATGTTGATACACATGTAGTAGAAGTTATGGTGTTTTTAGTAGTGAAGATGTGGGCAATAGGGTGGTAGTGGTCTCTTTAGCAAGGGCACTCTACTGTCATAGAGGAAAGGATTGTATGCATTATTCAAAGGTCACATTATTACTTCTCGTTTCTGTTGATACCTCACAGGCAAATTCCGGTTGATTGCAACCTTCAACTACCTCCACAACGTCATGGAGATTCCACACAAGTTATTTCTGAAGTCGCCTCAAATCTTCCTCGGCCAGATCAACAGGGTCAAGGATAGACACAAGGTAAAGTTCATTGACCTCATGACCTGATCTAATTTTCTGTTGCAATCTGGATTAAGGCGTTGACTCGGTCTTTGGGAAATAGAAATGTTGAATCTGGATTAAGGCATATAGAAATGTTGAATTTGGATACATTGTGTCATTCGTTCATCAATCACATAAATTTTGTAAATATTCTAAATGTTAGAAATAATCCTAGAGATATGGAAATACTGACACAATGCTGTATATGTGGTAATGCTCCTTTTCAGGAGAAAAAATTGCATGCAATTCTACTTATGTACATGACAAATTGGAGTGATGGGTTTGTTTGATATTTGCTAGGACATAACATAATTATATTTTGAACTGAAAGGCTCTAGTTATTTTTTTCATAAAAAAGGGCTAGTGCAATTTAAAAATTTAATTTGTTGGAATCGATTTGAAATGGCATTATAGATCACCCCATTCTTTTTTTCTTTTTCTGCAATTAATGAGTCAAATGTGCATTAAAATATATATTTTTTCACCAATCTTGACCTGAAAGTTATTCAGTTTAATATGAATAATAAAAAGAAAATTTTGGTTGAAACATGTGAGATGCATGAATTCCTCTCTAGTTCCAATAATTTATGGACATGTAGTAGTTATTGATTTGATAAGATGTACATGTATAGTAGGCCCAATGTATAGCAGTGATAAAGATTTCACTTATGACTCAAGAATTCGCATTTATATTCATGTAAAGACCAAGTGTCAATTTCTTTATCCTGTGAAAATTACCATAGTTTCTGTAATTAAATGAACGAACAAAGACCGTGTTATACATGTATAATCAACTTTCATGTCATCACTTGCATGTAGTTTAATCTGTTTGCTAATCTTGTTTTTGAATGGTTTTGTATGGAATGGAGAGGTTGATATTTGGCACTTCTAACCAAATGGACTATGTTAAACAAGGTTTTACTTAGTCGGCTTTTATGAATGTTGGTAATTATTTTTTTTTTTTTTCCTCTCTTTTTTTTTTTCTCCTAGTATCTGACGTTACTAGGAAGGAACCAGTATAATCCGACAGAGCCTGGATACATTCCGCTAATGTCTCTGTTCAAACTACCGGATGAGGCCTTCTGCACAGACATCGCAAGGACTTCACTTGAAGAGTTTGACAGGTTCTTGAAGACCAGTTGTCCATGACAGCTTCCTGTTGGCTGTGTTTTTTGCTTGTCAAATTAGCACCAAGGAATAAATGACATTAACTTTCAGGCAAAGAAAGAATAACAAAAAATTTTAATTTGCCTTGAATAGCACCATGGCTACCCGAAGGATGGATTATGATCTTTGGCTATGTTTGATGCTTTAATTGGCATCAACAAGTATTGGACTTTCAACTTTCAAGCACAGAAAAGAACAACTAAAAATTCTTATTGCCCCAAAGGGTACAATGGATTCTTGGAAATAGTCACCCAAGTTGGCTACTCTTTACACAAATTGGCAACAATTTAAGGTGTTTTCATCACTGACTTCCAAGCACTGATAGGAATAAAAAGAATTATTAAAAAGTAGTACGCTGGAAGAGTATAACAGATTCCTGAGGACGAGTCGCACCTGATTTTTTTTTTTTTTTAAATCATCCGAAATGGTTAACAGATCATCAGAATATCTTGCAATGTATCTTTTGAATGATATGAGATCATATTCATCATGTTCATCGTGTCATCATGTTTACCCGCTAAACTTCCCCTAAAATTCCTCATTTTGGTTAGATTTGCAAGAAAATCACTGTGATGAATGAGTAAATTTTTACTATTTTCCTACAAATGTATGGGTGCATTTACTTGAGCTGAATTTTCTGCATAGAGTTGTGTCAGAAAAAAAGAGATCATGGTGTCAAATCATCGGGGCTGATATAAACAGAAAGAAATTACAACCTTGTCCCATGCATTGAAATTTGCATACAGATGTAATGTGTGAATTGAGTGAGTGAGTGGAGTGGTCCATGGGCCATGCACATGCTCAATCCATGAATAGGCTGATTTTGGGTGACTCATGAATATGATATGTGCAGATCGTGAATTTGGCATCAATGCGCATAATTTGCTGCTCAAAATTGCTGCAAGATATTCAGTGAAAAAGACATAATATCTCTGCAAAGAAAGAAGTCGCATCAGCAAAAATTTCTCTTAATATGGATACACCCCCGAGTAAGCAAATGAAGTTTCATGAATATTTATGCAGGGGTAGACTTGTGTCAGAAAAAAATAGACACATAGTTTATGGACGATTCATTTGAAAATATTGCTGTAACTTGACAAAATAGACATCATATTTCATTATTTTTTCAGACAACCATTAAAGGCCAAGTCCACACTAATATCAAGTTGATTTGAATAAATAGAGTAAAATTAAACAAGCATAACAGTGAAAATTTCACTGAAATCGGATGTAAAATAAGACATTTATGGCATTTTGAAATTTTGCATTATTTCATGAAACAGTGATATGCATAAAGGCCACTGCACACCTTATGATCGGTCTGCGGTCCAATTTGTGAAATAAATCGCTATAGCATTAAATATTGGCATTTTAACAAATGAAATCTACCCTTTTCATGTTCTGAAAAGTAATATAAATACTAAACAGGGTTTTGGTGAGCTGTCAGCTTTCTACAGGGAATAAGGGCGAAATTAGTTTCAAAACATAGGCAGTCGTACGATTTTGGTGACGTCACTACGGCTCGGAGCCGATTTGGCCATTCCACCGACTAGACAACTCGGCAAAGGCTGTATTATTGATTTTACTATCTGTATGACTATTCAGACCCTCAATCAAAAACATTTTTCGTTTTTTAAATGATTTGTCAAATGATATTACGTTCTCTTCTGAAATTGGATCGCAGACCGATCGTATGGTGTGCGGTGGCCTTAACACGGGCAGTATGAAAATAAGTGAACCAACGATGTCACACACTCATTTTTCCTTATGTATTTTATTATATGAAATTTCAAATATTTCAATTTTTATGGATATGATAATTAAGAATCTCTCCCTTGAGTCCCTTGTATCGAAATAAGTTACAATAATGATGATTTTACATATGTTCCATAAGGAGTCAAACCATGTTTTACATTATTGAAGCAAAAAATTGAAATATATATTTCATATAATAAAATACATAGGGAAAAGTGAGTGTGTAACATCATCTGTTCACTCATTTGCATACCGCCCAGGTTATGTATATCACTGTTTCACGAAATAATGCAAAATTTCAAAATGCCGTAACTTTCTTATTTTACATCCGATTTCAATAAAATTTTCACTGTTATGTTTGTTTAACTTTACTCTATTTATTCAAATCAACTTGATATTAGTGTGGACTTGGCCTTTAATAACTATAAATTAGTTAATGTGGGAAGTTTTAGTTCATAAATTGCCAAAATAGGGGTGCAAATTTAGGTTCCTTGTTTTGCCTATGTGATGACCAAGCACAAGCACACAGCTAGAAGTCCATTGGTATTTCAAAACAAACTGCCCGGTAATCCACTGATAATTAGTGTCCTCCACTGTTCCTGAAGTTTCATTCCAATTTCCTTTTTGTTTTCATAACTGAATATTGTCTGTAGTCAGCAATTCACAAGTGGGGAAGCAAAAATAAAAGCAAAAAAAAAAAAAAAAAAATCAACAGTTCAGGAAAAGTTTGAATATGTGCAGGTGAAGAAGCTAGGAATGTTGAAAGTTGTGAAGATCAAACATATATTGGCGATACCTTCCTGCAGCTTTGTTTTATAATTCATATGTAAGCTTCCCTCAATTTGTGTTTTTAAAGGGGAAGTCCACCCTGTTATTTAGTTGATTTGAATAAAGTGGAACCTCATAACAAACTCCTTAGAACCAAGGAAATTACCTCTTTATATTGAAACCTTGTAACATTAGGGCTAAAAAAACAATAGTATACAGAGGCGAGACCGGCAAATTCACTTCGTTATAACAGTGTTCTTTATAAAGAGGTTCCACTGTACAAGCAGGAAAATGAGAGAAACAGATTAGTCAAAGTTTGAGAAAAATCTGACACAAAATAAGAAAGTTAGGAATGTTTGAAGTTGTAATCAATGAAACACAAATTGGCAACTTGGTGACGCATCTTGCGAGCTCGTCTCCAGTTTGCTCTTTGCAGAAAATTTCATAAATTTTCATTTTCTTAGTTGTTGTTGAAAGAATACTTATGTGTAAAAACATAAGTGCAATGATTTTTTTTTATCTTGGTTGCATGTATGATTAATATTTTCTTCAGAAAAAATGTAAATTTATTATTTTTTCAGTACCGGGAAAATGGGAGAGGACCCCGCTAGATAAGTCAGGGAGTTGCCAATTTGGGTTTGATTGATTACAACTTCAAATAATCATATCTCTCTCATTAGATTTTGCTCAAACTTTAGCTGATCTGTTTTATTTTTTCTCCTTTTAAAACCAACTTGATATCAGGGCGGACTTGCAGAAATGAGTGAAGTTATTTGTGAAAATGTTTTGTTTTTCTACTAGGTGTACCGATATGTAGTAAACTTTTGGTCCCAACTGTACATTGGCAGTCAAGGTGAAGATATTTTTTTAAATGTTGACAATGCAAATGGGAAGTAGCTTGAACATTAAATGCGACTAAGTTGCCAATATGTCTATCCTTCAAAATATTCTTCTCGAACATGCAACTATACGTTTTTTAAATTAATTGTACTTTTACAAAAATAGGTTTCATTAAGTTGAAGATGTGGTATGTATATGGAACAGTCCTACTATACAGAAAGTGCCCTATACATACATGTATATTTGTGTTTAGATCATTGGAACATTACCCCTGGACTTGGGGGGGGGGGCTGGAGGATAACAAAAAGAGGGCAGTCTTGATTTCTGGTATACAATATGAAATTTCATTTTGATAGATATTCAAAATCGAAATATGAAGGGAAATATCATGCACATATAAGAAAGCATCAACACAGATGTGACAGTGTATTTGTATGGGAGTCTCATCCAGGGTCTGTGATAAGTTTACTGTTCATCAATAGGGCCACATCCAAGGTATTTTCCCCCAACACATAACAAATGGAATCAAAAGATTTTAATTTATGCGATACATTGTATTAAGGTGATGGTGCTACTACAATATGGACGTGCCCAAATATCCTTTGCAGGGCAAATCCAAGGTAGTTTGTCCCATATGTTACAGGCTACATGAACAATTTTAGGAAACATGATCCCAGATAGGGATGGGAGTAGACAATTTAGTAATGAAGAAAACGGTTCATTTACTCATTCTACTTGGTAATATATGGGACATCAGATACCTTGGATTTGTCTTGCACTTATGATTTTTTAATACATATACTGTGCCTCACGGGACAAAATGTACAAATGTATAATGTATAATTAAACCTCCTACATATTAAGTGGAAACTCACCATAACTAGGACCTTGTGACCATAAAAATTACCTTGTTATATCAGGGTAAAAAAAACAAAAGAACATAAAGACCTGGGACAAGCAAAATTACCTTGTTATATCAGGAATCTCGTTATATCAAGGAGTTATGTGATAACTCCTTGGTTATATCAGATCTCTTTATATCGAGTTTCCACTGTACCGACAGAATGTATGTAGTTTTGGAACGCTGATTAGGCTTCAGTCAGTGATGTGAAATTCCCAGGTTATCAAGCTTGAAGATAGGTTGATAAGTGAGTGTAGAATATGCCTTCATTGAGATGCTCCCCAGAGTGGAGAAAGTGCACTGTAATGTGCAGAATCGCAATTAAAGCTCATGTACAGTATTGGTAGCAAAAAGGAAATTGGAAAGAAACATGTTAAATATAGTCTCATGTTGTTCTCCTTGTATCAAAAGATGTCTGTAAGAGATCATTTGGTATTCCATCTATGATTTCTGGTGAATTTCAGTGTAAAAAATATCTGTAAGGAATGTTCGATCACTGCCATTATGCTAGGACCCTTCCACCCCGACCGCTCCCGACACAGCAATCTTGGGGCTTCGCATAGAGATAGCATGTGTATCACTCTGCGTAGCTACTCATTGGTTTTACACGTGTGTGTACAGTGTATAGCACATGCTGCCTTTGTTGGGATTTTACGTGCCTGTCCCGGCACATAAATTAGTTTTTGCCTCTTATTTAATATTAAACTTTACGAGGCGAAATCTTCAGTGTCTTAGTATTGTTAGAATCTTGCTATTTATCAACAAAAATGGAAGAAATCTGACGAACAGTTTTTGAGGGCTTACCAAAACTCTACATGACCTTTAAGTCCAGTGACCGGGGTGATAATGCTTTTCTTTGGTCGGTTACATTGTAACTGGTAAGGCGCTTTATAAGAAACAGCTATTATTATTATTATCAATTTTGTGTAAGGGCCGAACATAGAACATGTAATAGCAAGTGTCCATTAATTTTTGCCAATTTTGTATAGTGTCCTATGTAGAAGAAAATCATGCGGCCATGCTACTGGAAATTGTAAACAGTTTTATTTGCTCATTAAAGATGGGTTCCATTACATATTCTTTTTACATGTATTTGAGGGGAAAGTGGGATTGGCTTGCAAGAAATCTGACTTCACTGTACATGTGTGCAATAGAGAACTATTGCAAAGTTCAATTTCAAATATGTACTGTGAATGATTGTTACACAGAAATTGAAAATAAAAAATAAATGCTCATTTATTCATCTTGAAAAAAAAACATGTTTCTCTTTATTCTTTAAGTGATTTCATTTCAAAGAGTATGATTATAAAATGTATGGACTATAGACTCATACTTCAGTGACCTTGCCAAAAGTTCTCATTTCCAATAACACAAAAATCACATTTAGAGGTACAGAAACAATGAAAAGTTTTATCTTCAAGAGTCCAGGCACAAAAGAAAATTATAAAATTATATACATGCTCAATTTAAAAAACAAGGTTTAAAAACAAATTCAAAAATAAAATGTCAACTTTCATGTCATTTTCTCTTTTGGTCACCAAATTTTCAAAGGGATAGTCTAATAGCGTGAAAGGGGAGAAAAGTTGCAACTTGTACAATACATGTACATGAATAGGTACATGTATTTAGTCCAATTAAAAAAAAACCAACATCTTAACATATGTTGACATGAATTGTATCACTGGGAATGAATAACATTATGAAGAAAACAAGATGAATGCAACTGCGTCTCCTATATGCCTCTGCCTAAATTCAGTTAAGCTCATGCCTCACACTGTTCTTGAAATATTGTAATAACCAGAATAAAAAGCCTACGATTGCACGTTAGTTAATTAACCTCTTTGACCTTAAAACCCAAAAGTCTAATCACTTTATCTCCTGGTCATGCATACAAATAGTTCAGACAAGGTTATAACAAAACTAACAAATCTTTAATTTCATGCAAATTGACTTCTATGACCTTTGACCTTTGGCCTTTGACCTACTAAATCTAAAGTTGAAACACTCCGTCTCACTATGGTGATGCACACTACTATCAAGTTTGAAGTTAACAGCTACAATAGTTGAGATATACTGATAATAAAACAAAAAAACATTAATTTCACATATATTTACCTCTTATGACCTGTCACCTTTGACCTACTTAAACAAATGTAGTCAGTTCGTCTTAATATGGTGAGGCATAGTAGTACCAAATTTAAAGTTGATGGCTAAAAACGTTCCAGAGATATTGCAGTAACAAGGCTAAAAATTTGAAATTTCATTGTAAATGACCTCTGTGACCTTCAAATTTTGACTTAATTACCCCCAAATCTACTCAGTTTGTCTTACTATGGTGATGCATACTAGCACCAAGTTTTAAGTTCACAATTCAAACGGTTCTTAAAATATAGCATTAACAAGGCTAAAACCTGCAATATCAGAATTGACCTCTGTGACCTACATCTTTGACCTACATACCCCAAAATCTAATCAGATCGTCTTCCTATGGTGATACATACTATCACCAAGTTCTTCAGTTCATACCTTAAATGGTTCTTGAGATATCACGAGAACAAGGCTAACCCCTGAAATTTCAGGAATTTACCTCTATGACATTTGACCTTCGACCTATGTATCCCAAAATCTAATTAGATCATCTTCCTATGGTGATACATAATAGCACCAAGTTTTGAAGTTCATACCTCAAATGGTTCTTGAGACCTTGCGAGAACGAGAAAGCAGGACAGACGGACAACCCCAAAATAAACATTTCACTTGACTAGCCTTCTGAAAGACAATCTTATTATCCTTCCCCCTATTAGAGATCCTCTTAATTGAAAACTTGTTCTTCTGAAAGAATAACTGTCCTTTGCCTGGGTTACTACATGTACATGGTAATATCTTAAAGGATCTATTCAACTTTTGTAACTAAATGCTGAAAAATTAATAGAAATGTTATGAGAATCAAGATTATATGGGTGTTGACAATGGTCTGGAATTCCTTTCAAAGAACTCTTCTCAAATGATCATAAAAACACCAATGGCTCGACGCTAACAGGTCCAGTACAGCCCCCATATTTCTGAATGTTAACAAAGATACAGTGCACACAGACCAACAAAATCTCACTTTGGACCCCCAGAAAAAAGTCAGTGTGGAGCCCTACATGTATCTATGATTTTAGAATTATTAGTAACATGGTATAAATAGAATTCTTTTCATTCTTACCGACAGTGAACATTGCTTTTGTTGCCCTTACTAATTACGGTATTTGGGCAAGTCCAAGGTATTTTGTCTCCTATGTACATCAAAGATTTTAACAATTATATGAAGTTGATAACCCCAATAAAATTTAGACTACACCAAATATCATGCGAGTGATATTTTTCAGTGTTAAAGGGAAGGCTGAGTTCTGGGATAAATAAAAAATAATTTGTGAGCTTCCTCATTATTATGTTAGTTCAGAAGATTATCATAGTAGATATGTCCCCTCCAAAAGGATTGCTCTTCAAATGCCCTCACATTCAAAATATGACAACAGCTAAAATGTTTGGGCCGAACATTTGTGTGTAGTCCCATATACACATTTCTGTGTGCAGTGCATGTGACTCTCTGCAGGACCGAGTCAAATTTTATCATTTTAGTGATTCCAAAACCTTACAGCATACACCAATTCTCATGTGCTATAAACTCAACCTTTCCCAATTGTTTTGTTACACTTTCTTTCACAATTCAATCTCATCACCAGAACTCAACTTTATCTTTAATCACAGTGTGTATGTTTACTGTTATGTGATACACGTATTTGGTAACATGGGACATAAAATGACCCAAAATACCTTGGCATTGCCTATACATTATCAATGATATTACTGTTACTACATGTATTTACAACAACCTCAAATTAAAGATGCAAGTTTTTATTGAAACAAAGGACACCTAGAATAAATTTGTTTCAGAGTACATTATGGGGGCTGAACATGAAGAAAAAGCAGATTTGATATAGGTTCTCAAACACTGTGCCAGTTTGATCTCGAGAAATGGTGAACAATGTGCAGAATCGCAACCGAATCCGGTGACCGGGGTAATAATGCTCTAAAGCGCTTTGGTCAGTTACATTGTAACTGGTAAGGAGCTATATAAGAAACAGCTATTATTTATTATTATTATTATTATTATTATTATTAACAAAAAGCCAATAAAAGGAAAATCAAAGGAAAATCAAAAGCAAGTAAATATTTCTCAGACTTTTGTGCATATATACACATATAACACAATAAATCATGCACTTACAAAAAATATAAATGGATAAATGGAACTAAGAGGGGTGCGCTCGCTATTCATAGAAAACCGCTATTCATTAAACACGCGTTATGAATAGCGGTCCTTATGAGTAGTTATGAATAGTGGTCCTTATGAATGGATGTCCTTATGAATAGCGAGGTAATTTGTCTATGGTTTGCTCGCTATTCAGAAGGACCGCTATTCGTACAAAACTCTTCATTTAGTCACGCATTATGGATAGCAGTCCTTATGAATAAGTGGTCCTTATGAATAAGCAGTCCTTATGACTAGCGAGGTTACCCCAACTAAGAAGCATATTGTGCAGTGGCGCAAATCCATTTTGAAGTACAGGGGGTCACCACATGATTTCACTTTTGTACCTGTCCAAAATGTCTGAAAATTTTCTGATAAGCAAAAAAAAAAAAAAAAAAAAAAGAAGTTATCATATCACATTTTGTGGGGGGGGGGGGGGGGGGACATTGGTCTATCTTCAAAATCGTGGGGGGGGGGGGACATGTCCCCCTGTCCCCCCAGGATTTGCACCCATGATATTGTGTACATCAAGTGCCAAAAGACTAGTAACTTTCCATGCAGTGAATTCTAGCCGTGAACAGGAAAATAACCCCCCCCCCCAGCCCATTCTGTTCTATTCTCTCTCTCTCTGCTTAACGAATTAGAGTCCAACAAGCAATATTTCTGTAATGTTCGAAAGTGACATTACAGCAAATTTCTAACTGAGCTAATAATTAACAATGCAGTGATAAAACGTACAGTGGAAACTCGCTATAAAGAGCTCTGATATAACAAGATTCCTGATATAACAAGGTAATTTTGCTGGTCCCAGGTCTTTGTATTCTTTTGTTTTTTCACCCTGATATAAAGAGATTCCTGATATAACAAGGTAATTGTCATGGTCCCAAGGTCCTCGTTATAGTGGGTTTCCACTGTATCTACAAGTATATTTATATCGTGTTCTTGTCAACGTGTAATTTCTATTACGCAAAGTGAATAAAATCCTAGCTTCTCATCCTTGCCAGCTTTGTTATTCTTGTTTTGACTTGAGATAAAGAAGAATCTGTAGAAATCGGGACAATATCAAGTTATGAATATTATGAATATGAACCTGTCTTCCCTCTGTAAGGCATGGACATAAATTTCATTCAGAAACCTGTGCTGGTAACCGACACATAGCATACGCAGTTCCCATCTTTGAGGAATATGAAAAAGTCACAGAACCCTCTGCATTTTAAGACATATGGACGAGAAACTTGGAGTTATTTTTACAAAGAAGCAGCTATGATACATTTTTATGTATCAGGCAACAAATCGTATGTGGCTTAATTGATAATGCATGAACAGTACTGCTTACAGATGCTATAAAAGAAGACTTTTCATAGAGCCCAAATACTTGTGAATTTGAAAGTTGAATACATGTATGTACATAATGGCATGCAGCAAAATAAATGAATTCAAATATTTACAAACATGGGTCTAAAGAAATCAGCAGTAGAGTTAAATCTTCTCTGGCCGACTACTACACTTGAACCCCTAGAACTAGGGAACAGTTTGGCAAATAACTAAATTTATGAGGGAGGGAGGCTTTTTAGCAGCATATATTCTTACACGATATGAAACAGACTTAGAATAAGTACTTATCAGATTCAAGAGTCATTAAACCCCAACTGCTCAAGAGATTTTTTTAAATACCAAATCATGTTTGTAATGTACTTAATACGTTTAAATGGGAAAAACTTAATACTATATCGCCTATCGAGATGTTGGGATATAACTCGATGTTTTCGCATTTCACAAGTCATTTATCAAAGGACGGTTAATCCCTCTTGGAAGAATCTTGAGCTGCATGTCCTCAGGGTGGTTGAGTACTGGGGTTACTTCTTACTTTCCCTTTTCTGTACAAGTGGGGAGAGAGAAAAGTAGATATTGGGTTGTGAAATTAGATATTGGAACACATGTAAACAAGAATGACCAATAGGAAAAGTGAAGGAAACAACAAAAGAAGACATAAATTTGTGATAATAAAAGGCATGGAGAAACAGGGAATATATGTAAATTCAAAGAGATATGAACCAAAATAAGAGAGATGAACATTCATAGTTAGAGATGATATATGTTCTGGAAAACAAAAATGAACCGTAATTCAAGAAAAGCATTCACAGCACAAATTCACATTAAAAATAATATAAAGGAATCAGGAAATACCATGCATACACATACAAAACAACTATAACAATATCTGACCAAGAAGTCTAAAAGATTTTACTCACTTGAAAAAGAAACAAAATAGCTCTATAGGAAATTGCAAATTGAAAGTG
Source organism: Heliocidaris tuberculata (assembly GCA_025618425.1). Classification (NCBI taxonomy): domain Eukaryota; kingdom Metazoa; phylum Echinodermata; class Echinoidea; order Camarodonta; family Echinometridae; genus Heliocidaris; species Heliocidaris tuberculata. Next base: position 15,741,092 of record CM046835.1, on the reverse strand, counting down.
TCTGTTTCTCAACTTTTTCTCTGTATGTGTTGCTGATTTAAGCATTTCAGTGAGAAAGAAATTTCACACTGATTCATAAATGTGACTGCCCTTAGCTGAAATAAAGTAATAACCCTTTTGTTACTAATTAATGTCATGTTAATAATAATTCATCTTGTAATAAATGTAAATGTCCATTAGCACAAAAAAAAAGAAGCTTTGGTGGTTTTGTTAAGGCACGTTTTTCCAAAACTTTCCATATCATACCTGAAATTTGCAGGGTTGTCACGAAATTCAGTGATTTTCTCTCTCTCAGATTAAGTCATGCCAAGCAATCATTCTTTTCTTTTTATTCTGTTCCGAATATATTACCTAATACTTTCTTAAACGTATGTTTCTGGGCTTGCCATGTTTGTTACACAAGTGACCATCTAAATATATTGGTAAGGCCCAAAATATATAAAAATTATCACCCGCCTTCCCTTCCAAAAATATAAGTAAAGTCTATTTTACATATGACGCATGCAACGAACAGAGAGAGAACTGCCACTTACAGACTTAGATCTTTCTGGAGTCTTCTTAGACGACTTCTTGGTCTTTTTCTACATGCATAATCAAAGTTTAAATAGAAAACCTCTGTGTAAATAGTTAAATAATCATATGGCAAAGTGATGTACATCTCTACAGTACTGGTCTCACTGAAAAATGTAAAATATAGTGAAAAAGCTGAAGAATGGAATATGCAGGTAATAAGTGTGTGTTGTGTAGTCATTTGGAAATGGGTGGTCATCTAAAAATATTGTAAGAATGTATTGCTTGAGAATGATCCTTGGTCTTTTGGACAATAAAAATGGGAATTCTCACTTCTCTTTCACAAAGTGGCACTGAATAACTGTTTAGAAACGAGTCTCAAAAGATAATGAATGACATTGTTTATTCTTTCATGAGAATCTTTCAATTTTGTATACAGATGACCGTGATGACTACCAGTCCTATATTACGTAATTTGTACCAGTTAGGGAATGGTGTTCTGTCTCAAAATCTGTGATTTTATAAAAAAAACAAGATCATTCTATTCAGACCAATTATCACAAAGTTCAACTTTACTCACCTTGTCTGACGATTTGGATTTCTTCTCCTTCTTCTCTCTTTTGTCATTACCGTCTCTACCCTTGCCTTCAAACTTATCGTGCTTCCATGATGAGGCATAACCTCCTCGACTTGAACTCCACCCACTATATCCTCGGTTGTAACTTCCTCGGAAGCCACGGGTGAAACGGCCACGAAAACCCCGTATGAAGCCACGTCCTCCACGGTATGAACTCCGCGGCACGAAGCCCCCTCGACCCCTTATCGATGGTCTGATGTCCCGTTTCTCTTCTGACAGGGAGCGCTGATCACGATCGTCATGCTATTTAAAAGTAGGGACAATTTGACTGTAAAATAAAGTTGGCTATGTGACATAACATGAAAAAATATATAATAAAGGTAATAAAGGGCAGTCACCACATAGGCCTAATTTGACGTCTGTGACACTAAATCATCCTAAAGTGTTATAAACAGCAAGTTACATGTACATGTACTTGAGAAAAAGACAAAGTAAAAACTTTTAAAGATTAAGTTGAGTTCTGGGGCCTGTTGCACAAAACTTGCGTTTAATCGCAACTCCTAAAAATCAAACGCAAGTCCTTAATGCGCAATTCTGATTGGCTGAAAATAAAGTTGCGTTTGATTTTCCTGAGTTGCGTTCAAAAGCAAGTTTTGTGCAACGGGCCCCTGGTCGTGCAATTACATTGTGAAAGAAACTGTCTCAAAGTGCATTATGAAAGGTTGATAAAAACCTACACAAGAATTGGTGTATAATGTGAGGTATTGGAACCATCAAAATGATAAGAAATTGACCCAATCTTGCTGAAAGATACTCTCACTGCATACAGAAATGGTTATATGGGACTGTGCACATATGTGGCATGAATGTTCGGCCCGAACACTTCAGCTGTTTCTTGTCATATTTGGAAAATGGGGGCATGTGAAGAGCAATCCTTTTCAGGGGACCTTTTTTCTGTAATAATCTTCCAAACTGACATAAAGAGAATAAGAAACCTCACAGATTAGTTTTCACCTTTCCCAGAACTCAACCTTCTCTTTAAAGTAAAAAACTTCTACAGGAATTACTGCCATTTCAGGACTTTTGTAAAAGACAGTTAACAGCAAATTAAAACACTGCCATAACATCAATTTCTCTGAATAATATGCTAAATATACTAATAATCATTTTATTTTAGGATTTAGATTTCTAGGAAGTCAATTACATTGATTGACTATCGAGGTTGTAACATCTAAATGTATGCCAGTATATTGTCATAATATTCTATAACAGCGAAGAATCATATAACATACAAGTCTCATATTTAAAACCAATGCTCTACGCTACAATATGGCATACAGTTACTTACCTGAAAATATTTTCCTCTAATTGGTTGAGCAGTGGGATCTAGTCTCTGCAGTTCCTCAACCTCCTTCCTGAAGTCTGGTACATCACTATCCATCTTTAATCCCCCTCTATCCAGGTCACCAAGCCGCTCTCTCACAGGTCTTCTATCTGAGGATGCAATCTCTCTTCGATCCAGGGAGAATGTCGACCCAGGCAGCCTGCCTAGGGTTGGGGATGTGTTGGAGTGGAGTTGCTGCAAGTCCAGCTGTTTTTCAGCTTCCCGCACAAGGAACTGACGGCGAACGTCTAAATCCAGACGGAGGTCACTGCCTACATCAAGGACGTTGTCTAAACCCAAGCCAGAACTGAACATGCTGGTGGATCCTGACAGAGGCAGAGAACTCTGAGACAGACTGAAGTCCTGGGAGCGCTGCAGGTAGTTGTCCATCTCCTGTGGTGCTGGGGCTGGTTTGTTGCGCAAGGATTGTTCGTATTTCTCATACACAGTAAATGGCTTCATCATGACAGTTGCCTCCCTTGGCTGCTGGGGCTCGGGACTGGGAGATCTCCTACTCTCTTTGTGGTGTCTGCTCGGTTTCCTTGGTCTCTCCTCCCTCTCTCTGCTGTATTCTCGGTCGTTCTTCCGTTCACTGTGCTCTGGAGACTTCCTCCAACATGCAAAGCGTTCATACTTCTCAGGGTACATTTCAGGATCATCATCTAGGTTGCGGACTATGATTTCTGGGCGATCAAACAGTGGCTGCAGCCCTTCATCTTTTCGGCGAGGTATGAAGACCAGACTCGGATCAAACTTCCTTCTCTTTGGTGAAGGCTTTCTCTTAACCTCAACTCTGATGCCATAATCAGGTTGTTTCCGATCCTTCTGATCCCTGTATCTATCACTGTCAGGAGACATGGCTCTTTCCTTGGAGTATCTCGATGACTCATACTTCTTCTCTACAGGTGACCTGCTACGTTGCTTATAACTTTCCTGTGAACTTCCTTTGGAATCATAGTAGCCTCTCTGTGCATTCTTTGATTGTTCTGCAGCTCTGGACCTTGACGACCCTGCAGAACCCTGCTGCGTCTCAAGCTCACGAAGGCGCAAATCCAGATCCTGACTAGATTCATTCTTTACCCCTTTTGCTCCTCGACCAATGTAATCAAGTCCAGGGATATTGGAGAAGTTACCGGTCAGCACCTTGGATGAATCCAAGTGATATTCTTTCTTTTCATTTGACTGGCGCCTTGGAGATGATGACTCAGAGCGAGATCGACGGTCATATCGCTGCCTCTTTCTTTCATGCGAGGGTGAACGTTTAGAACGACGGTACTTTAGTGGAGTTCTGCGTGAAGATCTTTCCTTATCACGGAACCGCTTCTCTGGTGATCGAGATCTGGATCTGGAGTAGCTGGATCCGGAAGATCTGCATTTGCAGAAAAGAATGTTAATACTCAAGTGAATTTTGAACAGGGGTAGACCTTAAAATAATATCTCCATGTATTTCTTTGCGAAACTCTCAACTTTTCACATTAAACAAAATATGCATATTTGGTTTTAAAGTTATATATATGTATAGTTATACTGGAAAAGTTTTAAAGTACTTTTGAAAGTATGATTATTTATTCTTCACTGCACCTGCCCATAATACATTTTTTTGAGAGAGGAAATAAGGGCTTCTCACACCAACCTGTAGAAAATAGCTTTCAAACTTCCTAAACTAAAACATGAAGTTGTAAAATTTCATGTATCACTTAAAAACATCCCTTTAAATAAAACTAAATTAAAATCTGTAAAAATCTGTAATACACTTTAAAATATGAATAATCATCCTCCTCATTCAATCTGTTTAATTTGGCCTATAATTGATTGCACTTTTGTTTACTGTCATCTTTTGCACAAGTTGCGCCTTGAGCACTTGATCATTAAGTGGATTTGGCACCTTATAAATCTTATATATTATTATTATTATAACATTGCCAACAATATCCTTTTCTATGGATTGAATATAGTGATCTAAATACAACTAAAGAAGGAACCATGTTTAAAGCACATCATATCTTGTTTAGTTACTGATGCCATGCATTTTGTCTTGCTTAGAACTAAAATGATCACAAATCAAATAAAGTGCAAGCATGCAAAAATTGTAAAGTATTTAAAGGGAAACCTAATCCTTGAAACAAATTGTGAGAAAGTAGAAAATTAAAAGAAAAAGGTTGGTGAAAATGAAAAAGAAATTGGAAAAATTTATGATTGTTTACAAGCTGAGATAACTAAATCTATATGAATCTCACACTGGCGAATTGGTCATTCCAATGTGATGTAACTGTGGACAAAATTGCCATTTGTTGTACTTTAAAATACAAAGAATTTCCCTTTCCTTCCTTGCAAAAAAAAACCCCAAATAAATTAGCTCTACTAAATACATGCATCATGGATAGCATATTGTTAACATGTCCTTAAACCCTTTCGAGACTACTGACCACGTTTTGTGGTTTGGCTCAATAAAATTTGTTTCAGAGCTCTAAAAAATATACCAAATGGACTGAGTAGAAAGAGCAAAAATTTCTGCACACACTATGTCCATTTTTGTTGCATGACCATATTGCGTTTGATGCCAGGAATTCTAAAAGCAAGAATAACCTTTAAAATCCTTCAAATGGCAACACATTGAGAGGTTCAAAATCATTGTTTTTTTAAATCAAAATTGGCAAATTTTTAAACTTTTCGATTAAATTCCTAACCATGTATATTGTTTTCAAAGATATTACACCTTATTAGAACCATGTTAGCACTAAAATAAAAAAGAACAAAATGTGATCAATTTAGCCCTTAAATACTTCCTGTTCTGAAAGGGTTCAAAAGGGTCTTGCTCATCAATGAATACAAAATGAGCATACAGTATTGTAATTATTTTGAATTCTAGCAAATGGGATAGTCATCTGTCACTACATCAAGGTCACATTAACCTTTAGTCATGTTGACATTCACATCCACATATAAAAAGAAATATCAGAAGTAAAATTTATTCTAAATTCAATGAAATTGTTCTCTGATTTTGCTGCTTCAAGGGTTTACTACCCTTTCCCCTAAATCCAAGAGGTAACACTTAACTAAAGAGGCAAATGAATCACTGATTTCCATCTATACACCTATTCAATTTAACTCAACATGTCTGCCAAGGCTAAGGGGCAAGTGTTCAACAAAACATAATTTATTTGCTGCTATAATCATAAACCTGGCTCATGCATTATCAATAGAATAATCTTTTGACAGTATGATTTTATAGTCCCTAAGTTATTCTTAAAGAAGGATCATCATTGAACTATGATAATCTTTTGTCATCAATTGACCTTTGCTTTGTACATGTACATGTACATGTATGATTAGGTATTATGGTACCTGATGCTGTTTTACATTTAAATTATTCTTTCATAATTTGCTTAAGCAAAGGAATCTGCTGGAAAAATTAACTTTAAAATACACATGTATACTTAATATAATAAAAATAATTAATCAGTTATTTTGGGCTCAAACTGACTCATGATCATTTAACAACAATACAAAACAAACCACATTATTATGAATAAAAAGCATTTAATTACCATGGACATCAGACTTGAGTGAATACCTTAGTTTCATGTCATTATTTGTTGTTGTTTTTGTTTGTTTGTTTGTTGTTGTTTTTTTTTTTGGGGGGGGGGTGTCTTTCAATGATTTGAATCTAGTAGTAGTTAATTTCTCATGCTCTAACTCTACGACAACATCACAGCAGACTGTACATTTCAAGCATACATGCAAATTACTCACCTTCCGCTTATGTTTATAGCAAATACAGGCGATATTAAAGAGATGCAAGTGCATTATGCAACTTCAGAAATTATGACTTAGGTCCTTCTATGTTTTCAATCTCCTTTCCATACAAGCACTTCTCCAGTATACCTCCATATATCTCTTAATTCCATCTTGTATTGCCCTTCACATCTCCTTTCTTCACCTTCTGGGAAACTTACATCATCTGATCTGCCTGTAGCTCATTTGCTGTAACTGGCTCCCTTCTGTCTTTCATCTTGTATTTTGACATCTGCATAAGTCAAATAAATATTTTATCCATCTGCCTTTTCTTCTCAACATTGCTTCTTTTCCGGCTGTTTTAATACTGCTTTGCTCCTCTGGTAAAGTAAGTACTTTTTCTCCTCTGCATTTCTCACTCTGTATGTCACTTGCTCCACTTTTTTCCTCAATTTGAAGATGACTTGCTCTGTTATTGTCTTCCATGTCTTGACTATGTCTATGCTGATCCTTCATGATGTATATTAAAATCCTTATGTTTTATTTCATCTCAGCTTGGAAAAAAAAACTTGGAATCCCCATTTGTGCAAACATAAGTAAAATTCTCTTTCCTCTCCTATAAGGTCGTCCTGATCTACCAAACTCCAGATTGATTTGACCTTTGGACATTTGGTTTCACCAAGTTTGCCTCCTCCAGGTCATTCCATTTCATCTGCATGGGTTAGAGTGACATCTACAATGACAGTGTAAATATCTATATGAAAATGACAATCCACAAGGTTTTTTCATAACCAGGAATAAATTATTGTAAAGGATGTTCTAAGCTTCCTTTGACTACTCATTCTCAGTTCTGTCAAGAAAATCATCGCCACTGTCCATCTTTTTTACTCTTTGAGGTTCATTAGAACATCAGCTGGTAGTATGAAGTCATGTCATTCACATCACAGGATTCAAAGCTTGGTATGATGTAGATATAATGCTGTTGGAATTCAAGCATCAGTCCTGCATCCTCCAAACATCCTTCTACTTATCTAGCATGTTGCTTTGACCATTGTTTACCAACAGCAATGACAAAAGGACTGCCTGTATTTTAGTCAATCACAATCATTTTTTTTTAGCTTGCATCTTGGTTCTGTGTAGCTTCTGCTGTTGGTAAACAAGATCAACTTCATATCCAGAAGGTACAAGTACTATCCTAATACCTGCATGGCCATGTCGTCACTTTGAGAAACACATCATTTGTTTATGTTGTGTCTGGCTGCCTGAAATATCTGATCCTTGGTATAGATGTCTCTACTGTAGCCCTCAAGTCTTCAATCCATCATGGTTCTTTTAAACTTACATGTTCATCACTTATTTGCTCATCTCATCTTGAATCTGTCCCTTATGCCCTTCTCTTGATTAGCCTTCTTGTATCAATCTTTTTTTTTTCAAGCTTTCCCTCCTCAGGCTCAGCACTCTTCCCTAGCTTGATTTTATGACCCGCTGCTGGTTTTTTTTTACCTCCAGTACGCCTTCATCATTATTCATTGCTCCAGAGTGAACTTCTACTTGGGTTTATACACAGTTAGTGTAATTCTCCACAGGAATTTTCATATCCATATGAGTAATTTGCTGCCTGTCTCAAGGTAAACAGTGCTCCAGTTATCCTCATTTAAAACAGTATCAAGTCCATGATATAAAAGTACTATTTAACATTTGAAGCAGTCATGGAGAAAGATGTATCGTTCTATGTCTCAGAATTTTTCAGAAAAAGAGATTCACATAAGGAAAATCCTTTTTGATTTCAACAAATATTTAATAAGAATTCTTTCCACAACTTAGTATCAATAATGACATAATCAAATATATTATCACAATTAGTAGCAAAGCAATTTCAAAGCCATTCCTTAAGATTGTTACCATCCATATAACCTTGTTACCCATTATGTATTGGAATGACTTTCAACAACTATTTCAAAAAGTTAAATAGTACCTAACATCAGATTGGACTACTATGTTTAATTCCTGGTGAAGTTTGGCAAGTCATCAGTATGATAAGAGTCATGTTGGTAGACTTGGTTTTAATGCCTGCCTCCAACGTTGAATAGATCTTGAAGCTTACCCAACATGGAAAGAGTTTGCAGCACACAGAGTGGTCTTTTCTTCTGCCATCCAGTTCTTTTGTTTAACATTAATCTGCTGGACACCAGTTCACCCGTAGTCCATCTTTCTAAATGATCGATCTGCATTGGCTTGAACTAGTTGATATCTCTCTTCTTCTCCATTGAGCTCTGTATGATTAGTTTACTGATGAAGTCTGAGATTTTCTGGACTACCCTTTCAGCTGTTCTTCAATGGATTTTATTTCAGAGCTTTGGTGGATGTCTATAAATTTTTTCCTCCTTATCATCATGGTAACATAATGGACTTTAGTAGGCATTGTTTAATTTTTAGCTGTCTGTTTAATTCTTCATTCTGTTCTTGCATCCTTCTTGCCTTGGACTTTTTGAGCTTTGGTTTGTCTATTGATTCAATCAATAACCACCATCATTTGGATTGGTGCAGTTTGCGTTTTATATTATATCACTTCCTCCTTTCAAGTCCTCGTATCAGCCATGTCATCAGTCAGTGTTCATCAATCAGAGGGGTTGCTTCATCTCTTATTCATGATTCTTGTTTACCAGTACTCATTCTGATCTGGCTGCAATTTCTCTTCAATGCCAGTATACATTCATTCATAATTGTAGAGCCTGGACCAGCATCCATTAATTTCTAGTCTCGCTCTCGGTAATCTTTGGTCCCGATCTCATTTGAACTTTCTGTAAAATGGCTATCTGACAGGCTTCACTTATATATTGGGTCTACACTGCCCATTCTGCTTTCACATCATCAAAGAGCCATCATGGTGAATTCCATCTGTGGTGCTTATACTTTCCTTTTGATCGAATTGTTAAAGTGATTTCACTTTGCTGACCTACACCCAAAAAGTGGTGCTTTTAAAGTTGACAGGGAACATGTATGTTCGGACCTTCAGTCATCCACCTCCTCTTTGTACCTGCTGAATGTAGTTGGGTACTTCAAACTTTCAACACCCGGCAGTTGTAAACTTGGCCAGAACATACATCCTCAAGATGCAAACTGTAAGAGGTGCTGTGTATTTCCTCAACTCTCCACTTGTCCCGAGCTGCATTTTGATTCGTCACGATGGCTTTGTGTCTTAATAGCCTTCCATCTTCTGCTCATCTCATCTATTCACTTGTTTAGTTGTAGCATCATCAGCATGCATTACTACATATACCAGACTCCATCGATAGAGATCATGTGACTATCTTTTTTTTCAAATGCTAAGGATTCTACTGCAGTAGTGAAAGTGTAATTTTCAACCTTCATCCAAGGTCAATATGCCTTCCCTCTTGATCACCAGCAACTACAGCTCATTTTATGAAATCTGTGCCAGTTCTCTTCCATTCTTCATTACTAAATACTAATGAATACCTAATTTGTAGGGCATGGTAGGTCTCATAATATTTCTAAGAACAATATAGGTAACTAGAGCTCAGATATGTAAAGAGCAAGAATTATATCATTTATACCCAATAACCATTGGTTGACAGTGTGTGTTGAATTACGTCATTCAAGAGATTTCCCTTTATGCACTTCCAAAATCTATGGTACATACATGCTTTCTCATCTTTTTTTTTTGTTATTAATCTGCTTTGCAAATTATCACCTTTGTAAAATAGTTGTATTCATATGGTAGTGAAAAACTTGGAAATTGTCTAGAATTGTTAAAAATTTACATTCACTCTTTAACGCTGCAACCCCTAAAAGTGCATAGTATTGTTTACTGACAGTATGCTGCAATACAACCGTTTTGGGACTGTGCGACTAAATGAAATTCATGCAAGTCATTGCACAGGAAGGTTGACGTAGCATTAATGGATGATCAACTAGGACATGCAACGGTTCTTTAAACTCTCTCCGTGGCATCAGCAAGGCATCAGAACCTCATGGATCGCCTTGGGTATGCATTGTAACTTGGATCAGACGGTTACTGCATCAATCTGCTTCCATTATCCTCCCTTCAAATTTAAGAGATGAAATAACTGGCCAAATTCTCTCCTCCTCCTCCTCCTCCTCCTCCTCAATTATTTCAAGTATGAGCACAATATATCCCCTCCTCATTCTTGGGCCCTGTTAAGCAAATAACAGCCCTTATGAGGAGACGAGCGCCTCACATTACGTAATCTTCTTCAGACCTGGGAGCGTACTTACTTTGATGATCCGTGTCTGTGGATATTAAGAAAAACCTTTTTTTATAATAACATAATCATGTCCACACCTATACCTGACAAATTTTGACTGACAGTTATAGAGCCTGATCGGTTAAGAGTGAGCATTGGGGTGAAAATTTAATTTTCAGATTTTTATGATGAAATCACTTTCAGGTTTTTCATTACATTCTGAAGTTACTAAAATTCACGTTTGTTTAATTGATAAGGTCGAGAAAGTCATTGGATTGGCCCATTTTTCAACAGGGGTGATGAACACTAATGTCACGGACGGACATTTTCTAGAAAGATTGATTAGGTCCTAGTTTAACGCTCTCTAAACTTTCTTAAGTTTTGTTAGCAAATAATTATAGATCAAACACCATTCCATTGAAAACAAAAAAATATTTGAAAATATTTGTACGGAAATGGTTGTGCCGCATGGTCATTCACATCTTGATGCAAATTTGTCCGTCCATGACAGAAAAAATTTGTAAAAGTTTTTTTTTCCACTGGTGGGGCAAAAGTGAAAATGAAAACTATGCTGAACTATCTCACTAGCTAGAGACCTGTACCATATATGAATAAAACCTTGATCAATTAAATATACATACACTAAAAACAATTTGAAAATTGTCACGGACGGACACTAATTTTGTCACGGACGGACAATGCAATATACTGAAATGGTAAATGCTGTGAGATTTCAAATTCAATGAATTGTTTTATTGCTTATTGGTTCATGGAACATATTTCATCCCAAATATCACGTACAGTGAAACCTGTCTATAAAGACCGCTCAAGACAGACAAGAAAAGCTGTCTTTAAGAGCAAGTGGTCTTTACATACAGGTTCCTTTAATAAATGATTTAATGAGAAATGGTTTTAAAGGGAAATAAAAATTGTGGTCTTTATAGACAGGTAGTCTATCTATACAGGTGGTCGCTAAAGCAGGTTGGACTGTATACATGTATGGTATTGCGATCCCCCATATGAATGCAAAAATTACCCCCCACCTCGCCCCAATTTTTTTCATTTTCAAGCTAATAAAATGTCATAAAAACCTAATGATTTTGCTATGGCTCTTATGGGAGCCAGCCTGCATTGTCAGTCTGCAAAAGACATCCATTACAGGTGTCTACAGAAGATGAATATTTATTTTCTTACTTATTTATTTATTAACATTATTATAGCAGTTATTGTAGCTGATATTTTTGGTCATCAGCAACGTGTAGAAGTTTTACTACCGAAGCTTGATCAATATTCAAATTGAATTACAAGTTGTGCTTTAAAATCATAAACATTGGAGGTCAGATGTGGTATCAGACCGCAAGAACCATGTTTGGACTCTATTTTGTAAGAATGCTTTGAATTAGTTGTAACGTTTGAGACAAATGGAGATTCTTTGTAGTTCAGGATCATACACGGCCAACAATTTAAAAAAAATTATGTAATCACGTAACAAGAAGAAACCTTTTTAGACACTATATAATTTTAAATGCTCATAATTGAATTGGTTGCATCAACCCTGAAACAGTTTTTTTATGGGGAAGGGGCTCAGAAAGTTATAATATATGACTTACACTAGTCGTGTTGGGCAATCCCTCAACTAACAGGACATAATTAGGTTCTATGGGCTTTATACACTCAACTATTGCCATTGTTCTTAAAGTTATAGATTTTACTGAAAAAGTAAACTATGGTATGAGAAAGATTTATCCAATGTTTGATTTTGGTCCACCTACATGACTGTAATGTAAAGGGTTATATTTTGAAAGCTTACATCACATTCTTCTCAACATGTTCATTTTCGTCTGTAGCATACATGTATATTGTACATGTAAAGTTGTACACTACATGAGTACATGCACTTGTACATTGTGTATACACTACAATACAGGAATCCACTTTTGACATAGATTCCACTTAAAAACTAAGTTTTTCAAGCTAAGTTTTGCTTAATAGTGGAATAAAATCAATTTCAAACAAAAAGGAGAAAGCAAGAAGTACGTATGTGCAATTTTAGATAGGAACATATGCAGTTTTTAAGTTAATGTCCGTCCGTGACGCTCAAAATGTCCGTCCGTGACAAAAAGTTTTCGGACCTCTAGCAAAAGTTACAGCTTGCTTTAAAATTCTGTGTAAGTGACAGGGAAGTCAATTTACTTGACTAACATTTGCAGTCAAAAAAATTTGTCAGTGACAGTTTGTTTAGATAGAAATGACAAAAGATTACCGATAAGTCAAGAAACCCATTTCTATCTTGTCCGTCCGTGACATTGAATATTTAATGGATTCTATTTTTAGTAGGTAACCATGGCAACCAAATTTTATCATCATTTAGCACCTTCAGTGGTACCCTTCACAATGAAACATAAAACAGCAAAACACATCTCGTAACTTCTTTTTTACAGGCCTTCAAACTTTAAAAATTTGTCAAATGTCCGTCCGTGACTAACCGATCAGGCTCTATAATAAAGCAATCACTGAGCTGCATATTTGTCATTTTACATTTATGTACAACAGATAGAAACATACTTTTTTCAAGGCAATTTTGTTTAAAAAGTAAGAAAGTCTTTCAAATACAGATTAAGGTAAAGCTTCACAAGAGGAGACTTTAAAAATCCCTAAATTTGAAAACTACATGTAGGCTAGCATATGTTATAATAATACCTAGTTTATTCTAATCCATAAGTCAATAAGACTCTTACCTTCGTCTACGGTTTCTCTTACTCCTGGATCTGGACCTAGATCTTCGTCTGTATCTTCCGTCTTGGGGCATGGTTTTTACTTCCGTCTCCCTTGACTCTATAATCCTATTGGAAATCAGGCTATTATCAGGTACCTGTCAATGTTGAATTCTAGCAGATTCCTATGATAGAACAAATCTGAGAATAAGTGAAATATCTCTAATTCCTTTCCTAAACAACATAAACTGAATTTATAATCAAACTCCTGCTTTACCAAGATCAATGCATGTGACACATCTGATGTCTTCTCTTTGCCATAGTAGCACTGCCTCTGGCTGACACTGCAGAAATATGTATTGAAAACAACAAAATCTCACCAATCATGCCTACAGTGTGATGCTGTGCATGTAGCTGGATTGGTCATTCAAAGGTGTCAGCACATATTAGAATGGTGAGTTTTACAAATCTCTCTTTCTCTCTAGACTACATGATAAGGAATAGATCTACTTACTACAGTGGAACCTCATTATAACAATCATATTGGGTGATTTCAAGCTCGGTGTTGGTGTTGGTGTTGGTGTTGGTGTTGGTGTTGAGAGCGTGAATTGGGCTGCTGATTCTAGCCCAAAACACCAAATTTTGGTTTATGAAAATAATACCAATCACATTATTGATAGCTCAAGACCTAGTGAAGTCAATCCCAGCATCAGCTTCATTTCAGGTTCGGTGTTGTGGCTGGTGCTAGTTTTGCCCAACACCAACACCAGCTTTCAACACCGAACTTGAAATCACCCAGTGAGACCACGGAATTAGCTCTTTATATTGAAACCTTGTTATATCAGGGCTGAAAAACAATAGAATACAAAGAAGTGGGACCGGCAAAATTACCTTGTTATAACTAGAGTTTGTTCTTTATAACAAGGTTCCACTGTACTTAGAAAGAAAAATCTGGAACTAGATTGTCTAAAAGTCACCAGGACTAAGTATATTCCGACTGGGAAGGGCAGTAGCAGTGTGCGAAAAGAAAGAGAACAACAAATTTGCCAGTGTTTCCAGACATGCTTGAAGTCTCTAGAGTAGATGCTGTGGTGTCCGGCCGGTAGCCAGTGTGCGGCCAGTCCACCGTTTGCATTGCAAAATCACTTTAAAATACATAATATACATAAAATCATAATATATCACACACACACAGGGTACATTACAAAAGTCAAAGAAAAACAGCAGTGGCCACGAAAAAAATATCCATGAATATCACATTTTTAGCGATACACTTGGCATTCCCACTACAAAAAATTGAAAATTGTGAAAATATGCCTTTCTTAAGCATGTTGTTAAGGAAATAACATTTTGAAAAATAAGCTGAATTTCAAGAAATTTTCGATTTTTCATGTGTCGCAAGCTCAAAAGTGTACGATCGACAGTGTGTGTGACACACCGGCGAAAGCTCGGTGCGAATGGCGATGTCAGTGTCAGATATCGCTGCACCGGTTTGCGGGCGGATTGCACACGGGGAGCTCTGGCGTGGGACTGTGGCTCGCGCCGATGGGATTTTGCTCAGCTCACACACACATGATGCGCATGCGAACTCTCCATTGAGTTTGTACATGGGGCTGCACATCGTGCAGGTATGCAAACACTGGCTCCAAAACAGGGAAAATAAAAAATTAATATTACCATGGCAACTCTTTATTTTGGGGGGATTATATTTTTGCTCAAACAGCAACAATATGAACTTCCCTCATTTGGGTAAAAAGTGAAAATAATTCTGGAATGAAGAGTTCTAAAATTGGATTTTGTCTTAAGTGGCTGCACACCAGAGTATCTACTCTAGTTCATTTTTATGAACTTGGCATGCATAGAAACATGCATACCCATGTCAGGCCATGTGCTCCAACAAGTATTAGTCGTACAGATCGGACTAGAGCCAAGCCTGTCCTTGCTCCAAGCCTAGCCTTATTGATGGTTAATCCAAAGACTACGTCTGGCTCCACTGACCACCTCTACACAGAGACCGAACAGTATGGGCAGTGTGCGGGGGTTATATCCCTGCGGTCAGAGTTTGATTTCTGTCTCATGTACATGTGCTTTGCTGTGTGCACTAAGTCTAAGTTGATAAAAATATGGACAAGGAACACCTGCAAAAAGAAATATTATGGGAAGTCCAGTAAGAGTGTGCAAAAATAAATGTTTTTGAAAAATTTCCTGGTTTTTAAGTGCCCCACTCGTACTTTTAATTTTATGAACTTGGCGCAGACCCCAGGAGACACAAAGTGTGGGTATACAAATCCTTGTAAGGGGAAGGTTGACAAATCATGAAATGTCATTTTTATTACAGAATTACCCATACCAGACAGTTATTTCATCTACTAAAGATTTATTTATTTATTTTATAAGTTTTGGTCTAATTATTTTTTATCTTACCACATTGTGATATACATGTAGGCCTATCAGTCTATTGTTTCGATTTTATTTTGTTTTTAATTTTTTTGAAAAATGTTCCTTTCATATTGAAATGAATTCAATCAAACTGTTTTGTTTTTTGTATTTTTTTCCATTAGAACGTGGAAAGAGTGTTGATTCACTAGTTCAGTGGAGACAAGCCTTGAATAGAAACACTGAGCTGATTAAGTTTCATATAATTTGAAATAAAAATGTTTAAATTTTTTTTTAAATTTTTTTTTTTTGGGGGGGGCAACTGCCCCCAAAGTCCCTGTGGCTATGCACCTGATTAATTCCAACATTTCAATAACACTTAAAGCCACAAAGTAGTGGGTTCTCATGGGGAATTTGAGACCATTTGGGAGTTTGGGAGTTTAACTTATAACACTAAACAGGTGTTGTCAGTCACCGAGAGTGGACTTCACTTTTAATGACAGGCAGTTCTTTTGTAATGCCCTCCTTCTACTACACTGTAAGGAAATGTCATCATCATAAATCTCCCCAGCTGGAGCACTCATGGAGCCATTGCCGCTTCGTTGTGTACGATTTTACATATACAGATTACAGGGTCACCTGCTGCCCTTTCTGTACTTATCTTCTGTACTTACATACTTCTGGAACTACACATATGTAGTCCCATAAATTACTCATACAAATTACTCATGCAAAAAAAACCTGATCACACCTGGCGATTTTTGTGGTTTTTTTCTTCATTTTTATTCATTCAATTTTTACAATCTTAGTTTATCCTGGAAGGTAACCCCTTTAACAAATGGTTTGCATGGCTCACAGTATGTGGGAAATGGTGATATTTAGATCTAGATTTTTTTGTTGATATCCCCCTCCACACACAGGCATCCAGTGTACAGCTCTGTGTGCCAGTACCAGATTGATAAGCCACGGAGCTCGTACAGCTCGCCGTCACATGTACTGCAGCAACAAGTGCACATACATACAACGAATATCCAATGTGTGCTCCGTGTGGGTCAGGTGTTAATCCAGCGCGCTCTGCGCGTGTCTGGCGTCCTTATGGCGAGTACATTCACGCGTCAAGCTCTACACATTTTTTTGTGCATGCACAAAAATCTAGACGCACATAGCGAATGACAACAAATGCATAGTGTTGGTCCAGCGCGCTCGACGAACGAGTAACGAATGCCGATGTACACCGAAAGACAACGCACTGGCCAAATATGCTGATTTTTCAGTGCTCGGGCTGTGCGTCGTGTTATGTGACTGGCACTTAAAGCTCATAGACAGTCTCGGTAGCAAAAATCATACTTGCAAGAAACTTATCTAACATAGTCACATACTACTCTCCTTTTATCATAAGACACATGTACGAGATTATTTAACATTCCATTCACGATTTCGAACAAATTTTAGTGTAAATATCTGTAAGAAACGCTTGGTAACGGCTTTTCACTGCCTCACGCTAAGACCATATCCACCCGAAGGTTCCCCGCACATTAAACCTAGCGCTTCGCACTATGTGTAGCGTATTCTATACACACAGCAATCCTAATGTGAGTAGTGTGTGTGGCCGTTGTTTGAATTTACATCCCCTCTTTTTTGGGCCAGGGATTTTTATTACTTTTCACCTCTCATTCAGTAAATATTTCACTTGAGGAGGAAGAAACTTCACAGAATCTTAGTTATGTTAGTACCCTGCTTTTTATTAAGTAAAATCAAAGAAATCTCACGAAAAGTTTTGAGGGCCTCCCAAAACTATCTGTTACCTTTAAGACAGGTAAGTGGCTTTAAAATAAACTCAAGATTATTTGATATCAATGTGTAAAATGATTAGTAAGCAGTAATGTACTAAATTTTAAGAGGTCAAGTAGGTCTACTATAAAACAGTGTTGTAGTCAAGGCCCAAACCCTCAAGACCAAGGCCAAGGCCAACGCATTGACTAGCAAGGTCAAGGCCAAGGCCAAGGCATTGACCCTCAAGGCCAAGGCTAAGGCCAAGGCTCAAGGCCAAGGCATTACTGAAGAAAGGAGGAGAAACTAGAACATACAAAGATGGAGGTTTCGCACGCACGCACACACACACACACACACACACACACACACACACACACACACACACACACACACACACACACACACACACACACACACACACACACACACAAAGTAGGCAGTACCTTCAAGAACCAAATGACAGCAGGGTTGGCTGAACATTTTTCAGGGGGGGGGGGTCATTGCAAAAAGTCACCTTTTGGGGGGAAAATGGGGCACCTACAAAAACCTGGTGAAAAAAAATATATATTAATTTTCATAACCCCCCTTTTCATGACCTACTGTTTCTACATATTATTATCTTCCTGGACATAAGTGACTGGTAGTAACTAGTTATATATTTGTGAGAAAGTGAAGTGAGCTAGCTAATATGAAGAGGGACTTCATTTTTTTTTTTTTTTTTGTTAAATAGTGCTCCTCCCTAAAATGTGGATTTGATCTTAAACAAAGCTTGATTGGGAGCTTGCATTTGGTTAATGAGTCATGTACATGTATTTTATTATAAATTTAACAGAAGATATGTTATTGCTCTTAATCTCATAATGCCCTTTTTCTCGAGTTGATTTTTTCCTTTAGGCCCAATTCACAAATTTAGACCTCTTGCCAAGATAGTGAATGTAAAGTCTCTTTCAAGATTGCATAGCAACTAGTGATCTAGTGGTGTATCTTGGGATTATGGAGCTCAGAGCAAACAATAAAGTTGCCCCCCCCCCAAAAAAAAAAGTATAAATAAATAATAAGTAAATAAATAAATAAATAAATAAAATAATAATAGTAAATAAAATAAATAATAGAAATATAAAAATATACATTATGTAACTTTACAAGCAAGAGAGCAAGGCAACCGAGGATTAGATTTTTTGCATTTTTAATCCTCAAAAATGCAATTCGCAAATGAGTACTGCAATCAAGCATTATAGAGTTTCGAATTATGAACATTGATAAAAAGGTTTTGTCAAATGGGGCATCACTTTCATGAAAACCCAGGAAAGTTTTTGTTGAGGAATTTAGTAAGGCAAGCGAAAGATTTCTTTCAACCTTTGCAAGTGCTATTTAAGCTTAAAAAGAGGCTGATGAAACTTAAGGCCTACATGTATATTAGGGAGCAAAGCAATAAGAATTACATTTCTTTTTTTTGGGGGGGGGGGGATTTTGAACCCTTTTTAAAGAGCCATTTCTAAAATATAAAATAATTACTTGTATATTGGGGCGTGAAATTTCAAGATCCTGAAGCAACATTATGCGAAGAAGCAAAGCGATCAAGCTTTAGAAAATCAATAGCATTTTATACCCTACAAAGACTAATTTCTAAAGCAATTTACACTGCGTACTGGGGCGTATATAACCCACAATATGACCATGGGTTTTTTTCTTCCTTTTCTACCTTTCCCCTTTCTCAAATTATGATTTTTGCCATTCAAGAGGCCCCCTGCCAGACAAAGCGCACAAAAACAGGTGTAGGCCTATACCTAAAATTAGTACCAGTTTTTGCATATATGATGATGGAATTAATAATGTAGCAGAAGCCTTTGACCAAATTCACTAAATTTTGCAAATGCTTTGTTCAAACTTACAAAATGTTCACAGAAAGACAAGAAATGCAAGTACATTTGTTCAAATCTGTTTCTGTATTTCATCATCATCATTACTATTATTGTTATCATTATTATTATTGTTATCATTACTATCATTATTATTATCATTATTACTGTAAACATTATTATTGTTATTATTATTATCAGCGTTGTCACTACGGTGGTCGGCGCCGGTTGGAACCTTCCACCACTCGAAATTTCTGACCGGCACTCACTGCAATATCACAACCGCCCGCCCGGCACTAATTTCCCCACTGACAAAGAAAAAATACGATTTTGACCTACGAACATGCAACTGTGGTTAAAAAGAGTAATCTGAAAGCACTCACAGCAGGTATATGTACAAAGTAAACCAAATACTAGTACAGTAGTTACAATGCTTAAAGCTCATGTACAGTATTGGTAGCAAAAAGAAAATTGGAAAGAAACATGTTAAATATAGTCTCATGTTGTTCTCCTTGTATCAAAAGATGTCTGTAAGAGATCATTTGGTATTCCATCTATGATTTCTGGTGAATTTCATTGTAATTATCTGTAAGGAATGCTTGATGACTGCCATTATGCTAGGACCCTTCCACCCCGACGTCACCGTGCACAGCAATCTTGGGGCTTCGCATAGAGACAGGGTGTGTGCACTGTGTGTAGCTACTCATCATTGGTTTTACATGTGGATGTACAGTGTACATGTATAGCACATGCTGCCTTTGCTGGGATTTTACGTGCCTGTCCCGGCACATAATTTAGTTTTTGCCTCTTATTTGTTTAATATTAAACTTTAGGAGGCGAAATCTTCACAGTGTCTTAGTATTGCTAGTATCTTGCTATTTATCAACAAAAATTGAAGAAATCTGACGAACACTTTTTGAGGGCTTACCAAAACTTTACATGACCTTTAATGCTGCAGCTACAGTACAGTGTGTACTGTGTAGATACATGATATTTTTACTGTTTAACTATAACTTATAAGTCCTGAAAACTGACTAGTTTTTGTCCCCCTGAACCCCCGTGGCAAGGTTTCGGGCGATAAAATTTCCACCACTAAAAAGTCCCTGGTGACAACCCTGATTATAATCATTATTAATATTATTATTATTATTATAATAATAATAATAATAATTATTATTATCATTATCATAATAATAATAATAATAATAATAATATTGGGTATTTATAAAGCGTCATTTCCATTACACAAAATGCTCAAGACACTGTAAAAGTAGAGGAAGAGTATGATGGGGAGCCCTATGTCTGCGCACCCAAGATTTTGACCTGAAAATGAACATATATTATTCCTGATATTCTAAAGAGCAAGTTTGCAAAAAATCTCATCAAAATTAGAACAAAAACAATGTTATTTTCACAAGAAACGGCAGCCGTGTCATTTCAACTTTTAAAAAAAATAGTTCCCATGTCTGCACACTCATTCATTTCATACGCAGTTCAGGAGTTTTGACGTATATGACAACATTTTGAGGCTTGAGAATAAAATATCTGAAATACATGTAAGACCCTTTTTTCAATATTTTGCATTAATACCTTTCGCTATGATAAAGATGAAAAGTTTGTGATCGTTAGGTGTTTTGTTTTATCAGAACCGCGCGTTTACGTGTGTGCGCAGACAAGGGCACTAAGCAGACTTGGGCACTCTTGCCATACAGTAATAAAGAGTACAAGAAATTGAGATAAAGAAACAATACTGAAATATACATGAACAACACAGATACAATCATCATTATCATGACATCATCATCATTCTATATTAATCTAAAAAGTTGTAAAACATTAATTCATTTCCCAAGTCTGTTATGATTACCCAACCTATAGATCGTTTATTAGCTACATGATTCTAGTCTTACTGCGCAAAATACATGTAACCAAAATATTTCAAAAAAGTTAACTTGCAAAAATAGCAAAGTTCCATATGCCTTGAAAATGCCTTGTTTTTTTAGATTATCAAGGCGTGGAACCCTCAAGGCCAAGGCCAAGGCTAGACCGAAAATTCTGTCTCTCGTTCGTTAGCTCTTATTTTGGTTAGGGGCACTCAGTATATTGGACAGACGGGTATGTGCCGCTTTGACGACCCCCTTTTTCGACGGCCGATGGCCGTTCTCAAGATACCCGAATTTTCATAAACAGCAGTATTCATCCTTCTCGTGAACGCGTTCTCAAGATACCCGGCTGGTACTCGTCTCTCTCCTTTTCCCCCGACGCGCCCCGTTCCCTAGCTGTCGCATACGTACGTCCATTCACTTGCGTGCGCAATTGCATATATATGCATGCTCTAGATGCGAAGTGCGGCCGATAGCCGGTGTGCTGCCGGTCCATCATTTGCATTGCGTTACACACACACACACACACGCATCACCCTCACATACATGTATGACATGTCACACACACAATTTTAAAGTGACTTTGCAACGTGAACGATGGACTGGCCTAGTTCCTTAGACCATGGTTTTGGGGTATAACTATAATCCACCGTTCCAAAGACCCAATGTTTTTCTCTGCTATTCCGTTCCTTAGACCCCCGTTTCGAGGGCGGCTGTGGCACACCCCCGTCTGAAAAAAAATTGAGTGCCCCCCCCCCCCCTCCCGCCCCGGAGCATAGACAAGGGAAAATTATTATGAAGGGAAAAAATCAACGTGTGTGAGTTCGTAATGAATTCATCACATTTTTCCCTTCATAATAACTTTCTCTTGTACATAGACTAGAACGGCTGCGATGTTATCTTCATTCCTGCGCAGTGGAAACCGTTTGAATACGGCTGCAAGATTTTCAAATGGATAATAATTTGGACCCTGAATTACCTGAAAAAAGAGCATTACAAGGAATAAAACAGTCAAATTGGTAAGTGAACAGATTCATGAATGTTTAGAGCCTAGGCCTAATCTATTCAATTTGTAAAAAATAATGAAAAAGGGGGTCTACAAGCCTTTTTACGACTACATGCAGACTGATCGTCAGCTCTCAGAAAGTTTGCACAGCAGAGTGATAGGAGCGTTTCTGTCTCTAAGTGAATGGCCGACCCTGTCAAAATTAAGAGGCTAATGAACGAGAGACAGAATTTTCGGTCTATATTAGCATGATTAGTATGGTGGTGGATCCAGTGTCCGAACACTTTTCAGAAAATCAACGATAGCAAATAAAATATCAAACGAATATCTGTCAAACTTAGTCAAAGTCCTGCAGAAAAAGAAGTTGATGGAATTTTAAAAAGACAACGTAGATTTAATACGATATTCCCTTCCGAATGAACCCCTTCCCAACAACGCGGCGTTTTGGTCCCTTGGCTTGAAAAAGGTACTGTATTTCCGAACGTGTAAAACCTATGGGAAAAAGACACAACCTTTGTTTTGTTTCAATAGTGTGGTTTTCATACGGGTAATCCCACGCATATGAAAACCCATTTTAGGCGCTTAACTGTACACGTTCGGTAATACAATCTGTTCGGAAATACAATCCTTGACTATATGGCTAGAGTGCCCAAGTCTGCGCAGTGCCCATGTCTGCGCAGGTATGCGTAACTGCGCGATTCTGATAAAACAAAACACGCAACGCAAACTTTTCATCTTTATTATAGCAATCAGTATTCATGTAAAAAACGAGTCTAAATGATAAAAATGGGTCTTATTTCAGACATTTTATTCACAAGCCTCAAAATGTTGTCTTTCACGTCAAAACTCCCGAACTGCATGTTTAATGAATGAGTGCGTAGTCGTAGACATGGGCTCCATTGTTTTTTGAACGTTGAAATGACACGGTTGCCGTTTCTTGTTAAAATGGCATCGTTCTTGCTTTAAATTTGATGAGATTTTTTTGCAAACCTACTCTTTAGAATATCAGGAATAATATAATATTAAGCATTAGAGGAATAATGGAGAAATTCTTGTTCATTTTCAGGTCAAATCTTAGGTGCGCAGACATGGGGCTCCCCTTCATACATTACTAATAGTAATCACACACCAGTCTCTCTTCCACCTGTCCTGATCACACTGCACTAGCACTGCCACTGGTCACTGCCACACCATATCAACTTTCAATCATATTCTACGTCTTCCACATATGTCTTAGGCATGCCATGTTTTTACACAGGATAATAAGAATAAAACTGATCTAAACCTAGTCTACAAAAAAAAAATTACCGATGACTATCCGTTTTCTGCTTGTTCTCACCTTCTCTTTCTTCGAGATTCAATCGGATTGCACTGCACTGCATAAAGCGTTAAATTATAGGTCGCGCGTTGCCCATGCATAGCTAGCCTGGCCTTCATTGCGCTTGCGCTTAATTAATCACGCAGTAACGCAATTTCGCCCCGCACACACACTGGAAGAAGTGGGTGTGCCCTAACTTCCCAAACTTCTGCACCCCACTAATTTTCATAACCTCTCTCATTGTCACGCAGCCATACATTATATCCCTCAAAAATGTCCCCCACAATTGAGAAAATCGACAAAATTGTTTAAATAGTTGAACGCTACTTATAACCATTGTACCCAGGAATATGAAAGTTGCAAAGGTTGTCCCTATTTTTAAGAAGGGTGACCCAAAATTCAGGTTGACGAACTACCGACCCATTTCCCTATTAACATCTTTCTCTAAAATTCTTGAAAAACTTATGTACTTGAGAACTGTAAAGTTTCTCAACACGAGTAAAAAAATTTCCAATTTTCAATTTGGCTTCCGTGACAAAACATACTACCACCCAACTATACCACACTTTATCAATAAAGTTTCTAATGCTCTGGACATCCATGTTGGAATATTCTTGGATTACTCTAAGGCATTTGATACAGTAGTAGATCATAAAATTTTGTTATGTAAATTATTCCATTACGGGGTCAGGGGTGCAGCCTTGAATTGGTTCAGGAGCTATTTAGCTGACAGACAGCAATTTGTATCTATTAATGGGTGTGCTTCAGTATTACAAAATGTCAGCTGTGGAGTCCCGCAAGGATATCTTCTTGGTCCTCTTTTGTTTATTCTTTATATAAATGATTTTCAATATTCTTCTGATGTATTATCCTTTATTTTGTTTGCAGATGATTCCAGCATATTTTTTTCACACAAAAATGCACAAGTCCTTTTGCAAACAGTTAACTCAGAGTTACGTAATATTACTGCATGGATTCATGCGAACAAACTGTCCCTAAATCTAAAAAAAAAAAAACTTATTATATGATATATAGCAATACGCTCAAGATGTTGCCCGGTGATATTGTTTTCAATGGTATTTTGATAGACAGGGTAGCATCAACTAAATTCCTAGGTCTCCATATTGATGAAAAATTGACATGGAAAACTCATATAAATAATTTGTGCAAAATATTGTCAAGAAACACTGGTGTAATTCGTAGGTTAAAGTCTGCTTTCCCTCAAAACATTATCTTGTATTCAACCTTAATTCTACCTTACATGGTGTGCTTGATTGGGGCAAATCTCTTAAAACGCAGTTATAGATAAACTGTTCTTGATTCAAAAGAGAGTAATAAGAACAATCTCTAATTCTGACTTTCGTGCTCATACAAATCCTCTTTTTTATCGTCACAGAATTCTAAAGGTAGAAGATATTTATTATATGCAACTGGGTTCCTTAATATATGATCTTAGCTCAGATGTACTGCCACTGGCATTAGCCAAGATTTTCAAGAAAAACAATCAAATTCACAATTATGCCACAAGACGTGCTTCAGCATTCCACTTACCCTATGCAAGGACAAAGTTTACTCTCAACACTTTAGTTTGCACTGGACCATGGTTTTGGAACTCTCTTGACTCAAGCATTAGTCATTGTGTCAGTATATCGGTCTTCAAACGTAAACTGAAGTTATACTTATTGAGAAATTACTTTGTTGATTCTTAAACTATGCTCCAAATTGTGATGCTGCCGTGATTCATATTTGAGCATGATCTATTCCTCAATCTACTACTATATAGCAACTGCCAATTTAACCTTTTCTTCTTTCTTTCCCTTTCTCGCCTATAGCAAGCTTTTCTAATTCTCTCTCTCTCTCTCTCTCTCTCTCTCTCCCTCTCCCACCCCCACTTTCCATTTCTATAACCTATGTTTTTATCACTCTTCTTGCTTCCTTTTGGACATAGTCTCTTCTCCTTCTCCTTCTCCTTGAACTTGAACTTGAACCATGTATGCTAAGGGTGATGCAAAACTAAGTTCAAGTGAGTGGTTCAACTGGTGGACTGTACTTAACGAGAAGAAGATCGAAGACTGAGAAGGAGTGATGATGATCATGATGATGATGATGATAATGAACTTTGCTCTTTAAAAGAACATCATGGAAAATTTTCCGACTCGGTCGATCGCTAAAATAATAAAGTGATAATAAAATAATGCTAATAAAAATCATATATATGTTTTAGTAACTTGGGACTATAAACTTGAGCAAATTAACTTAAGCGGGGGCCCGGGCCGGGGGTACGTGCCCTCTTGACGGCCTCATGCTATAGTAAGCTCGTGAAGTACCTCGTTCGGTCACTATTCGCATCTACTCAGTGGCGTATGTATACCTAGGATTTTTTACGAGGGGGGCAAATTTTGTAAACTGTCAAATTCTGCTTGGAGGGAGACCCGTATATTTTTCTTCTCGCCAGTCCTCCAAAACTCGTAAAATTCATCGGTAAAATGATGACCGGTTAATTTTTTAAGTGTCCAGATACACGACCCCCCCCCCCTTCCCCCATCCTACGTTTGCCGTCAGATTTTACGAAAATTATGCATTAAGTAACACTATAAAATTAGTGAATATTTCCAATTCACATGATTTTCAACCTATCCTGTGAAAGAACTTGTTCGATTTACTGTTTAAAAATGACCTGTCCTTATGGGTGTCGATCCCCTCCCCCCCCCCCCCCCCCCTGGGGGGTATATATCCACACAAAAAATGAGGTGGGGGTGGCCTGTATTATCATTCCCTCAGTATTTTTAAAAAATTTCCAAACTTATTATGTTTGATCTTGAAATACCATCACATTCTTTAATGATTAAGTAAGGAAATAAGAAATGCCATAATTGAATATACAAGGAGGGACCATGCAATATTTTACCCTGTGTGTACGTGTATGTCCGTCTGTATGTCTGTATGTCATTTTTGGGAAAAGGTTTGATACTTGCAGTTCATTCTTCTAATATTATTTGATTTTTTTTTCATTTTTCAAACTTAGTTGGTTATACGCTTATAAGATTATGATAGTGGTGTGTACGATGTTAGGGTCAAACGACATCTAGTGCTGATAAAGTCACATTAATCATTTTGTTAGAAATCGCTGCTCATTTGTCTGATCGTCCATTTATTTTGATGGCCAGCATAAGGTTTTGAAACTTCAACTCTGAACTTATATATACATTTGGGTAAAGGATCGTGTCATGATGGCCCCGGTGCACTGTATGGCGTGTTATAGCTATAGCTATCACATCGTTTTAAATGTTTGGTTAAAGTTTTCAAACCGCTTCTCTCTCTTTCTCCTAAGTTATCTAATGTTCAATAGGTTTTGATCAGTCTTTTTGATAATGAAATGTTGGGATAGAAACATATATCGTGCGCATACATGCGGTTGGGGTCAATGCATATAAGGCATATAGGCTATCACGAACCGAATATATGTTTTGAAACCTCAACTCTGGAATTATCACTTTTGTTCCTTGTATAATAAAACTCCTTCTTCGAGCATTGAACAACGAACTGTCTATCTGCTTTAATTTTTTTTCCTGAATCATTACAAATAATTATTTAATGATATCTCAATGATGATGTTATGCCACATTTTGTTGTACTTTTTTTTTTTCCGTGAATTTAGACATTTAATCACACAAAAACCATTTTGGAATGCTCTAAAATGCAAGTTTTATAGACAGATTTTTTTTTAAAAGTCTCTGGTTTTGGAGGGAGGGGGGATACCCGGCCTCTGGCAACACCCCGCTCATCCCCCCCCCCCCCCCCAATCATGAACCCGGATCGAAACCCGCCTGCCTGTCCAGATAACCAACCGTCCGGACACACAAAGTATTCATTCCAACAACAAAACAAAACAAAAAAATAATTTTCACGATATATCATAAACTTTTGCGAGCCAGCAAATATTTTGACGCGTTGGTAGCGAAAATCTACAGAGATTATATTCGAGCACCTCTACTCCCAAGGCCCGGTCTTGCTTCCCACGGCCCTGCCTTGCTTCCCACATAGTCTGGGAGCCTGTCCCGAAATAGTCACCCCATATTACCCATAAGATTTGACCCCGTAAAGTTACTTAGACCATCTAAGTCATTGACAAAAAGGTTGTCAGCCTGACCGTAGCCGCCGGGTTTAGCCCCCAGAGCCCCCAAAAGAGACCCCAAAGTCGGGTCGATTTCACCCCATCTCCCCCATGCACCAAACTTTGTCAGTAAGAAGTAGTATGACTGGACATTACAAAACACAAAAAACTGACAACAATTTCCGTCGGGATGGGGTGTCAGACGGCCCCTAAAAATTGGGGTAAATTTTTCCCCTTGAAGCCCGGGGACCAAATTTTGTCAGAAAGAAGAGCTTTGGATGTACATTCCAAAAATATAAAAACTGGCAAAATTGTCCACCGGGAAGGGAGTGTCAGACCCCCTGAAATGAAATCCCCAAAGTGCCCTTTGACAACGCTTTGCCCCCCAAAATGCTCTTTATGTAAAGAAAAACTATTTTCTTACTTTCTGACTATGATAATTCAAAAGCGTTTTAATCAATTCACTTTAAATTTTCATAAGATAATTTTGAGTATAATAATCTTCATGAGGTGCAATTTGGTAATAATTGGTCTTTCGAGTAATAAGTTATTAAATTGTGAAAAATGTATTGCTTTCTCAAAAGTAGCCAAAAAATATTGTCAGGATTATGTAAACACACCCATTGTCCAACTTCACCTGTTTGACAAGGCATAATAGAAGAGCTTTTCAGGTATCTGTGGTATGTGACTGCCAGGCTGAAATGTACTATTCATGTGTTAATTGCACAGATACCAAGCAAGCTGCTCTATTATGCCTTGTCAGATGGTCAATGGCTGTGTTTACATAATCCTGACAATATTTTTTGGCTACTTTTGAGAAAGCAATACATTTTTCACAATTTAATAACTTATTACTCGAAAGACCAATTATTACCAAATTGCACCTCATGAAGATTATTATACTCAAAATTATCTTATGAAAATTTAAAGTGAATTGATTAAAACGCTTTTGAATTATCATAGTCAGAAAGTAAGAAAATAGTTTTTCTTTACATAAAGAGCATTTTGGGGGGCAAAGCGTTGTCAAAGGGCACTTTGGGGATTTCATTTCAGGGGGTCTGACACTCCCTTCCCGGTGGACAATTTTGCCAGTTTTTATATTTTTGGAATGTACATCCAAAGCTCTTCTTTCTGACAAAATTTGGTCCCCGGGCTTCAAGGGGAAAAATTTACCCCAATTTTTAGGGGCCGTCTGACACCCCATCCCGACGGAAATTGTTGTCAGTTTTTTGTGTTTTGTAATGTCCAGTCATACTACTTCTTACTGACAAAGTTTGGTGCATGGGGGAGATGGGGTGAAATCGACCCGACTTTGGGGTCTCTTTTGGGGGCTCTGGGGGCTAAACCCGGCGGCTACGGTCAGGCTGACAACCTTTTTGTCAATGACTTAGATGGTCTAAGTAACTTTACGGGGTCAAATCTTATGGGTAAAACGGGGTGACTATTTCGGGACAGGCTCCTGGCCTAACAGGACAATTCCACATGAGAAGGGCAAAATCAGCTAATTTTAGATTTATACTAATAAAGATTGCTTTAATTGTTCCAAATAGCCAAATCCTTAAATTAAAAGAAACTGAAAAAAAATTCTCCATCTCATTCGGAATTTGAACAATGCATGTTTAAAATAACATGATATTTTTTGCTGTTTACTAAATATTTTTGGCAATGTAATGATTATGATGAAATAAATACAAGTGTTCAATTTGTGTCTCATGCATTCACTTTCATTATAATCATGTATATGTACGCAACATGCGTTCCAAGGTATGAGACATATATCAAACCAATATTTTCAGGAAGCGTGTTAAAAATCTACTACAATATGGCTGTAATTGGGGGAAAGTTTTCCTCCTAGCTTTAAGAATGAATATTTTTTGGGGAAACTGAAAATTCTCTGAATTGAACTTGTACCTTCATACTTCCGATATCACTTATTTGAATATCTTTTCCTGTTTGGCCAAATTTGTGGTAACCATCATGCATAAAAGGTTGAAATGTGATTGAGAAGGTGGAACATGTGTTTTATGCATATATCTTATATATGAAGTAACTCTGACGTATCATTAATTGCTAAAAAGAGGCAAAGAATCCAGTGTGAATAATGAATGTGTATGTTTACATTACTTTACATATATGGTTATAGAAAGGAGGAATGTTTTAGTTTTAGACGTCATCGATTTTATGAAAAAGAGCCCAATTTATCATAAAACACTGTTTTTATTTGTTTGTTTATTTGTTTGTTTTTAGGTTTTGGTATATGTCAGTTTGAATATTCATCTATATACCATTCATTTACTTACCATTCTGCAATGTTCTGTCAAGAGAGTTCCTGTCAAAAATTTGCAAACTCTTTTGAATTATATATTATCTATATTCTGGCAGACATTAATACAGAATAAACATTAAAACTAAGGCTGGCTTTAGCTTTACAGATAATTAGGTTTTCCATGTGATTTTCACATACATGTAAGATATAAAATGCAATATACCCAGTGGCGCAAATCCATTTTGAAATTCGGGGGAGGGGGACATTCGCCTCCAAAATTCTCTGACAAGCAAAAAAAAAAAAAAAAAAAGGTTATTCAACATGGTGGGGGGGGGGGGGGGGACATTCGCCTATCTTCAAAAGGTGGGGGACATGTCCCCCTGTCCCCCCCCCCCCCCCGGATCTGCGCCCATGAATCTACCATATTATCACTCAAGCACACCTATTTGCTGTTCTACTTTTGCATTTCAATCCTTCACAGTGCCTTTAAAGGTTCTCCTTTTGATGGTTTAGAGAGATTAGGTGACTAACTTGCAAGTCTATCTTTTTTAAAGATTTTGATTAGTAGAGGAACACCTTCATCATGTTCATAAATCTTCATATGTGAAGAATAGCCAATGAATGGTTGAGTTAGTATTGAGTTAAATATTACGTAATTCCGTTACCATAGCTATTATGCCAATTTTTAGTATGGAATATTGTTTTAATAATCATGTTTATTTATGCTGATGATTAAATTCCTGCAACTCAACTGATAAAATTAAACACAAATATACCAAGGAGTTGCTGCTTACCTCAACTAAAACTTTGTAATCTTACCCATTTCCAGTACATTCACAGACATCTTTTCATAATGGCCTTATAGTACTCATTTTACTTTGTTTTATTCACTTGAGATTGCTAATAAAAATTTATCAACATTTAAGTTTACAGGGGATTGAAGAAGCTTTAGTTTTCTTAGTAGTAAATTTCAGAAGATGTAATTCTGTTACCGATGACTTATCTAGGAAAAAGAGCAAATACTACATATCTGTCATGTTATTTTTCAATATCTTCCTATCACAATTAAGTTGAATAAACAGAAAGCAGAATCAAACATGAATCTGGAATAACTGGCTTGTACATTTCAGAGGATATTGAATGAAAATTAGAGGTTTAAAAATGCCACCATTTTCTGCTAATTCCGTTACCACGGTATATATACCAAAATGTAATTAATGTAAGTGAAAAACTTTGGGTATGAAAGAGTTCAGGTGAAAGAATGAGTACATCTGCAGATTATTAAATGGTAGGAAGGGGACCAAATTACAAAATTAGGGCACGAACTCCAAAAATGTGAGCAAACAATCTCTAATTTGTAATTCCGTTACCATGGAATTGCCCCACAGCAACTCGCTGAATATATGAGCTGATGGTTGCCCAAATATCGAAACATCCTCGAGGCTGCAGCCCCTAGCCCGCCTCCAGGCACCTGGGAACGATTTTGTTACTGGGGGTGCTGTGGGGGGGGGGGGGGGGAAGGTCCTCAGCATTTTAGGGTCTCTTTTTAAGTCCAAAAATCTCTGACAAGCAAAAAAACAAAAAGAAAAAAAAAATTCCTCAGCGTTTTAGGGTCTCTTTTAAACTACTTTTTAGCTACAGCACCCCCAGCATCCTCAGCCTTCTAGGGGGTGCTGCAGGGTTGGCATATTTCCCGCTTTGGAGGCTTATTTCCCGGACGCCTAGAAATAAGCGGTATTTACCGGTATTTACCGCTTTTTACTGGTATTTACCGCTTTTTACCGGGAAATACCGGGAAATATATTTTTCCACTCACTTGTTCATAGGGATTGTCCAATTTTGAACATAATAACAATGGTGGTGAGTATGGTTGCTCTGGTGTGTACTATCTGTGTGTGTGGGTGTGTGTGTGCGTGTGTTTGTTGGTGTGTTTGTCTATGTCTGTTATTTTGGCTATAAAAGGATTTTTTTTTTTTTTTCTGTAAACATTTTATCAAAAGTTCAAAACCAGCAATCACTAGTACACATGTATACAAAATCATTGATACACTATTG
Source organism: Heliocidaris tuberculata (assembly GCA_025618425.1). Lineage (NCBI taxonomy): Eukaryota > Metazoa > Echinodermata > Echinoidea > Camarodonta > Echinometridae > Heliocidaris > Heliocidaris tuberculata. The sequence continues at coordinate 15,709,296 of CM046835.1, read as the reverse complement.
TTACAAAAACCAATTACATACAGGAGAATATAAGATGGGTTGTATGAAACAAGGTTTCTGATTGGTAAGATGTGGGTCTTGCCAGTGCGTAATTCGTTATATGTCACGACCGTGCAATATAACGTGTTATATTTCCCGCTCTGGTGTGTTCTATTTGTGTGTGTGGGTGTGTGTGTGTGTGTGATTTTGTGTGTGTATATTTTGTGTACAAACTCCCATAGACAGAGATCAATAACGATACAAATTAATCGATAATACGGAGTTCGTTGCACTTTATCAATGAATGTTGCAATGTAGAGTTTCGTGAGTTCCGATCCCACAAGCAGTTTCCCATTTTCTATAATGCATAGTACATGATCATTTTCGTCAAATTATACCGTAAAATGTGCATCCGTAGATAAAGAATATAAAATGCACTTAGAAATTCTAAAGCTATTGATTCACATATTACGGTATATTCAACTCAAGAGCATGCACTGTATGTATAATATAATTCATATTCTGAGCTTTCTTCACAATTGAAAACAAAAATCATATTGTAATGAGATACATGTAAAAAGTTTAACCCCTGGAGAAATGAATTTGAGTTTGTGTATGTGTGTTGTACATGTATGTGTGTTTGGGTGTGTACATGTATGCAGTGTGGATTTAATAAATTTGTTTGTGTGTCTATGAGTGTTGTGCTGCTTATTATTTCAGAACAATATTTTCAGTTGTTGAGGCTAAAAACAAGTAAAATTATTAATAAATAAAGAATTAAAATCATATTTCCCGTTTTTTACATATTTACCGGACGCCCATCATATTTACCGGACGGTATTTACCGGTATTTACCGCCGGTAATTACCGCCACCGGTATTTACCGCCCAACCCCTCAAAATATTCTGGGGCCCCAGCACCCCCGGCTCCCAGGGGCTTGCCCGCCTCCCCTCCTCCGTAAGCCTATGCCTGTTTCCGCCTATAGGCCCTATAACGGGGGGGGGGGGGGGGGGGGGGGGGGGGGGACAAAAACAAAAACATCTTCCACTTTTAGAGTCAGGAAGTGGAAATAGAGAAGCCAACGGCCCAACGATTGGTACCGTACCTGTATTGTATAACCTACAGTGGAAAATGAAATTCCATACAAAGCAGTTCAACTTACTTCAAGCTCTAACGCGTACGCGTGCATAGCGCATATGCTATGGAAGGCCATCGACGCCATTATTCGTATCGGATACGTACCGGATACGTATGCTTTATTTTAACGTACGTACCGGATACGTATGCTCTATTTTAACGTACGTACCGGATACGTATGCTCTATTTTAACGTACGTACCGGATACGTATGCTCTATTTTAACGTACGTACCGGATACGTATGCTCTGCTAACTCGAGTACCGCCCAAGCAGCTGTTGTTTATATCACTCCGGCGCCGGTGGGTGGTCCGTTATCAGTGTAGCGAAGAATGCTAGTCTCAGCCATCAGTCTAGATATCAGTGAGCTCATCAATGAGCACCTAAGCCTATTATAATCATCACAAAAAGATATTAAGGCAGAATTCTGAGGGGCGTCGATCCTGGGGGGGGGGGGGAGGGGGCAGGGAGGGCAAACATATCGTTTTGCCCCCCCCCCCAATAAATCCGGATGTGTAAAAGTAGATTAAAATAAGGAAAAGTGATGCAAAACTTGGGAAATGAAACCTTCCAAACAATTAAATACAAAAGGTATTACACAATGAGACTTCAATTTCGCTTCTCCAATTTTCCCTAGGTGCTTCATGTAACCGTGGAGAAGCTGTTAATTAAGAGGCGTTAAAAAGGGTACCATATACCTTCATTTGAAATGACGCCATTAAAAAACGTTCTGAATATATACACACAAAAAAAGCCTGGTTGAATTTTCCATGTAAATCATTTCCCGTGTATAATCGCATTAGTTCATCACGAATTTGATAATTTGATTAGAGAAGACGCGCTTGAAATAATCAGGCAACTGGGATTTGTGTTGGCTGACCGGTCAACCGGTCAACCTGGAACTCTGGTAAAGTTTAATACTTTTTGTGTTAAAATTTTACAAGGAGTTTTTTCAGTGTATAATTCAGTGCAAAGTTTGAATTTTCATAATTATTCAGTTGTGGTTTTTTTTTTCTCTCTCTTCAATTTTTCATTTTTTATTACTACTGGAAACAAATTTACGTTATGACTTTTTTTTCTTCATGCCATTCGACAAGGACACCCATTCCCCCCCCCCCCCATGTATTAACATTAAAGAGTACAAGGGGTCCTTTGGGGGTTTTGAAAAAAAATGGGAGGTCTGTGCCCCTCACTCTCACGGGCTCACGGTCACTGCTTTAAATACCTTGTTTGAAAACACTTTCCGTGCCCTCATCTCCCGCTTCAACTCTGAAATATATACATGTATAAACTATCGGAAAATTGGAAATGATGTATATACCAGTTTGGGTGACGGGACTCGCGTACTCACCTACCTCATTTCCCAAATTATTATCTATAAACTCAAAGATATAAGGAAAGGAAAGGTGGAGTAAAAAGCAGAGGAGGGGGCACAGTGCCCCAACCTTTTCTAGCAACAAAAATGCCCCTTTTATTTATGAAAAGCGCCCTCTTTCTCTCTGATATGTGCCCCTTTTTACTTCTAAAAGTGCCCATTTTCCTTTCTAATTAAAGTGCCCTCTTCCATTCTGATATCACAGTGCCCCTTTTCACCTTATGATAAATGCCCATTCAAATCTGATGAGTTCTTTCTCTCTCGCTCTCTCTCACTCTTTCTCCTTCTCTCTCTTTCTCTCTCTCTCTCTCTCTCTCTCTAATAAGTGCTCTTTTCTCCGTATCATAAGTGCCCTTTTTCAAATCTTGCAATTGCCCTCCCCCCTTTTTTAAAAATAATTTTCTACAATTCTCTCCAGTAAGTGCCTTTTCCCTCTAATAAGTGCAATTTCCCGCTTCTGATATGTGCCCCTTTTCTCCTTATTACAAGTCTGATAATTGATCTTTTCTTCTTCTGATAAGTGCCCCTTTTCAAATTTGACAGGTGCTCCTATTTACTTCTAATGAGTGTCCCTTTTCTTCTCTAAAAAGTGTCCCTCCTCCCCTTCTGATAAATGCCCTCTTTTACCTAGTATATTTCTCATTGTTGCTTACAAAACGAGCCACATTTAGTTTCAAAGAATCGGTGCGGCTTGATGTAGTAGAAGGTACCCCTATTTCTATCAGTACAATGTAGCACAGCAGAGCTCGGGGCAGGAGGGGCACAATAAAATGCACCCCAAAAAAAATCTCATTCCGCTCGCTCGAACTATATACCTCGCACTTTCGAAATATAAATGAATATGTTTTAAAAGGGGGCGTGCTAGTTTGAGAGGGTGGAATGCTTTAAGCACACTATCGTAGATGGGGGGGGGGGCAGAGTGCCCCCTTGACAACTTTTCCTCCAATTTTTTTTCCTCCATATTTTTTTTTTTGTTGCTTGTCAGAGAATTATGGAGGAAAACATGTGATAACCACCCCCCCCCCCCGCCCCCACTGAGCGACTTTTTTGAGGGCTGGGGAAAAAAGTTGTTCCCCCTCCCCCCCCCCCCCCCCCCCAATGAGCGAGTTTTGGAAGGCTGCTGAGAAGAAAAAAATACGGATCTCCCTCCAAGCAGAATTTGCCCCCTCCCCCTCTCCCCCCCACCCCCTTATATAAGCTTGGACCCTCCTGGCGCGCCTGATTGCAGGGACATTTTTTCGACTTCATGAAGTTCCCGGCCAGCAGAGGGCCAAGCCTGCCTGAACCACCGCTCACTCCTTCCAAAATACTATCATTTTAACAGGACTGGCGTAGAATCCACCTCCTATAGGTTTGCTGTTCATGTATAGTGATCGCGTGATAATGTTGAGTGCCCAAACATTGCCCGTAGAAGCAGCTACTTCCCCATGAATAGTAAATTGGAGAGTCGTCAAAACCTAGTTTTTCATTTAATTTAAAGAAAAATGCAAGTCTTGAATTTGCCCCCAAATCAACTCTCTGTCCTCTACATGGTATCAACCTATTGTTATGCAAGAATGCATTTTTTTATACATTGCGGTGGTAATAGTAAAATTAACGGCCTTTTTTTTTTTTTTTTTTTTTTAGGTTGAGTTGCCCATAGGGTGTTGGTAAATATGATTTTATCACAGCTATAATAGGCGTTTTCAAACATGATTCAGGTAAATAAAATCTTTGAATGAATAAATGCATGCAGGGGGTGGGGAGGGGGGGGGGCGGGAGACACGTACCCCGGAAATGTTAAAGATTTAATATTCATGTATAGCAAATAATGAGTAAAGATTGGTCGCGTCCCCCCGGTCGTGACAAGAAATCGCCGCGCATGAATGCCTGCACTTTTTTTCTAGCCGGTAGCCAGAGGGGGTCACCCTATCGAAAAAAAGAGTAACTCCTTTGCATGTAATGCATAGCATATAGCAATGATCCATGGACAAAAAACTATGCTAGGAAATGAATGTCTGCCGTGCTCAAAGTGTGGGGACGGTCAGGAGAGCCCTCCAAAGCGGTCAACATTTTGAGCTAGCCACTGGCATGCTGATGGGGAGCTCAGTTGGGGGCTGCAGCCCCCCCCCCAAAAAAAAGTTCCCAGAACAAAAAAGGAAAAGGAAAAGGAAAGAAAGAAAAGGGATTAAAACAGAAAGAAACATAAAAAGCAAACACATTCCTTTTATTTATCCCCGGCTTGAAAAAAAACTTGAGGACTTCTTTTAAAACATATACGTATAAATGTCTGAATTGTCTTAGTATCTCCCCTTCCATAATACATTTTGTGCTTATATTTTGCATGCAAGATTTCTTTGTTTTATCATGATTTTCTTATAATGGGAGAGGAAATCATATTTTTCAAACTGAGGGAAGATGTGTGAAATCTAATGTGAAATATTAAAGCAAGCGGCGCACAATTCCGGACTTAGTGACACGTCCCCAGGAAATCTGGAAAACATAAAAAATATGTAGTAAATAATGAGGAAAGGCTACAGCACACCATTAAAGCTCTGAAGTGCTCTAGAATGCAAAGTTTCACTTTTAAAAATGGAAAATGTTCTCACTCCGCTCCCTCGTTTAATACATTTAATATTTACATTAAAAAAAATCTGTAAACAGATATTATTACATAGGCAAGGAGGAATCGTCCCCCGAAAACTGAAAGCCGCAAAACATTGTCAGGATGACGATTTGAGCTGCCTGTCTCCATAAAAGAAGAGAGAAAATGTGGATATTAAAGGGCAATCGAACCTTGGTAATGAGATGATTTGTGTGAAAGCAGAAAAATAAGAAAAACTGGATGGTGAAAGTTTGAAAGAAATCGGACAAGGAATAAGAAAGTTATGGATGTTTGAAAAATGAGATCACTACATCTATGCGAATCTCAAATTGGCAACTTGGTGATTCAATATGTGACATGTTTGTGGACAACTCTCCCATTTGTCGTACACAAAGATATCATTAATTTGCGGTTTTCTTCGAGGCGTTTTTACCCTCGGGGCAGTACTCAAAATATATTGGAGATAACATATTGTTATAAGTCCTCATGAATGAAAGAGATCCTACTGAGTAATACATTTCAAAAAAAGTGACATTTTAGTCATTTTGTGTGTTGGAGTGAATGGGGGAGTTGTCCACAGCTACATCACAGTGACATTACCTATTCGGTCAATTTGAAATTCCCATATGTATAGTGATTACAACTTTCAAAAATTAATAACTTTCTTATTGCTTTCTTATTCACCAATCTGCTTCTCTGATTTTTCCTCTTTATTTCAAAGCAACTTGCTATTAAGGTTGGATTTCCCTTTAAGCTCAGACTTTGATTTACCTGTGTGAATAAAAGGGGTCTTAAATACTAAGTTTCAAACTACTAAAAGTAAAATTTCTAGCTTGTATAGCACCTCCCAATAGAGGATATTAAAGTTATCCAGGGCATTGATAATACGTGTGACATTTTCACGGTATAGCAAAATGCAATGTTTTATTATTTGTGGAAGGGGTAGCGATGTATCCCCCTTCAAAAAATTGAGATCTGAGTACAATACAGCTCAAATTTTGGGGGCTCATTACGCCATTGGAGCTATAGCTCAGCGTAAAAGGTGACTGGGTGAAAACTGCTGGAAAATGTAGAGCATAACCCCCTGTATCATTAACACAGGTGTAGCCAGGATTTTTCAATAGGTGGGGGGGGGGGGGGCTGACGTGAAGGATCCAACGGCGTATACGTAGCCAGGATTTCATTTTAGGGGTAGCGGTTGTGAGCACGCGAAGCGTGCGAAATTGGTGATGAGCATGCGAAGCGTGCTCCGCAGGGGGTGGGTGCAAGGAGCGGGAAGTTTCCCCCTCTGGCGCGAAGCGCGAAAGCTCTGACGTTTTATAGCAAATTTGAGAGAAAGATAACTGCTCGTAGCGCCTTTTTTTTAAAGGCGGAAAGTTAGTTCGACGTTCGGACTGCTTTTCAATCATTTGGACGCAATACTGCACTGTATGTAACAGGGATGGGTGAAGGGAGGGGGGGGGGGTTCCCCTTCCCGCGCGAACGCGAAAGCTCTGACGTTTTAGCAAATTGAGAGAATGATAACGGCTCGTAGCACCTTCTTTAAGGCGAAAAGTTAGTTCGACGCCCGCGCTGCTTTTCAATTATTTGGACGCAATACTGCATTGTATACAGGGGTGGGTGCAGTGAGGGGGGGGGGTCCCCCTTCCCACGCGAAGCGCGAAAACTTTGACGTCTTAGCAAAATTTGAGATATAGATAACGGCTTGTAGCGCCTTTTTAGGCTTTTTTCTCTCACTTCCCCCGCTTTTTCGCTCTCGCTTTTTTTTTTTTAATCGGGCTGAATGGGGGGGGGGGCGTGGCCCCCCTGGGGCCCCTGGCTACGCCTATGATCATGAATGACTACTGCCAGATAAATTGAGCCGTAGGTTGTGCCTGCCAGACGCCCCGAATGCCAGATGCCCATAACTGATTTTTTAAAAAGGAAGGAAAAAATAAGTCATATAGATTGGCGAGAAAAGTAAGGGTGAAAGCTAGTGAAAGAAATATAGAGCATAATCCCCTATATCATGAATGACCACTGCCAGATATTTTAAGGGATGGTTGTTCCCGCAAGACGCCCCTAAATGCAAAACGCCCATTATTAGAGCATGGTAATGATAAATAAATAAAATAAAAGGGCTAGGTTGGCAAGAAAATTAATTTGATGGCAAGTGGTGGAGAATATAAAATATAACCCCCTGAATCATGAATGAACCCTGCTTGAATTTTTTAGGAATGTGTTGTGCCCGCCAGATGCCCCAAATGCCAGACGCCCATAACTGATTTAAATAATTAGAAAAAAATAAATTAATTAAACAGCTAGATTAGCGAGAGAAATAACTCGATGAAAAGTGGTAAAAAATATTGAGTGTAATTTCTGAATTATGAATAACGACTGCAAGACATTCTGAGAGGTGGGTTGTGCCCACCAGACACCCCGAAATGTCAAACGCCCGAAAATTATTTAAAAGTTTGGAAATTAAATGAGATAAAAGAGCTAGATTGGCCGGAAAAGTAACGGGATGAAACTTGTTGAAAAATATTGAGAAATAAACCCCGTATCATAAATGAACCTTGCCAGATGTTTTGAGTGGTGTGTTGTGCCTACCAGACGCTCCAAAGTGCCAAACGCTCATAAAAATAAAATGAAAAAGAAATACAAAATAAAATAAATGAGAGAGCTACATTAGCGAGAAAGGTAGGTTGTGCCCGCCAGACTCCCCCGAATGCCGGATGCCCATAATTGAGGTTAAAAATAATTGAGGTAGAAATGCTTAACATAACCCCCTGTATTATGAATGACCACCCGACCACTGTCAAACATGATTGTTGGTAGTGTCTGCCAAACGCCCATAGAAAAAAGAGAGCTAGATTAGCCAGAAAAGTAAATGGATGAAACTTCATGGAAAATATGGAGCACAACCATCTCTGTATTAATCATTGGCAGACGTTTCAAGAGGTAGATGTGCCCACCAGACACCCCAGAGTACGTCAACCATTAATGGTGATGGGCGATTTGCATTTTGGGGCGTCTAGCTGGTACAACCCAACACTTAAAACGTCTGGCAGTGGTCATTTATGATATAGGGGCTTAAGCTCTACGTATTCCACTATAGCTTTCAACCCGTTACCTTTCTCGCGAATGTATCTCTTTTATCATATTCATTTATTATCATTATTCACCGCTGACGGGCGTTTTGGATTTTTGGGGGCGTCTGGCAGGAACATAACCCACCACTCAAAATGTCTAGCTCTTTTATTTTACTTCATTTCCAAAATTTTTAATCAGTTATGGGCGTTTGGCATTTGGGGGCGTCTGGTATTGACAACCCATCTCTTAGAACGTCTTTTCTCTCTGATCTAGCTGACTTATTTTATTTTTATCATTTTATTTCTTATTTTATAATGGGCATCTGGAGTTTGGGCCTCCGGCGCTCACAACCTACCACTCAAAACGTCTGACAGTAGTCATTTATGATTAAAAGGGTTATACTCAAAGTTTTCCACCAGCTTTTATCCCGTTATTTTCTCGCTAATGTAGCTCTTTTATTACATTCATTTATCATTATCGTGCATTAATGGGCGTTTGCCACTTGGGGGCGTCTGGGTGGCACAACCCACCACCGCAGGCGTAGCCAGGGGGCCAGGGGGGCATGCCGCCCCATTCAGCCCCTTTAAAAAAAAGTGAGAGCGAAAAAGCGGGGGAAGTGAGAGAAAAAAAAAGCCTAAAAAGGTGCTACAAGCCGTTATCTTTCTCTCAGATTTTGCTAAAACGTCAAAGTTTTCGCGTTTCGCGCGGGAAGGAGGAACCCCCCCCCCCACTCACTGCACCCACCGGCCCCTGGATACAGTACAGTATTGCGTCCAAATAATTGAAAAGCAGCGCTCCAAACTAACATTCCGCCTTAAAAAATGGTACTACGAGCCCTTAACTTTCTCTCATATTCGCTATAAAACGTAAGAGCTTTCGCGCGGGAAGCGGGAACCCCCCCCCCCCCCCCTCCCTCCCTGCACCCACCGGCCCCTGGATACAGTGCATTATTTCGTCCAAATAACTGAAAAGCAGTCCGGGCGTCGAACTAACTTTCCGCCTAAAAAAGGTGCCGTTATCTTTCTCTCAATTTGCTATAAAACGTCAGAGCTTTCGCGCTTCGCGCGGGAGGGGAAAAACTCCCCCTCCCTGCACCCATCCCTATTACATACAGAGCATTATTACGTCCAAATAACTGAAAAGCAGTCCGGGCGTGGAACTAACTTTCGACCTAAAAAAAAATGTGCTACAAGCCGTTATCTTTCTCTCAATTGCCCTCCCTGCCCCCCCCCCCCCAGTATCGACGCCCCTCAGAATTCTGCCTTAATATCTTTTTGTGATGATTATAATAGGCTTGGGTGCTCATTGATGAGCTCACTGATATCTAGACTGATGGCTGAGACTAGGCATTCTTCGCTACAGTGACAAAACAACAGCTGCTTGGGCGGTACTCGAGTTAACAGAGCATACGTATGCTAAACTAAATTGCATACGTATGCAAGTTTACTTAGCATACGTATGCTTAAATGCAGCTCTATGATTGGTCCGTTTACATACGTATGCTCTATTTGAGCATACGTATCCGGTACGTACGTTGAATAGAGCATACGTATCCGGTACGTACGTTAAATAGAGCATACGTATCCGATACGATTTATGGCGTCGATGGCCTTCCATAGCTATACGCTAGCGCTAGCGCTAGCGCAATAATGCTGCTAGTTATGCTGAGGTATTATTTCGACGTGATCGCGATCGCGACGTTATTTCTGGGTATTCTCAACCAGTAAGAGCCAAATTTGTTCATTCACCATCCTTATTGAATAAATGTTTGTGGTTGATGATGTTCTGTCTCATAATGCATTATGAATATTTAGTTACATTTACAAGTTACATATTAGGCCTATATGAATATGATTACTATCGTCAATCGTCATTTTGCATGCGCAGTCAATTTACCCATGATCAATATAATTGTCCCACACATAATGAATGATGTATGGATTAATGCAAACAAATTTTAATGGTTAACCATTGTTGACACGGTGTCCATCATCTGGCCAAGGACTCTTGCCACGCCCATCCATGTCATGGAGCTGAAATGGTACAGGATGGCTGATGCCTGCCAACCAACCACATGTTCCAGAGAAGATAAACTTGGGCTTAGGTTAGCCGCGATGGCGGTCATGGCGGTAAACAAAATCCAGCGGAGAATGACCACTCATTACTAGTAGTATGATGGGGGGACCTAAAGCTACGCCTACGCACTTTGTTTCCAGCGGCTAAAAAGTCACTTTTACAATGATTTATGCGAATTTCTTCTATATATCTTGGTTCTACATACTCTTAAATTAAATTCCTGAGCAAATTACGACGGACATATATCAATAACATTAATTTTCAAGTCGATGTTGATACCCATGTCGAATTTGGTTGAAAAAATGAAAGGGTCCTAAAGCTACGCACACGTAATAAATCAATGCAAATCTTGATTTTTAAGCTGACTGACGTGAATTTCATCCCGATATGCAAATAGTGATAATATCACCAAAAATAAAGGAAAATTACTCATTCTTTTTGGCGAATATAAATGATAATCGCGTTGCTCAGTCACACCAAAAGTTTGGCGCATTGAACGCGTCGCATTGCGCGTATTTGCGGGGTGCGTAGCTTTAGGACCTGCGTAGCTTTAGGACCCCTGACCATACTAGTTTTAGCGGCACTTTTGCATGTATGGCTAGAGTGCCCAAGTCTGCGCACACGCGTAACTCCCAGGGGGGACACTCAACATATTGGACAGACGGGTATGTGCCCCTTTGACGACCCCCTTTTTCAACGGCCAATGGCCATTCTCAAGATACCCGAATTTTCATAAACTGCCATTTTCACCCTTCTCACACGTTCTCAAGATACCCAGCCAGAACAATAATCACTCGTCTCCCCGGCGCGCTCTGTTCCCTAGTTCTCGATCTCACTTACGTATGTCTATTCACTTGCGTGCGCAATTGCATATACATGTATGCATACACTGTAGAATCCCCACACAAAGTGCAGTGTCGTAGTGCGTAGTTCCGTAGACCCTGTTTTTTTTTCCGCTCAGCTGGGTATAATCCACCGTTCCAAAGACCCTATGTTTTTCGCTTCTAGTCCGTTCCTTAGACCCCCGTTTCAAGGGCGGCTGCGGCACACCCCCGTCTGAAAAAAAATTTGAGTGCCCAGCCATTTCACTTTCAACTCTGAATCCCCAAATTTGTGGCACAGTAAGAGTTGAAGAGTCCCTGAATCAGGTAATCTAGCAAATTTTAGAACATTAAATCTCACTTAGAGCAATTTTGTCGGCTGTTTTTGACTGCTGCAATAGTGAATGTTGGATACAGTCCCACATAGGCAAGGGCCTGTGAATGTCATAGCGGCATTACTATAGACTAGAACATCTACTTCATGTGTATACTCTTGGACGGTCATACACCTCCACACTTTCAAACACCACCACTGCACAAAAGTCACCAACATATCCATGAAATACGATAGACCTCTAGATCTAAATTCAACTCACCGATGTTGGAAAAGATGATTCAAAAAATGAAATTCGTAATTTATTGTCAGTTCTGGCAAAACGGGGTATCAAAGTCATTTAGTACATTTCTTGATCGCCGCGAGCACTGACATCTCCCAAAAAAATTATGTATGCAAAAATTCGGTCCCTATCGCGCACACGTAAAAGTCCTGACTTTCCCACTCTTGGGCCCTTCCCTCAAATTAAGACCATCGAACAATATGTCCATGATGTGTCCATAAAAACTTTAGATTTTCAGTAAATAAGTTGAATTTACTCACCATCACCATCACTCATTCTAGGAATCCTTTATTTATTGTTCACTTGTAATATCTTGACTTATAAAAAAATGCTGAAAAGTGGACTTTGTAGGACTTTTTCTCTCTCCTCTACGGCAGTGAGGACTTGGCCAAGTTAAAATCTTTGACCTTAAGCAAAGAGGATAACTGCGAAGAGGGCTCAACCCGCTACTAAGCACGCGTGCATATTGTGTATTTTCATTGTTAATGCAGTTCACCTGTGACTTATGTGATATGGTATGATGCTGTGCATTTTAAAGTGATTTTACTATGCATACGACAGACTAGCCGAAATCTCCCCCCGGCTGAAAATACCTGCCCTAACTCTATTTCCTTTTTCTTTGTTCATACATGAAATTACAACAAAATATCATTGTAATACAGTTGGAGGCATGGTCAGTATTTACCAGTGTACAAATTAATGGAAAGAAATCATATCGATGGGCTGGGCAATGTCTGACTAAAGTAATAATGTCAATTTAAAGGATTAATAGATCTATGGCATTGATCAACTGAAGACGAAACAAAAATCCACCCCAAATATGGTAGCAAAAGAAGACAATGAAAGTATACTCTGCAGCCACTCACATATATGCAAGATTATTTATAGATGACCTTGCACACCAAACATCTTTACTGCTGCCTGGCTGGGATTGCATAGCCTAACATAGGCAATTGAGCATTCTCAATCTCATGGGAGAATTGCAAACATCATCCAACAATGTAACAAGAAGTATTTTTCCCTGAATTTTGTCAATTATTCTGGCATTTTTACTTCTTCAACTGAGACATTAACTGCTGCTGAAATTTGCGTAGCCCAAATAGTAATGGTTTCGCGAGGACCATGTGGCTATATTTGGCCTTCCTGTTTAAAGCCCCCTCCCCCCCCCCCCCAAAAAAAAAAGAAACCTAAGACATTGAGACCAAATATTGAAATCATTTTAATTATCTTACCTTTGAAACTCACAGTAAATGAACTGTAAACTCACAGCCTTCAAGGGAAATCCAACCTTAATGGCAAGTTGTTCTGAAAGAGGAATAATCAGAGAAGCAGATTGGTGATAATTTGAACAATATTTGACAAGCAATAAGAAAGTTATGAATTTTAGGAAGTTGTAATCACAATACATATGGGTGTTTCAAATTGTCACCGTGATGTACATGTATTGGCGGACTGCTCCCCCATTTGCTCCAACACACAAAATGACTAAAATATCATTTTTGTCAGAATGTTTTACTCCGTAGGATCTTTTTCTTTTATGAGGACCTACATCTATAACAATATGCTATCTACATGTACAATATATTTTGAGTACTGCCCCGAGGGAAAAGGCGCTTGGGAGAAAACCGCAAATTAATTAACGACAAAGGGGAGAGTTGTCCGCCATTATGTCACATTCGACTCGATAAACTGCCAATTTGAGATTCGCAAATTAATGACATTTAAGTGTACGACAAATGGGGGAGTTGTCTGCCACTATGTCACATTCAACTCAATAAATGGCCAATTGGAGATTCGCATAGACTTGGTGATCTCATATTTCAAACATATATAACTTTCTTATTCCTTGTCCGATTTCTTTCGAACTTTCACCATCCTGTTTTTCTTATTTCTCCTCTTTCACATAAAACATCTTATTACCAAGGTTAGATTGCCCTTTAAATTTGGGCCATTTATGATTTGGTTCTTGTTTCTCTTTTTGTGTGTGTGTTGCATTTTGACATCAGGTTTTAAGATCATAATATCGCTAGAATTATTTATGAAGTTTCTAGTTGTGCCCATTTGTAGTCTAGAATTATGCTTCCTCGGTTCCGGTTTAAATTGATCTGTATACCTGTAGAATTTTTTAAATTGTAGATTGAAAATCACATTTCCCAAAACTTCAAATTGTGTCCAAACTTGTATACCCATTCATGTAATTTTGACATTATCATAAAAAGGAGAGGAACCTATTGTAATAATAGAATTTTTCCTTGCCTTGTATTAAAAGTATTGACTACCTTTAGGTATTCAACAGTTTTTACGTCCAAACATTTTCTGGGTGAAGTGAGCAATTTCTGAAATTTAAAGTTAAACTTGTGCAAAAGTTAATGAATACTATAAATTTTGTGATGTGACTTGAGAATGTGAGACATAAACATAAATTTGTACGTGTTGGTATACTGACATGTTTTTAGCTTAATTGTCCTAGCCTTCCATGCACTCATGCAAGAAGATGTTCGAAAAGTTCAATTTTAACTCATGGAGACATTTAGTTCTTTTTAATTATTATATAAACCTGTTTTATGTGACATGAATGCAACTTACAAAGGAAACGTAGCTCTTAATACTTGCAGACATATCTCTACAATTGTTTGAAATACTTGGTAAATGTGTTTTAGAATGGCATTATTGTGAGGTGTGATATTTTCAGTTTTACAAGAATCTCGTCCACAAAGATGTTTTATTAAATCAATGCTGTATAATGTCAAATTTTACTATTTTTCACCTTCAAATTATCTATTTTCTTTCTTGTTTCTTATTTTCTGGAGGTTATGCATTTGCTCATCAAGATGTAGGAAAGATCTGCTAATGCTGCACTGATATTAGATCAAACTTGGAGTCATCTACAGGAATAACAACTTGGAAAGTTCCATTTCACCGTGTCACATCCCTCCTCCACCCAGATGGTATTATTTGCTGCTCCCCCTAAGCATAGAACTCAGTCATGCCTCCATCAGGTAGCTCTATTGCAGAGACCATGGGCACTGCTGGGCAGCAGCCAAACTCATCGCCACAGTTGCCCCAACAGTTCAGTATTGCAACTCTTGCTGCCTCTGCTTCCCCCTCAACGATTCCGACAATGCCAACTTTGTCAACAACAGGCAGCAAATCACCACCATCATCTCTTTCACTCGAGCTTTCATCTGGTACTGTCATCCACAGACCAGACTGGGTCGAGTATTTATCAGGGGGAGGGGCTGCTTTCATCAACATTGTTATGACTTTTCCTTTGAACAAGGTAAACATAATCACAATGTTTTTCTCTACTGTATCTTCTTTCATTATCATTTTCTCAAGTATCAAGTATCCCATATGTTGACCAGGTTGTTTATCTTGTTTGTTCATACATGTATCATTTGCTTATATTACTTCTCTCACTCCTCTGTATAATAAACAAGCATTACAGCTGGCTAAGATAATGGATAAAGTTCAAATTAAAATCAAAGGAATATTACAATTTTTGCTGGGGCATAATGGGCCTTAATAGTCTTATGAATTTCAGGAAATATGAATTGTCTAACCAGTGAGAATTCTAAGCTGTTTACCTCCCTGTTTCAGGTGCTCTTTCGCCAACAATTACATGGAATCCGTGCCAAAAAAGCCCTACGCCAGATCAACAAGGAAGGACTACACAACATCTACCGTGGTGTGCTTCCCCCACTGTTACAGAAGACCTGTTCCGTGTCCCTCATGTTTGGAGCATATGAACACTTCAGTCGCATCTTCAAGAGCGAGTTTCCGAACCTCAACCCAACAGTGATTCTCTGTTTAGCTGGACTTCTCTCAGGTAGGTAACGTTTAGAGAATTTTTTTTTTTTTAAATCTGCAAATGAGAGAGAGAAGGGATATTAGCGAGGGACATATCAAGAGAGAGAGAGAAAGACAGACACACAGAGATGGAGATAGGGAGGGATAATGAGAAGGAAATGACAGGAGAGACCCAAATTCACTAAGGAGGTTGGAATTTAAACCAAGCTGCATTTCATATAAGATCCTGATTTCTCTCATGCTGAATATGCAATTGGGTAAAAGTCTGCATCATATTCTTTTTAACATGAACTCATTTGATAGCCTATGAGGGGTGTTTTGATTCTTCATGAGTATGGTAAGGTGTACACATTACATTGATATGTTAACAAAATATCTTTAAGTGTAGGCCTACTTGAGTGCACATAAAAAAAAATTTCATAGTGACCTGAATGTCATGATTTTCTAAAAATTTGTTACCAGGTTCCTGTGAAGCCCTTCTTGCTCCATTTGAGCGTGTTCAGACTCTGCTTCAAGATAACAGAAATGCAAATAAATATAAGAACACACCTCATGCTCTCAGGACAGTCTATTCCCTTGGAATACGAGAGTGTTATCGTGGCCTAACAGCTGTCCTCTTACGCAACGGGCCTAGCAATGTGGTCTTCTTCAGTTTGCGTGGGAAACTCCGGTCTGCGCTTCCAGAGACGAAGACGGACACAGGCAGGGTGGTGAATGACTTCATCAGTGGAGCGATCCTTGGTGCGATACTCAGTACAGCCTGGTTTCCTGTCAATGTGGTTAAAACTAGAATGCAGTCCAAGGTGGGTGGAGAGTTCCGCTCGTTTTTGTACACATTTCGGAAGATCTATGTGGAGCGTGGCTGCCGCTGGAGAGCTATGTTCTTTGGAGTCCATCTCAACTTCACCAGGGCCCTAATATCATGGGGCATCATTAACGCTTCCTATGAGATCTTAAAGTCGTCTTTTCAAAGCTGGAGTTCATGATATAACATTATTGGGAGTTACTGATGCTTCCTGTGTGGACACTGTCATCAGTAATGCTGGAATTCATGGTTTGCAAAATTTTGATTTTGATTTATAGTCCATATGAATGTGGAATCATGTTACAAAATGCTGAAATAAGTTTGAATTGTATATCATTTTGATTTGTTTTGTACAACCTGAGTTAAAATGGTATTGGTGATGATTGCATGAGTTATGAAGAAAATGCACAAATTGTATCAACAGTGCATGATTGGTAGAAAGAAAAAGTTAACCTGTACCCTGCAATCTAGAAGTTACTGGAAAAAATGTATTCCCTAATATTATGAAAACAGCTACTATCAAAACAGCTTTTTAACACTCTTAAACACATCTCAAGTTCCAAACATTATTCTACTGCATTTCAGTATGCCACTCACTACAAATATCTTCCTCCCCAGAAGAATTTTTTTCGAACATAAATGTATTTTAAATTTGGCATCTGTACAGTGCGTCCCAGAAAAAGTCAACTGTTGAAAAAAAATCTCCCTAAATAAATGTATCAACATTTTTAGGAAATGTTCATATCTGTGGATGGCTCTGGCTGGTATCAGCATAGTTTTGGAGTTGTGAAAAGGCTTAGAAATTTCCATATTCTGATAGAAAATAATTCATAACAGGACCGTCTTTGTGCTTTGTATATATATCCTTACATATCCCATTAACATTTTATACTTGACTGAGCAATTAACTTTACTGAGTGTTTTGAAATATTACTTTTTAGTGATTTATTTAAAAAACAACATGGGTTGCTCACTCAACCACAAAGTTTGGGTGGGATATATCAGGACATATAGAGAACAAAGCCTGTTGAGTCATAAATTGTCTTTTATTGATCAGAATATGCAAATTTTTAAGCCTGTTGATTCATAAATTGTCTTTTATTGATCAGAATATGCAAATTTCTAAGCCTGTTGAGTCATAAATTGTCTTTTATTGATCAGAATATGCAAATTTCTAAGCCTTTTCATGACCCACAACTTTGCTGACACAAGCCAGAACAAAATAATACAAACATTTGTCAAGGTTAGATTTTGCACCCTTTCACAAAAGTAGTTTTTGCTCACTTGAGCTTAAAATATTGATAGATGTTTTTTCATTGTTTTGATGTCATTTGATGGAAGAGACCCTAAGCTTTTCACAGGTATGAAAATCTGAAGAAAATATTTTGAAATGTATTTATTTGGGGAGACTTCTTCCAACCATCAACTTTTAGCAGTTCTCAAGTTGATACCAGCCAGAACAAATACTAATTCTTGTCAAGTTTGAATTTGGCACCCTTTCATGTAAATGGCTTTGCTCACTCAAGCGTAACATATAGTCATA
Source organism: Heliocidaris tuberculata (assembly GCA_025618425.1). Lineage (NCBI taxonomy): Eukaryota > Metazoa > Echinodermata > Echinoidea > Camarodonta > Echinometridae > Heliocidaris > Heliocidaris tuberculata. Next base: position 15,691,479 of record CM046835.1, on the reverse strand, counting down.
TTTTGGGGTGTCATTTCGTAGAAGAGACCCTGAGCTATCCAGAATTATGAACATTTCCTGAAAATACTCTGAAATATTTATTTCAGGAGACTTTTTCCAACTGTTAACTCTTTTTTTGGTAGGCACTGCTTAACCCTAAAACCATTTTAGGACAAATTTTCTGTGGCTGCAATGATAATGTTAGCAAGTAGTACCGGTATTTTAAAATTTCTTGATTTAGGCGTCATTCATTGTGAGTTTTTCATACATGTACACGTGCAATTATGTGACGGATAAAATGAGTGAATCTTTTTTCAAGAATACATATATATGGACATGTTCTCTTAAAATTTAGATCATTAATTTTTTGATGTTTCAATATTTTTTTTAAAACTCTGAATATATGCTTTGTAATAATTTCCTGCCTTGTTGGTGAACACAAACAATGCAGTCTTTGATTTCAAGTTAGTTTAAGCTCAAGTGAAGGTATAACAAACTACCAAAGTGATTATGGATTTGACATTCTTGATAAAAAGTGGATGTATTCAGAGTTTTGCACTGAGCACCTTTATCTTTTATTGCTTACTATTACAAGTACATGTGTGTAAACATATGTAGTTTTTTTTTATACATGTACATGAAAGTTGAGAAAGTGAGAGGATTTCATCATAGTTACACAAATTTGTCCATAGGTATTTGTGTAAATGGGGTTGAAATGTCAAGTCTTAGAAACATTGATGTATTGATGACTTACTTTGAAAATATAATAACCAGCTTAATTTCAGTTTTCTCTTTCTCATACAAAACAATTTCCCAGAAAGTAGGAATTTTTATTGTTCATGGATTTTCTTGAACATTTCAGGAAGCGCTAATGAAAGCTTGTTGCCATTATTCACCCCCTAACAGAAACGGTTAGACTACCATGATGTTATTTTCCCAAATTTTAGCTAGACGTAGAGCCAAGATCATTCACATGAATACATTCAGCTGTGCAGTTGATCAAAGAGATCTCTACCGATAAGTATATTTTGAAGCAAGAGATGTTCAAAGGAAAAACATATTATGCTGCAGGTAATATTCACTCTGATTTAATAATGGCAAACATTTATATTAAAGTAGAATGTACTGATGTAACATATTTTCATGTTGTTTGCACAGGGCATGTGTATTTTTATTGTTGCATACTATAGTTATTTTCTGTATGATTCATTAAAGAGTCAATATGTTTCTGTTTACACAAGTGTCGAGACACATTTCAGTCAATATTGTCCATGCCGGAGTCTTAAAATGCTGCATTTTCTTTCCACTGGGAAAAAGTTTTCAAAGGAGCTGTTACAAGGATGTAGTGAAGTTTTTCTGATGTTTAGGAAGATATGAGAAAAGTGACTATTAGGGACAGGTGGGAAGAAGGAGATAAACTACTAGACAGAAATGAGATGTGCTATGATATTTAGTATAATTTTTACCTTGTAATTTTTATGCCTCTGCCCACCAAAGGTGGTGCCGGAGGCATTATTATGTTTTCGGGTTGTCCGTCCGTCCATCCCGCTTTCTCGTTCTAGCGATAACTCAAGAACCACATGAGGTATGAACTTCAAACTTGGTACTAGTATGTATCACCATAGGAAGACGATCTGACTAGATTTTGGTGTACGTAGGTCAAAGGTCAAGGTCACAGAGGCCAATTTCTGAAATTTCAGGTGTTAGCCTCATTCTCACGATAACTCAAGAACCATTTGAGGTATGAACTTTAAACTTGGTGCTAGTATGTATCACCATAGGAAGATGATCTGATATGATTTTGAGGTATGTAGGTCAAAGGTCACAGGTCAATTTCTGAAATTGCAAGTGTTAGCCTTGTTAACACGATATCTCAAGAACCATTTGATGTATGAACTTCCAACTTGGTACTAGTATGTATCACCATAGAAAGACGATCTGATTAGATTTTGGGATTTGTAGGTCAAAGGTCATAGAGGTCAATTCTAAAATTGCAGGTTTTAGCCTTAAAGTGATATCTCAAGAGCTATTTGATCCATTAACTTCAAACTTGGAACTAGTATGCATCACCATAGTGAGACGAACTGATTAGATTTTTTGTTCACATAGGTCAAAGGTGACAGGTCATAGAGGTCATTATACAGGTGTATGTGAAATAAATAGTTTTTTTTACCTTTGTTATCCCCATATCTCAACTATTTTGTATTCATGACTAGGAGGATATAAAGTGATCAGACTTTTGGGTTATAAGGTGTAAGGTCAAATGTCAAAAGGACAGTTAACATGTAATTAGAGGCTTTTTATTCTGGTTATCATGATATTCAAAAGAACAGTTTGAGCTATCAACTGAATTTAGGCAGAGGCATATAGGAGATGGAGTCGCATTCATCTTGTTTTTATCTGGAAAGATTGTTGAACAGGATTGTTATTTTCTGTCAAGATGTTCCATGTGCTACACAGCAAATTTACCATTATCTTACACTCCATGTGTCTTTGAAACAGCCTAGATTACAGATTCCTGTGTTATCCAAGGGCATGTCTACTTTGAATATGAACTGCCTTGTGGCCCACTGGTCATATACAAATACTTTTATTGAGGAGAAATGTCTCATTTTTTTATGGAAAGTTTGTTGAACAGGATTGCTATCTTCTGTCAAGATGTTCCATGTGCTACACAGAAATTTCATCATTATCTTTACACTCCATGTGTCTTTGGCACAGCTTAGCTTACATATTTCTGTTTTATCTAAGGGCATGTCTACTCTGAATATAAACTGCCATGTGGCCCACTGGTCATATATACAAATACTGTTATTGATGAGAAATGTCTCATTTTTATTACCATTGTTATATTTTAGGCAGTGAATCTTTCTTCTAGTTGAAGAGAATGGAATATCTTTGATTTGTTTTGCTTTCCTGGGCCCTGTAACACAAAAATTTGCAATCAATTGTAAATTTGAAACAATGATTCCAATTGGTTAATGGCTAGCCTTTTGAACAATATGTTCATGTAACAATGATCTTGATTGGCTATTGCCATTTTACATTTGATAAGTCAGTGCTCTCCAGATTACTGAATAGTACCAAATGCCAGGGCATCGTTTCATCAAACCGTCATAAGTACAAGTTCGCCGACATCCCACTGAAACGCATGTTAATTTTGATACACGCGTTTCAATGGGATGTCGTTTGATGAAACGCTGCTCAGGTTTGTAGCTTTGCCCATGTGTCATCCTGTTTTTACTACTCTTCCAATGTCAAATCATCATTCATTTCAATATTCTGTAAACTAAGGCAGAGTTTGGATGTCCTGCCTTTTCACATTATTTTTTTCTCACTTTTTCATGCATTTGATTAGATCTTCTTGCTCTAAATCTTCTTGCTCTAAATCCTATAGACTTTGCACTTGCCATCTTTTTGCCCATGTGATGAAAGTGTTATCATTTATAGTGAAAACCAATTTATGCATTCATCATTTGTATTTACCTGGCATTATGATTCAAAAGAAGACTACCAGACTACCAGGGTACCTTTCTTTCTTTAGTTCAACTTAGTTCACCTCATCTGCTGAAAGCTGAAACCGTAACGTGGACGTGCCCCTTAATCTACCTCAAAAAGCACCTTTGAATTGAGATAATGGCAAAGAATAGTCATTTACCATTGTGACAAATAGATTTATTATTACCACGACATAACCACTTTTATTCAGCTGTGTTATTAATAGTGGTTGCATGAATTATGTAAATACTCCAGTACAATCATGAGCATATATTTATACATGATGCATCTTCTTACATGGAATAATGTGCTCATTGGTTATACTGAACAGTACACATCGGTAAAACTGTTCGGTCAAATAGTGTTGGACATGTGTTTGTGATTTCATTATGTCTAATTGCCTCATTTCATGTTCATTGATCTTAAAACCTTCAAATCAGCTTATTATGTAGATCCTTGATTCACAAGTTAGATGGACATGCACATTTTATATGCATTATAAATCATTTATGTCACCAGGCCATCATAATGAATATATGTTTAAAGGGGGTACCCAATGCTGAAACAATGTTAGTTCATTTAAAAGATCATGATTTTATTAGCAGAAAATCATCTGCCTTAAGTTTTTTAAAAATTCGTGTTGCCAGAAAAATCCCCAAAATATGGTAAGACTTCAGGATATTTTGGCCCCTCAGCTGTGTCCCAATTTCAGCTAGGTAACCACAATGACGTCAAAGTGGTTACCCAGGTTCGCGTATTGCAGATGTGTTGCGCGCTAGACTGTACAAAATGCATTACACCTTGCGCGCATTTTGCTATAATTGCGCGACAAGGTAACCACTTTGACATCATTGTGGTTACCTAGCTGAAATTGGGACACAGCTGAGGGGCCAAAATATCCTGAAATCTTACCATATTTCGGGGATTTTCTGGCAACACGAATTTTAAAAAAAATTTAAGGCAGATGATTTTCTTCTAATAAAATCATGATCTTTTAAATGAACTAACATTGTTTCAGCATTGGGTACCCCCTTTAAGTAATACCTACCATATCTTTACCATTTTTACAGCTAAAATTTAGAATTTGGTATATTCTTTTTCAATTTGATATGTTCAGAGAATGAAGTATGTGCAATTCACAGCAAATAATTGTGTGTTTTTTTTTTTTTTTTTTTTTTTGGGGGGGGGTCTGGAAGTCTACTTGCATTTTGGGGCAAAATTATTTTGAACTCCTTTGTCTTTTGAGAGATGATAGAGATATACTTACATTACTTATGTGAACTAGTCTGCAAGCATAGGTGTCACAGATCTGGCCAAGACCTGGACCTTGTCTTCTCCAGCCAAACCTCAATGATTTGTCTTTTTTATCCCCGGGGTCTCTTAGTGTTAATAGTAGAGACTTTATAAGATAACTGCCATATGTATGCGTACATTTTTTTTTTTAAATTTATTTATTTATGTATTTATTTATTTTTTGTTTGTTTGTTTGTTTGTTTGTTGTTTTTGTTTGTTTGTTTTTTTGGGGGGTGTCTTATAATCAAGACCCTGATGACCAAAAGATAAAGGGGATTGGGCCTGCAATACAGATTTTTGCCATTGTATGGTATTTGATCTTTTAAATGTAGTTTAAGATGAATAGTTTGATGGTGATACTGCAATATGAATGTATTTTAGTATCCCCTTTGTTTCCATGCAATAATTGTTAGTGATACAGCTATGGGCTTCTTCTTTGTATGGATATGCTGTTAGACTACTTCATCCTTTCTTAGTGATTATAAAGTTACTTGATGTGGACACATAACTCATTTACTTATTTGCTGCCGCACATGGTCTGTTCCATTTGTAATTTGTTTAGTATGAACCATACTATGTTGTAAAATTATATAACAATTTATATCCTGACTTGTTTTTATTTACATTATAGTAGTACTAAGAGTGTTATTGATTTTACATTGCATGCTGTTGGATGTAAATCAGCATTATAAATCTACATGTATTTAATATTTATTTATATTGATTTGTGTGAGTTTGTGGGACTGGGAAATCTATATATGCATTCTTCTGGGACACAGGTCAGAAAATAGTTATACAGATGCATGGTTGTGCAGTAATTATGTGTTATTTTTTCAAATGAAACTTTCATACTTAAAATACTCTATAATAGGACATAGGGATTGAACACCTAATACCTGAAGCACCCGATCATTATCTGATGGGTTTGAATTATTTGAGTTGATTTGTTTAATAGCGAATGTCACAAGTAGAACTTGGACCTTGCATTTGATGTTGTGAACTTGTAATTGAACCAGAAGGAGACGTTGAAGTGATTAAAAAAAAATAGTATTTGCTTGTCTTTGGAACTCAACAGGTGATTGCATGAACATTGGAAACTAGGTGACAAAACTCAGTTATTGTCTGACATTGAATTGCATTTTCTGCTTTTACTGTCGACCCAATGTTATGAGCTCCAAATATTTTTGCCAAGTACATTGTAGGCTGTTATCCCTTGTATGAGAAAGCCAAACGCACTCTTACTTTATATTATACATTAGCATATATATGTGGTTGGATTTTGTGGAATATATTTACCAATGTTCAAGTAGCATTTTACCACTGGAATGCACGTTAATAGATGATAGCAGGTTGGGTAGACTAAGCGTTTGTGTCTTGGAAAATATAAGAAATGTAATAAATGTGCATTAACAATGCAATTGAATATATAAATTGTAAAAGGAACAATGCAATTTCTTCGGCTTCCGTTTTTGTTTTCTTGGAAATGTTATTAAGGTCAAATCCTGTCGTTGTGTGTCATGTAAAAGGGGGGGGGGGATGGTTTGATGTAAGAAAAGGAGTGAGTCAGAGATGGAGGGGTGGAAAGAAAGAGAGGCCGCGGGTGAGAGAAGAAGAAGTAGAAGACTTTTATATGAAGATGGGTAGAGAAGCGAAGAGTTAGCTGCCAGCATCTGCCAACAATATTACACTGATTGTCCTTCTTATAATGTTCTAATTTGTTTTTAAAACATCCGCAACTCATTTTCGGGCTCCCGACACCTCCTCGTATTCGGGCACCCGTCACTTCTCTTTGGACGGTGACTTTGTCTAGTTGCAGTTTATATATATATATATATATATATATATATATATATATATATATATATATATATATATAGGCCAGGAGCCTGTCCCGAAATAGTCACAAAAAGCTTGTCAGCTCGAACAAAACCGCCGGTTTGGCCCCAGAGCCCCCCAAAAGGGCTCCAAAGTCGGGTCGATTTCAACCCATCTAACATATGCACCAAACTTTGTCAGAAGGAAGGTGTATGACTATTCATTACGAAAACACAAAACTGACAAAATTTTCCGTCGGGATGGGTTGTCAGACCGCCCCTAAAAATATGGCGAATTATTCCCCTTAAGGCCGGTGGACCAAATTTTGTCAGAAGGAAAAGGTATGGATCTAAATTACAAAAATATAAAAACTGACAAAAATTTCAATCGGGAAGGGGTGTAACACGCCCCTGAAAAAACACCAAAGTGCCCCTAAACCAAGCTTTGCTGCCAAAATGCTCTGGATGTAGAGAAAAAAACATTTTTAGGCATTACAACCTTAATATTTTCAAAGTGTCTCTTTCAATTCAGGTCAAATTTACAAAGTACAATCTTTAGTATTGTAACTTCCTTGGGGTGCAAATTTTGGTGTCAGATGATCATTTCAATAATAATTTATTAAATTGTGAAAATTGTATTGCTTTCTGAAAAGTAGTCAAAAGATATTGTCAGGATTATGTAAACACACCTATTGTCCATCTGCTCCTGTTTGACAAAGCATAAGAGAGCTTGCAAGGTATTTGTGTAATTAACACATGAATGGTAAATTTCAGCATGGCAGCCACATGGCCCAGATACTTAAAAGCTCCTCTGTCATGTCTGTTATGTCTTGTCAAACAGGTACAGATGGACAATGGGTGTGTTTACATAATCCTGACAATATCATTTGACTACTTTTGAGAAAGCAATACAATTTTCACAATTTAATAAATTATCATTGAAATGATCATTTGACACCAAAATTGGCACCCCATGAAAGTTACCATACTCGAGATTGTACTATGTACATTTGACCTGAATTGAATTACGCACCATTGGAGTTATTAAGGTTATAATGCAAAATGCAAAATCTCTACATCCAGAGCATTTTGGGCAGCAAAGCTTGGTTTAAGCCCCTTTCACAATTGGTCTGCGACCGTTTGCGACCATTTGGTCGCACGACAGGCTGCAACAGGCTTCAATCGCCATCGATCTCATCAGGTCGCAGAAAGGCATTCACAAATGCAACAGCGGTCGTAAAACAAAAGCGACTAGAAGAGACCGTTGCACGAGTAAGTCGCATTTGCTCGCATATGATCGTGCGAGTGGTCTTGCGTTCACATGCGAGTGTTGCCCGAGTGATTGCGAGTGGCTTGACGCCAATCACAATAGTCGCACGATCGATTGCATGGTCGTGCGAGTGAATGTGAGACAATGCGATCGCTCGTGCGATTGAATGAGACCGGTGCAAGTGATCGTGAGAGTATTCGTGCGAGTGGCGTGGGGTATAAAAACCCCCTCGACAATTGACCGGTAGTCAGTTTCAAGTTGGCCTTCTTAATAGTCAAGATGCCAAAGAAGAAAGTTACAAAGAAGAGAAAGTTGTTAGAGGAGGGCCCTGTTGCAGAGGATCATCTCCATAGTCCCCCTATATATACCCCCGAGGAATAGTCGCATACAGTCTCATACAGTCGTGCAACGGTAGTACAACGTTGTAAGATGTGCTGCGATAGGTCGTGCAACAGTCTCATGGTCTTAGCACAATCGCACCCATTTGCAAGACTGGTCGCTATAGGTCGCTAGCGCACGTGCGAGTGTTGCACGACCTCCAGCCCACCCACTGCGACTATTGAGTCGTGCGAACTCTCGCATCTAATCGTGCAACGTTGTGCAACACTCATACGAGAATCGCACGACTGGTCGTACGACCTAATGCGAGTGAATCGATCGCATCTGGTCGTGTCTGGATTTTGAGCATGTTCAAAGTTCAGATGCGACCAGTCACGACAGCCTCAGGTTCGTGCGACCGCCTGCAACGACTGCGAGTGGTCGCAAGACACCAAGCGATCGGTCGTGCAACACCCCGAAAAATCTGTTGCAGGCGGTCGCAAACTTGTCGCAGACCAATTGTGAAAGGGGCTTTAGGGGCACTTTGGTGTTTTTTCCAGTTGCGTGTTACAACTCCTTCCCGATGGAATTTTTGTCTGTTTTTATATTTTTGTAATGTACATCCATACCTCTTCCTTCTGTATATGGCAAAATTTGGTTCACTGGCCTTAAGGGGAAAAAGTTTGGTGCATATGTTAGATGGGTTGAAATCGACGGACTTTGGGGACCTTTTGGGGGGCTCTGGGGCCAAATCCGGTGGCTTCGTTCGAGCTGACAAGTTTTTGTGAATGACATGGATGGTCTAAGTAACTTTAAGGGGTCAAACCTCATATTATGTAAAATGGGGTGACTATTTCGGAACAGGCTCCCAGACTAATAGGTTTTCCCGGCCAATTTTGCAACTTTTGTCAGTCAGTGTTTATATTACCAGTTTCTTACATGGAAAAGATTTCCTTTTCCTTGACAAGAAAAAGTCATTACCCATCCATAATGTTTTTACAGAGACATTTAAAAATGCCTTTTTTTGAGTGGTCACACACGTGACCGACCCAATTTTTACCTCTAAAAGAAAAGAATGCTCACTAATATATGGAAAATTGCTTTCAAACTGTTCAGAGCAATCCCACCATACAGTAATGAAAAGTGGAAACGTGCACTCCAAGGGAAATACGAGAAAAGTAGGTTTGAATACCAACAGGTAAGACCCTTTTCGTGCGAGGTCACACACGTGACAGACCTAATGTTGACCTCTAAAAGAAAATGGTGTAGTCTCATTTAAAATAATTACCCTCCATCTGTTGGGGGTAAGATTGTTATTCAAATATCCAAAATTAGAGACTTCTACAACACGACAAATACTGGAAAATTAGGTATAAATGAACTATATTTCAGGATTTTGGTCACACACGTGACTGAGAATGGCCCATCTGTGCATTCAAATTCACATTTCAGGCAGTCAAATTAACACTCTTTTCATTCACGTTCATAGGTCACGCACGTATTTCATAAAGCTTTCATTCAATTTACCATCGCATGGTCATGTGATCACGCAACAAACCCGTTCCTGCATTTGAATTCATAATAGAGCATCTAATTTAGCGTGCTGAGCATTCAATCTAAAATTTTTCCCAAAAACTTATTTGTGATAATTTTTTCTCTCGCCAGCCCTCAAAAAAGTCGCTCAGTGGGGGGGGGGGGGGGGGGGGGGAGGGTTATCACATGTTTTCCTCCATAATTATCTGACAAGCAAAAAAAAAAAAAAAAAAAAAAAAAAAAAAAAGCTCAAAAAAAAAATCGAGGTAAAGTTGACAGGGGAGACACTCTGCCCCCCCCCCCCCTCAGCTACGCTAGTGCATGCAGGAGATTACAAAGAAAATGTAACCTCATATTCTAAGTAGATATAAAGAAGGGCTTTAAAAGTTAGATGAGACCAAAAAAAACACGAGGGAATACTGGTTTTCTGACATTGTGTTGTCTACTCCTTCCTCGGGGGAGTTTGTCGCCTATGCTTAGGTGCATGAATTTTCTCGTTCAAAGTATATAGGCCTATATTTTCAAATTAACCCTTCAAGTATATTCCCCAACTTGTGTGGCTTTGGGAAATCTACAGAATAGGCTACAATCTATCCTGTATAATTTACAGGACAATAAGGTCTACCATAGGCCTATTATGGACTCAAGAAGGAAATTAAATCAGAAATCAGCCTTATTCAGGGGGAATTATAAACAAAACAAGGGGTTAATAACTTGCATGTTAAATTGAATGAACATGTTCCGAATTTGACTGCCCATTTGCGAATGCCCGTTGCCGATGAATTTGAATGATTCTTCCTTGCGTGCAAATTTGAATGCACGAAAATGAATTTGAATGATACAAAAACGAAAGTCCTTGCGCAAAACGATATAAAGTCAATGACTTAAATGCACTTTTTAATGACAGAATATGCGATAAACGATCTTTGTGCTAAATTGAATGAGCGTTTTATTAAATTGACTGACAAAGTGCGGAATTGGCCGGGAAAACCTGTTATCTACTATATTTCGATGAAAAAATACAATTTTATAAACTAAAAAGTTGATAAAGTATAAAGCAAGCAATGTCAGCCCCTTGGTGACATTGTACCCTTAAACCTATACCCTATCTTCAAGCTATAATTTTGAGATATTGTCGTTCTTTTATTATTGCATGCCTAATTGAACGATCTAATATAGGCCCTAAAGCTTTTTGAATGAAGACCACTCGTCATCTTTTTTATGCAACTCTATCATAAATCCCGATCATAGCTCAGCAAAGGGCAAAGATTATCAATATGCTCAGTTATAAACCCACTGTCTAGAAAACAAATATCGTATATAAGAAATTTATCATCTGTTACCAATTATGTCATCTCAGTCATCAGGAATTTAATAAAGGTACAGACGGACATTACCACTTTATTAAAAAGGATCAAGTTAAATAGATGGAACATTATATTTTCCGAACGATTCCAATACTTTCACAAAAGTGGGAGTAAAACAAATACAAGAACAACTTCCCTGACTTTACCAAGGAATTTTTTTTGCGCACGTCGAGTCCCGTTGGCCCTCCCAAAAAGAAAAATAAGGAAAGGAGAGAGAGGGGGAGGGGGGAGGACGAGGATATAAGATGATTCACCCTTTCTCACCTCCCCTTAATCGGTGGTCTGGTTATTCAGCATTTCATTCACAGAGTGAAGACAGGTATGGTGCCAACAACCCCCCCCCCCCCCCTCTTCACCATGATGCCAGTGCCTCCTCAGTAGTTGGTGCCACGCTACGCTTTGTACTGCCAATGTTTATTCTTGTGTATATATCGTAAAAGTGTGACCTGGTCGGGTCACTTTTCTCCAGATTTATTTTTCGGGTATCTTTAGCTTGTTATTTTTTAGTTCGAAAGAGAATAATAATTTTTAAAAGAGCTTCGTTAGAAGCGCAATCCACACAAGTCATAGTCAGATCTTTTGAAACAGAGTTCGGAAGAGTCGATATATTTGGATTTACAGAAGGAGAGAAGATTTATGGACGTACAAAAAAGGAGTTTCCAGGTGCCTAGCAATATTTGGATATACAGGAGGAGAGTTTGAAGGTTTCAAGCTGATTACGATATGCAGAAACAAAGGTTGAAAGTGTCGAGAACCTTGGATTCAAAGGAAATGTGTACAGCCACACGATGAATCGAGAAAACTGCATTATAAAAATTTTTGAAGGTTTCTGGATTATCGTAGCATGACTTGTGGAGAATGAGAAACAGGGTTTGAAGTGTCATATGCAAATTTGTACATGCAGGAACGTGGTTTGAAAAAATCATTGTCGATGAGTAGTTTAACAACAACAGCAACAGCGATGCGAGGTCGCATGATGTCGGAAGATGAATTAAAACGCCGTCATCATCCACGAACGTCATCCACATCTCATCACGATCACGACGACAATGACCGTTCGCAGAAGGTCTACCTCCGTCGTCAAGTCACCCTCATCGACGGCATCTCATTGACTTTGGTCGTCGTGATCGGATCGGGAATCTTCATCTTCCCATCTGGCATTCTACGGGACACAGGCTCGCTCGAATGGTCCCTCGCCGTCTGGATCTTCTGCGGAACGATGTCCATCCTTGGTGCCTTGAGCTTCGCCGAGCTGGGGACGATGTTCCCCGTATCAGGAGGGGCGTACTCGTACATGCTGGAGTGCTACGGGCCCCTCCCGGCGTTTCTCAAGCTGTACAATGAACTTGTCGCTTCGTCGACCGGGGGCGTAGCCGTTTTGGCCATCGCTTGCGCCAATTATATTTTACTGCCTTTTTATCCGACTTGTCAAGATGCTTATCCAGTTACACGAATTATTGCTGCCCTCATCTTGTGTAAGTATGCGGGATGGGGAGGGGGAGATAAGTGAAGAGAGGGAACAGAAAAGTACAACACAGACACAGAGTGACATATACGCATGGGCTGCGAAACCGGGGGGGGGGGGGCTGCAACCCCCACTTTTTTTACTACACACATGTTATAAAACCTCGGGAAAAAGTTTCGAAAATTGTCATTAATGAGTGAAATCATATCACCCCCCCCCCACACACACACACACACACACACACACACACACACACACACTTTCAGAAACGCTCCGCGGCCCTGATAATAGGACAAGTCCAAGCAATGTTTATTTCCCATATACTGTAGTATATGATGCTTGTATCAAGTTGGTAGTCCTATAGTAGAGCTTGAATCAGACAAAAGAATCAGGTAAAATTATATTTTCATGTCAATTTATTTTTGTGATTCCATACTACCATGCAATAACATTTGGTTACGTATGAGACATATCTTTAAGGGGAAAAACATATGCTTTAAAATATAAAAAAAAGGAAGATAAAAACTAACAAATAAATGAAAAAATTTACACATGAATATAACTACATGTACTGGAAATGAAACATTATTTGAGATCATTAATATGAAGGATAATCTTTTACTGGACATTAGCATTGTAATTTTAAGAAACGTGCACTCTAAAAACTTTAAGTTTTACTCACCATCTAAAGGGGCCGAGGAGTAAGTGACCACTTTTTTAAAATGGTAGAATAAATCTCTTAACATACTGGATTCAGCCTTTATAATGTTGCAGCCAGCATCTTAAAAGTATTAATCTACCATTTTGAAAAAGTGGTCACTCCTCGTCCCTTTTAAATGGTGATTTAACACTTAAGTTATTAGAGTGTGACAAGCTTTGACAGTTTCCTATATGTTTTGTTTTGAATAGTTAACATATCTCAGCCTAAATAATGCATTTTAATATTAACAGCCACAGCAAGTACCTCTTGTCCATTTGAAAGTGATCTTTTCTTTTAATTATCTGCAGGTCTTACGACTTTCTTAAACTGCTACAGCGTTCCACTATCTAGAAAAGTCAACATCATTTTCGTAGTGTGTAAGGTTCTCGGTTTGACAGCCATTTTCGGGTTCGGAGTTGCTGAGTGGGCAAAAGGTGAATTTATTTTAAGGGAAAGTCCACCCTGGTATTTAGTTGATTTGAATAAAAGCAAAGAATGAGAGAAAAGTAAGAGTTTGAGCAAAATTCGAAAAGAAGTAAGAAAGTTATGAATTTTTGAAATTGTAATCAATCAAACACAAATTGGCAACTCCGTGACGTATCTTGCTCCTCTCCCATTTGCTCAGTACAGAAAATTTCATAGCTTTTAATTTTCTTTGTTTCTGGTGAGAGAATAGATTTGTTTCCTAAGGTCAATGTATTTTTGAATATTTTCATTAGAGAAAATGGAAATTAATGATTTTGGGATATAGGGCAAATGGGTGAGGAGCTCAAAAGATATGTCACGGAGTAACCAATTTGTGTTTGATTGATTACAACTTTAAAAATGAATAACTTTCTTATTTCTGATCGTATTTTGTTCAAACCTTAACTGATATGTTTCTTTCATTTTCTGCTTCGTTTAAAACCAACTTGTAATCAGGGTAGACCCAATAAGTACCTCCAGTGGACCCGAAGAGAACGGAGAAACAGATTGGTGAAAGTTTAAACGAAATCGGAAAATAAATATGGATCAATAAAATGAATCTGAATCTGAATCACTGAGTATGTGACGATTTCATATTGATGAATTGATAATATTACAGATATTTGCTTCTTACAATCAAGTAAATACAAAATAAAATTTACATTTTCATATAAGATGTAATTTTGAACAGCTATATCGTTCTCTTCACAAAATTACTTGAATATGATGATTATGGCGGTAATCAATTCACCTTAATCAAAATAGTAATTGTAGTGCCCTCAAAATAAACATTCATGCTTTTCGTCGTGCACTCGATGTTGAATGTGATAACAATGCCAAGAAGAGAAGACGAACTAGCTATATAAATGTTTATGTTGGGTTATTAAATGCTTTCCGAATATTAAGATAACCGTTGATACCACAGTCACACCGCCAAACCAATCCCACGCCGACTCTAAACCGACCGATTCTTGGCCATTGGTAGCAATGCAAATATTTGTTCGGTCTGTTGTCGGTCTGGCGTCGGTTTTGTTGGTGTGACTGTGGTCTTAAGAAGAACACTGATTGGCCCGATTTAGGTTGAAAAGTGGATGATCGTGAATGAAAATGAAGAGCGCATCTCATATGTTTCTATTCGATTTAATGTTCAGGAAACACATCTAATATCACCAGTGCGTTCGGAGCAGAGCCACGTTACAACACGTTTCCGCTGGCTATCTATACAGGATTATTTGGCTACTCAGGATGGTGATAATCATCTTTTTTTTAATTCTGTAATATAATTTTCGATTCGATTAATGTTTTGATTACTTATCCATGTATTTATTATTTCTCTTTCATTTTAAAACTATTCCGTCCATCCACAATTACATCATTGTTTTATATTTTAATTCATTCATTCACTATCTCATCTATCCATCCACTCCCTTTCCAAAGTTCTCCATTTATGTCTCCCCCTAATAGCGTAATAAATCATTGACATGTAAAGGTGGCGGGATTGAAGACAAGTGTTGTATGGTGTCCCTTTTTAACCACCCCTTTTAAAATTGTACTAAATTAATCTTATTTTCTCTGTTCTTAATTTTTATTTAAGTTTTATTCATTTATAGGCCCTATACTTTTTTGTCTTCTTTTGTTCAGGCAAAACATCTTCTCGATGACAGAAGAAATCGTGCAACCATCAAGGTATACACATGTATCACCTATATATCCATTTAAACTTTTGTTTAAAAAAAAAAAACTCACCCATTTGTATAATTAACAGTATTCACATAACACATACATACTCACTACTTATTAACACCTACGAGGGTCAGAAAATTCAATTGCACACAACATTATACAATCTTATGATGTCATAAAAATGAAGGATTCCATTCATATCTTTTAAAAACTTGTCAGTATTTTGCAGGGATCCCCCTTTTCTTCGTTTGTCATATGTCTTCGTGTAATGGACCCCCTCCCCGTTTTTTTTCGGGGGGGGGATGGGGGAATTGAATCCTTCTTTGTATAAAATCTTGATGCGCCCCTGTTTTTGTATATCATTACACCGCCATACATTGTCTTCTTGATCAGGACGATCCCGTTGTCGATCATCATTTCTCTCTCTACAGCGACACTCATCTTCGTCATTGTAAACATCGCGTACTTCTCAATACTTTCTTTCGATGAGATCATGATGTCTGAATATCTAGTCCTGGTAAGGTATCGAAAATATACATGGCTTTAAACATTATTTAATATCGATATAGTACAAATATCATCTTTTGAGAGGCAGAAAGGCATAAACTCTGTTTAACAGTAATTAATTATAACTCTAATGGCTCTCAGGAGCCAATATTATATATAGGCCCTATATCGAGTATAAGGAGAACTGACAGTGGCGTATATAGGGATTATGGCGCCCGGCGCAAACAATGAAGTTTGCGCCCCCCCCCCCCCTCCTAGTGCCCAAACTTATCTACGTTATTGTACAAGCGAAGGAGCAAAGCGACCGAGTGGCAAATCTTTCCTTTTTTAATCCTTTAAAAAAAAAACAATTTCTTGTGCATTTTATCCAGGAAATTTTGCAGTTGACCACTGCAATTCAGCGGTAGAAAAGTTCGAATTTTGTACATAGATAAACGGTTTTCTATTCACTCACTTCTAAAATTTTTAGCAAAATTAACGAAAACCCTTGAGAAATAGTCGAGAAATTCAGCAAGGCGACTAAAGTTGAGATTTCTTTTAAATGTTGAACCTTTGCAAATGCTGTTTTATTTATACTTTATCCTGTATATTAGGGCGGAATATAGATGAAACTTACATGATAGCGAGCAAAGCAACGACAATTACATCTTTATTTTTCGAATTTTGAGCCCTTTAAGCTATAATTTAAGAACTATATAATGGGAGCGCAAAATTACAAGATCCTCAAAGAAACTAATTATGTGAGGAAGCAAAGCGACCGAGCTTTAGATATTTTCGCATTTCGACCCCTCAAAAACTGTATTTTTAATGCATTTACCCTGCAGATTGGGGGCGCATAATATGATTTTATCTTTATTTTCTCTCTTTACGCTTTTGCGCCCCTTCAGGTGCAGCTCGGGGCACTTGCCCCCTACCCCCCTCCCCCCAGATACGTCACTGAGAACTGGTATTCCCATATAGTTCCTTTAAAAACCTTCTGGTTACCAGTGCATATGGTTACAAAAATTTGGTAGTCAAAATGTAAAGTCTATGACGTCATTATTAGAACTGTAATTTCAATCTGGTATTCTGACTTGTATGCTATATTACATTATTTACATCAGGGAAATTCTAAGCGTTACGGAATGACATTCACAAAGAATTTTCAAGTATGAAAGAAGAATGTTATGAACAGCGTAATGAATATTTTCAAATTGATGGCACGTATACATAAACTAATACGAGGTACTTTTACAACTGTTGAGACTCGTGTCAACCATTTATCAGATTTATAAAATATTAAGTATATCGCTTCGTTACGGAATGACATAAAAAGGACCTGACTTTTCAACAAGAATAAACATTGCTCAAACTCTTGTGAACTTTGAATATGTATCCAGTTTTCAAGATTGGTGTGGCGATCTGTAGTATGTAAGCTTTGATATGTCACCATGTTTCTGAAAATCTGTCTGAAAATATTTGAAATATGATGCAAAATATAAAATGAAACAGCGTTAAGGAATGACCGTTACGGAATGACTTCTGAAAGTCAATGGGAAATACGGTTGTGTATAAAATTCATATTAGATAAATAAGTAGTTAAAACATAGTTTGAAACGCAGATTGAGCTAACGATTTCATAATTTTTGATGACCGAAGATGTCTGTGTTAAAAAGGCTCTCTTATTGTTTATTAATCTATTATAATTCATGCAAATTTTATTCAAAATTTCATATATTTGTTAATGATTAGATTTTAAATTTTGTTTGTTGAATATTGATTTTTGTAAAATGCTTCTGGGTAGCTTAAAAAAACGTTCAGATAGATTTAATCATTATATTCCATTTTATATTGCATGTATTTCGTTGTTTTATGTATGATTTCTCATGTATTCCATTGTTTTTCAGCATTCATGAATTTCATCATATGATTTGTTCTATTTGATACTATCTTCTAGATCAATATTTATGTCTCAAATACAGGACAATCAAAGCTAAAGAGGAAAGAAAGACATCTATAAGTAACAATGGAATAAGAAAACACCATTTTCCCATTTGTTTTGTTCAGAAAACACAACATTTCCAAATGATTAAATTGGATATAATTTTGATACTGGAAAGTGAGCTCATCATCTCTGCTTTAGTCGATAATTATCTGATATATTAAGCTGACCTAATGTATAGGTTCAGAGTTGAATACATTTATACAAAACTGAATTTAATGTCATTCCGTAATAATATTTTGTTACGGAATAACATAATTAATCATATCATAATTCATATTCAAAATATTTTTTTCATACCAAAATCACATACATTTGTAGATATTAGGTACCTTAATTTACATATCAACTTCCATAACAAAATGACAGTCCTTTTCGCAAATAAGTTGAAATTATGTGTTTTTGGCGTTACGGAATTACAGTTATTTGGAGTTTAAGTTTCCATGGTTACTAAAGTATGAGAAATTATGCAGAACAGAAATACATGCTATATTCTTGGTTAGTTTGTTATGTATGTTATGTATCAAGCGTTTGCAAACAGGTCATATTAATATTATGACCTTTATTCTTCTTTTACAATTTATCATAATTGGTATCAATTATTAATTTCAAGATTATGTTAATCATTTAAGCAAATTTTAAACTATTCATAAGTGTGAAAATGTCTAAATTTTATCAGATTGTAAAAAAATTTGATATTTACAATTAATCTGACATCAAATTTGATATGATCAGACAGATTTGAAATTTTGGGGTTCATGTACTGTTTTGCTTGTAATTGCCCATCAGTTATAAAATCATCTCTGTGCACGTGATCGTTTTTACCATTTTTATACAAATTATTGTAATTTGACCTTACTTGAATACGCCATTGTGGTTGCATTTGGTTTTTGCCTTTCCAAACCATATCGGATAATATAAATTTGAGAACATGCTTCTTTCGCATTAAATTTGGCCGAAAATATGACATTAGCAAAAGCCTGTAGCTTTTTCTCAGCTTTTACCTTTCCAAACTGTCTGAATTATATAATAGGATGAAATAGATTTGAGAACATGTTGTTTGTTTGTTGTTGTTTTTTTTTTGGGGGGGGGGGGGTTGTATTAAATTGGGACGAACTTATGAAATTAGCAAGAGCCTATTGCTTTTTCTAAACTTTTGCTTAATTTGTTTGTTTTTGTTTTGTTTTTTTTTGCTTATATATTTGGCACATCGAATCGCATAAGAGCTCGGGAATAGTTTTTTTTTTAATGCCTAGCCTGTTGTCACAATAGACTGGAATATGATTTGTTGTACAGGATGTTGGCAGACGAGTCATGGGTGATTGGTGGTGGACATTAAGTATTCTAGTCTCCTTGTCCATATTGGGATCTCTCAACGGTGTTGCGCTGGCAAGAGCAAGGTAAGGAGCTCATCTTAGAAGAGAGAGGGAGAGGGGGTGGGGAGAGAAGGGGGCGTTGGACCGTGTTAAAAGTTTCGTCTCCCATTCTGCATGTTCTACATAGGGTTTCATCGTTGTGTGATTGCGAGTGCATAAAGGAATTTACATATATATATGTATATTTTATTATTATTATTTTTTTTTAATCACACATGCACACGCTGGTGTCAATATGCCTACAGCACTTCATTTATTTGATGTATGATAAAAGAGGAATGTAGATAAAATGCCTTCCTCTAGGGCATAAGTACCGTGACGGGGATCGAACGCCCGATCCTCGCATTTCCAGTCAAGCGCCTTAAACCACTGGACCACGGCACCTCTCTCTCTCTCTCTATCTCTCTCTCTCTCTCTCTCTCTCTCTCTCTCTCTATATATATATATATATATACACAAACACACACACGCACACACACACACACACACACGCACCCTCGCGCACATTGACTTGTGGGGAACTGTATTGTTTTCTCCTTTTGTACTTTGTACCCCACAAGCACTTCTCCTATTGTATTTTGTACCCCACAAGCAGGACGGAATAAAGGCCATCATTGTGCTCTTTTGTTTTCTGTACCCCACAAGTGTATCTATGTAAGGGCACACACACACACACGCACACGCGCACACACACACACACACGCACACACACAGAAAGATACTCAATACTTTCTTTCGATGAGATCATGATGTCTGAATATCTAGTCCTGGTAAGGTATCGAAAATATACATGGCTTTAAACATTATTTAATATCGATATAGTACAAATATCATCTTTTGAGAGGCAGAAGGGCATAAACTCTGTTTAACAGTAATTAATTATAACTCTAATGGCTCTCAGGAGCCAATATTATATATAGGCCCTATATCGAGTATAAGGAGCACTTCTCCTATTGTATTTTGTACCCCACAAGCAGGACGGAATAAAGGCCATCATTGTGCTCTTTTGTTTTCTGTACCCCACAAGTGTATCTATGTAAGGGCACACACACACACACACGCACACGCGCACACACACACACGCACACAGAAAGAGGGACTGGCGAGGGACACACCTAAATCATGTTGGTTTCCCTGAAAATTAAAGATGTTTTAACAAGTATCTCTTCATATACTCGCTGGCACTCTTAAACTTTTCTTTGCTTATTTTGAAGTTGAAAGATATCTTATTAACTCATTTTAGGCTATTCTACGTAGCGTCCCGTGAAGGCCAGATACCTGTAATTGCGTCTATGATCCAGGTTAGACGTAGAACGCCACTACCTGCCGCCGTTATTACGGTAAGTACCAAATTTATGCATTGTCAAAAGAGAGAAAGCACACTATCATAATGATAAATTGTGTTGATCCGCCACTAAAATTCTAATTTCATGCAATCAGTCAGATGATTCATATTCCCCTGTAAAAAAATCTCTACCACTGAACTGCTGAACATGAGCATATTCATAATTAGGTGGTCTGTCGGAATCGACAGATCACCTCTTAATTTCGTCAGAATTTTCTTTATTATTAGGTGGTCTGTCGGTATCGACAGATCACCTCTTAATTTCGTCAGAATTTTCTTTATTATTAGGTGGTCTGTCGGTATCGACAGATCACCTCTTAATTTCGTCAGAATTTTCTTTATTATTAGGTGGTCTGTCGGTATCGACAGATCACCTCTTAATTTCGTCAGAATTTTCTTTATTATTAGGTGGTCTGTCGTAGACAGATCACCTCTTAATTTCGTCAGAATTTTCTTTATTTATTTATTTATTATTTATTTCCACCACTTTCTTGTGGTCGTGATTACTCAAATTTGGCCCACTCAATTTTCACCAAATTTCAGTCAGTCATCAGGCCTATATTAATCAAGTTCTAGGAAACTTTTCAAGGTCATCAAGTCATCATGACGTCATCCAGGCGCCATTTTGTGAAATCACATTATCATTCATATCTTCATAACGAGTCATCAAAAATGAACCATATTTGACATACATTAACTTCAGGTCAAGGATCAACATAAAATGTCAATAAAATCCTCGCGCGCATCATGACGCGCACGTACGCGCGCGTCAAAATTTAAAATGCTCCAAATCACTTTTAATTCAAAGGAGAGTACGTTCAGGACATTTTAAGCATTTCAAAATTTTTCGTGCGTGCGCGTCCGCGCGCGCGTTATGCGCGCGCACAGCGCGTACAGAACGTAAAAACGCCGTTTTTTTTTCATGGTTTGTATTCCTGACACAATTCTTGACAATTTCCAACTATTTACAGTCATTCTCGACCTTCCATAATGCCACACGCGCGCGTCAAACTTTCAAATCCGTGCGCGCCTCAATGGGCAATATTAATGTCAAAAGTGGTAAAAACATGCCTATCTAGAATCCGCCATAGCTCGTCAGAATGAACCGGTACCCCCCAATTTTATTACATATTCTGAAAGCCTATGAGTTGTAGATTTTGATTCATGCAAAATTTTGGCTGATCGGATTTTGTGACGTCATCATATTTGCCAATGAACTCAAAAATTCAATTTTCAAAAAATGATGTCATAATTTTTGTATTCATTTGACAATATTTCAGTAAAATATTGTCAATTTTCTTCCAAATTTTGATATGTTGTAGCTGAGACAATTCTCTACAAGATCAGTTAGACGATTTTTTCATTTTGACAAAGACATCATGGCGTATTTTTGCGATTAAAGGAGGCATGTCAATTTTTCACATTTTGCGTGTATTCTCTATGGGACATGACTTTTTCTCAAATCTTGATTTTACATTCCCGTCTTCTTTGAGCTGTATCTTGTTATTTCTGCTCGATTTTCTTCCAAATTTTAGTATGTTATAGCTGAGACTATAAGCTTTTACAGTGTGCCCTCCAATTTTTGATCAAATGTCGGATCATGCCCCTTTTTTAAGTAAAAAATGTCATTTGAGAATCCCGTTTTTCGTCTACGTGTTATCTCTATTGGAAAACTTTTGGTCTATTGGTAAAGTACTTGCCTCCCATCCCGCCGACCCAGGTTCGAATCCCGGTGGGTCCATTTTTTTTTTGAATTTTTTTTTCTTCTTTTTGCCTCATATTTTACCATTTGCTTCGACTACTGTAACATATAAAATCATAAACAATGTAATAAACTTTTTTACTTTGCGTGTTATGCCTAATTGAATTTAGTTTGTGTACAACCCTATGCAAAATCTGATTGCCTGTCGTGTATTAAACTTATGGGTTAATATCCCATGTATAATGCAATATGAAATTGTCCGATTTTCTTTGACGCAAGTCTCCATCCATTTTCAACATAATCAGGAATATTATCTTGCACAAATATTATCACATCTTAGCAATTTTACCAACGGGTAGACAGACCACCTAATTCGTCTTCAGTGACGAATTAAAGTTCTAGTTAGGTGGTCTGTCGGTATCGACAGATCACCTCTTAATTTCGTCAGAATTTTCTTTCTTTATTTATTAGGTGGTCTGTCGAAGACAGAACACCTATTAATTTCGTCAGAATTTTCTTTATTATTTATTTATTTTTATTTTTCCGGCACTTTCTTGTTACCATGGAATCTCAAAATCGGCTCAGCCAATTTTTATCAAATTTTTGTCAAATATCAGGTCATATCAGATCAAGCTCGGGCATCTTTTTCAAGGTCATCAGGTCATCGTGACGTCATCCAGGCGCCATTTTGTGAAATCACATTATCGATCATATCTTCATAACGAGTCATCAAAAATGAACCATATTTGACACACATAAACTTCAGGTCAAGGGTCAACATAAAATGTCAGTAAAATTTGCGCACGCATCATGACGCGCACGTACGCGCGCGTTAAAATTTAGAAATTGCTCAAAATCACTTTTTAATCAAAGGAGAGTATGGTTCAGGACATTTTAAGCATTTCAAAATTTTCCGTCCGTGCGCGTCCGCGCGCGCGTTATGCGCGTGCACAACTCGTACAGAACGTAAAAACTCCGTTTTTTTTGCATGGTTTGTATTCCTGACACAATTCTTGACAATTTCCAACTATTTACAGTCATTCTCGACATTCCATAATGCCACACGCGCGCATCAAACTTTCAAATTCGTGCGCGCGTCAATGGGCAATATAATGTAAAAAGTGCTAAAAACATGCCTATCTAGAATCCGCCATAGCTCGTCAGAAAGCGTGGAGACCCCCCATTTTTTTTACATTTTCTGAAAGCCTATGAGTTGTAGATTGCAATTCATGAAAAAAATTGGGGGGTCGAAGGATCGGAACGTCGTCACATTTGCATATGAACTCAAAAATTCGATTTTTAAAAATGACGTCATAATTTTTGTATTCATTTGACAATATTTCAGTAATAGATTGTCGATTTTCTTCCAAATTTTGATATGTTGTAGCTGAGACAATTCTCTACAAGATCAGTCACCACGATTTTTCATTTTGACAAAGGCATCATGGCGTATTTTTGCGATTAAAGGAGGCATGTCAATTTTTCTCAATTTGCGTGTATTCTCTATGGGAGATGACTTTTTCTCAAATCTTGATTCTACATTTCCGTCTTCTTTGAGCAGTATCTTTGTAATTTCTGCTCGATTTTCTTCCAAATTTTAATATGTTATAGCTGAGACTGTAAGCTTTCACAAGTGTGCTCTTTAATTTTTGATCAGATGTCGGGATCATGCCCATTTTTTAACTACAAAATGTCATTTGAGAATCCCGTTTTTCGTCTACGTGTTATCTCTATTGGAAAACTTTTGGTCCATTGGTAAAGCATTTGCCTCCCATCCTGCCGACCCAGGTTCGAATCCCGGTGGGTCCATTTTTTTTTTGAATTTTTTTTTTCTTTTTTTTGCCTCATATTTTACCATTTGCTTCGACTACTGTAACATATAAAATCACAAACAATGTAATAAACTGCCTAATTTTGCGTGTTATGTCTATTGGAAAGTAGTGTGCAGTAGTTTGTGTACAATCTCATTCCCTGTCGTGTATTAAAGCTAAGGGGATAATCTCCCACATGTCCTGTAATATCAAATCGTCCAGTTCGTTATCCCGATTTCTCAAAATCGGCTCAGTCAATTTTCTTCATATTTTCGTCAGTCATCAGTCCTAATAAGGTCAAGTTCCCCCATCTTTTTCAAGGTCATCAGGTTATCGTGACGTCATCCAGGCGCCATTTTGTGAAAATCAACTTATGGTCATATCTTCATAACGAAATGTCATTTCTCTTTCATATTTGGCATGGTTAAGGTCACTGTCATTCCAGTCAAGGTCATTTCATTAAACGCGCGCGTACGCGTCCGTGCGCGCGTCCGTGTGCGCGTAAAATTTATAAATTCTTCAAATCCTCCTAAATTCATTTTGCACACGTTTTATGCCATTTCAAGCACTTTTAAAAAAATCGCCCATAAAATTGAACTTGAAGGGGCGCTATGCCACTTAGATTATCGTGGTGATTTTCATTATTTTTGTCATTATGATCATCATTATCAATATATCATTATCGTCATTGTCATCACTTCTATGACCATCTTATCATCATTGTCGCCAACATTATGATTATAATCTTGCAGAAATATTATCACATCTGACAAAGCAATTTGCCACAGTGACAGACCACCTAATTCGTCTTCAGTGACGAATTAAATTTCTAGTAGGTTAATTTTACTTTTGTCAAAACGAGCATTCCTTTTTCCGCCCACTTTTTGTTACCATGAAATCTCAAAATCGGCTCAGTCCAATTTCTTCAAATTTTCGTCAGTCATCAGCCCCTATAAGATCAAGCTCGGGCATCTTTTTCAAGCTCATCAGGTCATCGTGACGTCATGCAGGCACCACTTTGTGAAAATCAACTCATGGTCATATCTTCCTAACGGAAAGTCATTTCGCGATCATATTTGGCATGATTAAAGCTAAAATCAATCCGGTCAATTTCAGAAAATTAGACGCGCGCGGACGTACGCGTCCGCGCGTCAGTGCGCCCGAAACAGTGAAAAATGCCACCCCCGATAACTCCCAAACGAGGAGGTAAATCTTTCTCAATCTTCCCATAGTCATCACATCTGCACCAAATATCATGCACACAAAAATTCACATTCATACCTCAATTCGTTTTTTTTTTATAATTCATTTTTTCCTTTTTGACCCCCCCCCCCTCTTTTTTACGGGGGCAATAACTCAAAAATGAAACCATGAATCTTTTTCAAATTCAGCACAGTAATGGGGACTGATAAGAAGAATTGACGGTGAAAATCTGAGGTTCATGACGACATTATGACGTCATCCAGGCTTCATTTAGTGATTTTGGGGTGAAAAATACCCTTGGTCGGACCTTGAACGGGGCCTCTAACTTCAGTTTGCGGGGTGCTAGAGACTTGGGACTTGATTCAGATGAAAGAGCAGAAAATTCTACACAAAAAAGGCTCGTATAGCTCAAACGTTTTAACGGTCGTTTTCAGGCCGAAAATGGCTTTCAAAGTTTAAATTGCCCATTTTGCCATAGACACACACGTTATAGGTATTATTAGGTGGTCTGTCATAGACAGACCACCTCTTAATTTCGTCAGAATTTTCTTTCTTTATTAGGTGGTCTGTCACTTGACAGACCACCTCTTAATTTCGTCAGAATTTTCTTTATTATTAGGTGGTCTGTCGGTATCGACAGATCACCTCTTAATTTCGTACGAATTTTCTTTATTAGGTGGTCTGTCGGTATCGACAGATCACCTCTTAATTTCGTCAGAATTTTCCTTATTAGGTGGTCTGTCGGTATCGACAGATCACCTCTTAATTTCGTACGAATTTTCTTTATTAGGTGGTCTGTCATAGACAGATCACCTTTTAATTTCGTCAGAATTTTCTTTATTTATTTATTCTTTATTTTTATTTTTCTCCCACTTTCTTGTTTCCATGATATCTCAAGATCGTCCAAGTCAAATTTTTTCAAATTTTCGTCAGTTATCAGGCCATCATTGAGCAAGCTCCCGCATCTTTTTCAAGGTCATCAGGTCATTGTGACGTCATCAAGGCGCCATTTTATGAAATCACATTATTGATCATATCTTCAAAACGAGCCGTCAAAAATGAACACATTTGGTACACATTAACTTCAGGTCAAGGGTCAACATCACATGACATCAAAACGCGCGCATGCGTCATGACGCGCACGTACGCGTGCGTCAAAATTTAGAAATGCTTAAAATCACTTTTTGATCAAAGTAGAGTACAGTTCAGGTCATTTTAAGCATTTCAAAATTTTGCACGCGCACGCGTCCGCGCGCGCGTTTTGCGCGTGCGCAGCACGTACGGAAGGTAAAAATGCCGTTTTTTTTGCATGGTATCGATTTCTGATAAAATTCTTGACAATTTCCAATTAGTTTCAGTCATTCTTGACATCTAATAATGCCGCACGCGTGCGTCAAACTTTAAAATCCGTGCGCGCGTCTATGGCGAAAATAACGTAAAAACGTGCAAAAACATGCCTCTAAAAAATTAACTCTAGCTCTTTAAATAGTCCATAAACCCCCCAATTTTTTTTTCATATTTGGGTAGAGGAGGAATCATAGATATAATTTCATGGGTAATTTGAGCCTCAATTATATTGCAAAAAAATCAGATTCATAGCTCAATTCGTTTTTTTTTTTTTTTTTTTTTTTTTTTTTTTTTAAGTGTAGACGTCGTTTTCTTGTCCATCTTTTCCTTAATTTCTCGTCCATCCTGCCTTCTACAACGAAACCAATGGCTGAAACTTCAAGGAAATGCCTGTCCATTTTACTTCCAATTCAAAAATTCTTCAAATTCTTGTATATTTTCCTCCCATTGACAGATGAAAAAACGGAAAATCTCATACTAATTAACCGAAAACCACCCAACACCACCTTTTTTTTGCGGGGCTGATTACTTAAAAACGGAATCTTGAATCTTTATGAAAGTTGGCACAGACATGAGGGTTTGTAAGAACATCTGGCTGTAAAAATCACAAGTTCATCATGTCATTACAACGTCATCCAAGCTCCATTTTCTGAAAATCAACATATGGACATGTATGGTCATGTATGTTCATAACAAAATGTCATTTCTCTTTCATAATTCGGATGGTCATTTTCACTGTCATCACATATATATGACCATCTTATCATTGTCGACCCTATCATGATTACTATCTTGCGCAATCATCATCATATCTTACAAAACAATTTACCAGTTCAAGACAGACCACCTAATTCGTCTTCAGTGACGAATTAAATTTCTAGTTTATTTTTATTTTTCCACCACTTTCTTGTTACCATGGAATCTCAAAATCGGCTCTGCCAATTTTTATCAAATTTTTGTCAGATATCAGGTCATATCAGATCAAGTTCTGGCATCTTTTTCAAGGTCATCAGGTCATCGTGACGTCATCCAGGCGCCATTTTGTGAAATCACATTATCGATCATATCTTCATAACAAGTCATCAAAAATGAATCATATTTAACACACATAAACTTCAGGTCAAGGGTCAATGTAACATGTCAGGAAAATCCGCACGCACGTCATGACGCGCACGTACGCGCGCGTCAAAATTTAGAAATGCTCAAAATCACTTTTTGATCAAAGGAGAGTACGGTTCAGGACATTTTAAGCATTTTAAAATTTTCCGTGCGTGCGCGTCCGCGCGCACGTTATGCGCGCGCGCAGCGCGTACAGAACGTAAAAACGTCGTTTTTTTGCATGGTTTGTATTCCTGACACTATTCTTGACAATTTCCAACTATTTACAGTCATTCTCGACATTCCATAATGCCACACGCGCGCGTCAAACTTTCAAGTTCGTGCGCGCGTCAATGGGCAATATAATGTAAAAAGTGGTAAAAACATGCCTATCTAGAATCCTCCATAGCTCGTTAGAAAGCGTGGAGACCCCCCATTTTTTTTACATTTTCTGAAAGCCTATGAGTTGTAGATTGTAATTCATGAAAAAAATTCGGGGGTCAATCGATCGGAACGTCGTCACATTTGCATATGAACTCAGAAGTTCGATTTTGAAAAAAATGACGTCATAAATTTTGTATTCATTTGACAATATTTCACTCATAGTTGGTCAATTTTCATCCAATTTTCGATATGTTGTAGCTGAGACAATTCTCTACAAGATCAGTCACCACGATTTTTCATTTTGACAAAGGGATTACGGTGTATTTTTGCGATTAAAGGAGGCATGTCAATTTTTCACATTTTGCGTGTATTCTCTATGGGAGATGACTTTTTCTCAAATCTTGATTTTACATTCCCGTCTTCTTTGAGCTGTATCTTTGTTATTTCTGCTCGATTTTCTTCCTAATTTTGGTATGTTATAGCTGAGACTATGAGCTTTCACAAATGTGCCCTCCAATTTTTGATCAGATGTCGGCATCATGCCCGTTTTTTAAGTACAAAATGTCATTTGAGAATCCCGTTTTTCGTCTACGTGTTATCTCTATTGGAAAACTTTTGGTCCATTGGTAAAGCACTTGCCTCCCATCCCGCCGACCCAGGTTCGAATCCCGGTGGGTCCATTTTTTTTTTGAATTTTTTTTTTCTTCTTTTTGCCTCATATTTTACCATTTGCTTCGACTACTGTAACATATAAAATCATAAACAATGTAATAAACTTTTTTTATTTTGCGTGTTATGCCTAATTGAATGTAGTTTGTGTACAACCCTATGCAAAATCTGATTGCCTGTCGTGTATTAAACCTATGGGTTTAATATCCCATGTATAATGCAATATGAAATTGCCCGATTTTCTTTGACGCAAGTCTCCATCCATTTTCAACATAATCAGGAATATTATCTTGCACAAATATTATCACATCTTAGCAATAATTTACCAACGGGTAGACAGACCACCTAATTCGTCTTCAGTGACGAATTAAAGTTCTAGTTAGGTGGTCTGTCGGTATCGACAGATCACCTCTTAATTTCGTCAGAATTTTCTTTATTAGGTGGTCTGTCGGTATCGACAGATCACCTCTTAATTTCGTACGAATTTTCTTTATTTATTCTTTATTTTTATTTTTCTCCCCATTTCTTGTGGCCGTGACTTCTCAAAATCAACTGGATCAATTTTCTTCAAATTTTCGTCAGTTATCAGGCCTATCAAGGTCAAGTGCCCCTATCTTTTTCAAGGTCATCAGGTCATCGTGACGTCATCCAGGCGCCATTTTGTGAAATCACATTATCGATCATATCTTCATAACGAGTCATCAAAAATGAACCATATTAAACACACATAAACTTCAGGTCAAGGGTCAATGTCAAATGTCAGCAAAATCCGCGGGCACGTCATGACGCGCACGTACGCGCGCGTCAAAATTTAGAAATGCTCAAAATCACTTTTTGATCAAAGGAGAGTACAGTTCAGGTCATTTTAAGCATTTCAAAATTTTGCGCGCGCACGCGTCTGCGCGCGCGTTTTGCGCGTGCGCAGCACGTACGGAAGGTAGAAATGCCGTTTTTTTTGCATGGTATCGATTTCTGATAAAATTCTTGACAATTTCCAATTAGTTTCAGTCATTCTTGACATCTAATAATGCCGCACGCGTGCGTCAAACTTTAAAATCCGTGCGCGCGTCTATGGCGAAAATAACGTAAAAACGTGCAAAAACATGCCTCTACAAAATTAACTCTAGCTCTTTAAATAGTCCATAAACCCCCCAATTTTTTTTCATATTTGGGTAGAGGAGGAATCATAGATATAATTTCATGGGTAATTTGAGCCTCAATTATATTGCAAAGTCATCAAAATGGCGTCTAAACTCAAAATTTCATTTTTTCAAAAATGACGTCATCAAATTTATGCAAATTTCACTATAACTCCTTTAATATTGGTCATTTTTCGCCCAAATTTGGATATGATGTAGCTGAGACAATTCTCTACAAGATCAGTCACCACGATTTTTCATTTTGACAAAGGGATCATGGTGTATTTTTGCGAATAAAGGAGGTATGTCAATTTTTCTCATTTTGCGTGTATTCTCTATGGGAGATGACTTTTTCTCAAATCTTGATTCTACATTCCCGTCTTCTTTGAGCAGTATCTCTGTTATTTCTGCTCGATTTTCTCCCAAATTTTGGTATGTTATAGCTGAGACTATAA
Organism: Heliocidaris tuberculata; assembly: GCA_025618425.1. Classification (NCBI taxonomy): domain Eukaryota; kingdom Metazoa; phylum Echinodermata; class Echinoidea; order Camarodonta; family Echinometridae; genus Heliocidaris; species Heliocidaris tuberculata. Next base: position 15,661,077 of record CM046835.1, on the reverse strand, counting down.
GCTTTTACAAGTGTGCCCTCCAATTTTTGATCAGATGTTGGGATCATGCCCTTTTTTTAACTACAAAATGTTATTTGAGAATCCCGTTTTTCGTCTACGTGTTATCTCTATTGGAAATATTTTGGTCCATTGGTAAAGCACTTGCCTCCCATTCCGGCGACCCAGGTTCGACTCCGGGTGGGTCCATTTTTTTTTTTTTTTTTTTTTTTTTTTTTTTTGCCTTTCATTCTACCATCTTCTTCGACTATTATAACATATACCATCACAAACAATGTAAAAAACTGCCTAATTTTGCGTGTTATGTCCATTGAAAGTAGTGTGCAGTAGTTTGTGTACAATCTCATTCCCTGTCGTGTGTTAAAGCTAAGGGGATAATCTTCCACATGTCCTGCAATATCAAATCGTCCAGTTCGTTATCCCGATTTCTCCAAATCGGCTCAGACAATTTTCTTCATATTTTCGTCAGTCATCAGTCCTAATAAGGTCAAGTTCCCACATCTTTTTCAAGGTCATCAGGTTATTGTGACGTCATCCAGGCGCCATTTTGTGAAAATCAACTTATGGTCATATGTTCATAACGAAATGTCATTTCTCTTTCATATTTGGCATGGTTAAGGTCACTGTCATTCCAGTCAAGGTCATTTCGTTAAACGCGCGCGTACGCGTACGTCCGCGCGTCCGTGCGCGCGCAAAATTTAGAAATGATCCAAACCGTCCCAAATTCATTTTGCAAACGTTTCATGCCATTTCAAGCACTTTTCGAAAAATCGCCCATAAAACTGAACCTGTAGGGGCGCTATGCCACTTAGGTTATCGTGGTTATTGTCATTATTGTCATTATGATCATCATTATCAATATATCATTATCGTCACTGTCATCACTTATATGACCATATCTTATGATCATTGTCGTCAACATTATGATTATAATCTTGCAGAAATATTATCACACCTGACAAAGCACTTTGCCACAAAGACAGACCACCTAATTCGTCTTCAGTGACGAATTAAATTTCTAGTAGGTTAATTTTAGTTTTGTCAAAACAAGCTTTCCTTTTTCCGCCCACTTTTTGTGCAGATGATATCTCAAAATCGGCCGAGTCCAATTTCTTTAAGTTTTCGTCAGTCATCAGCCCCTACGAGATCAAGTTCCCGTAACTTTTTCAAGGTCCCCGGGTCATCGTGACGTCATCCAGGCGCCATTTTGTGAAAATCAACTCATGGTCATATCTTCATCAGGGAAAGTCATTTCTCATTCATATTTGGCATGATTGAAGCTAATATCAATCAGGTCAAATTCAGAGACTTAGACGCGCGCGTGCGCCCACGTTCGCGCGTCAATGCCCCCGCAAATATGAAAAATGCCAGCCCCAATAACTCCCAAACGAGGAGGTAAATCTTTCTGAATTTTGCCTCGTCCATCACATTTCGACCAAATATCATGCACACCAAAAATCAGATTCATAGCTCAATTCGTTTTTTTTTTATTATTCATTTTTTCCTTTTTTGACCCCCCCCCCCATCTTTTTACGGGGGCAATAACTCAAAAACGAAACCATGAATCTTTTTCAAATTCGACACAGTAATGAGGACTGATAAGAAGTGTTGACGGTGAAAATTTGAGGTTCATGACGTCCTTATGACGTCAACCAGGCTTCATTTAGTGATTTTAGGGTGAAAAATGCCCTTTTCGCACCCTGAAAATGAGCCCTAACTTCAGTTTGCGGGGTGCTAGAGACTTGGGACTTGATTCACATGAAAGAGCATAAAATTCTACACAAAAAAGGTTCGTATAGCTCAAACGTTTTAACGGTCGTCTTCAGGGTGAAAATGGCTTTCAAAGTTCAAATTACCCATTTTGCCATAGACACACACGTTATAGGTATTATTAGGTGGTCTGTCCTGTGAACAGATCACCTTTTAATTTCGTCAGAATTTTCTTTATTAGGTGGTCTGTCACTTGACAGACCACCTCTTAATTTCGTCAGAATTTTCTTTATTAGGTGGTCTGTGAACAGACCACCTCTTAATTTCGTCAGAATTTTCTTTATTATTAGGTGGTCTGTCGGTATCGACAGATCACCTCTTAATTTCGTACGAATTTTCTTTATTTATTCTTTATTTTTATTTTTCTCCCCATTTCTTGTGGCCGTGACTTCTCAAAATCAACTGGATCAATTTTCTTCAAATTTTCGTCAGTTATCAGGCCTATCAAGGTCAAGTGCCCCTATCTTTTTCAAGGTCATCAGGTCATCGTGACGTCATCCAGGCGCCATTTTGTGAAATCACATTATCGATCATATCTTCATAACGAGTCATCAAAAATGAACCATATTATACACACATAAACTTCAGGTCAAGGGTCAATGTCAAATGTCAGCAAAATCCGCGGGCACGTCATGACGCGCACGTACGCGCGCGTCAAAATTTAGAAATGCTCAAAATCACTTTTTGATCAAAGGAGAGTACAGTTCAGGTCATTTTAAGCATTTCAAAATTTTGCGCGCGCACGCGTCCGCGCGCGCGTTTTGCGCGTGCGCAGCACGTACGGAAGGTAGAAATGCCGTTTTTTTTGCATGGTATCGATTTCTGATAAAATTCTTGACAATTTCCAATTAGTTTCAGTCATTCTTGACATCTAATAATGCCGCACGCGTGCGTCAAACTTTAAAATCCGTGCGCGCGTCTATGGCGAAAATAACGTAAAAAACGTGCAAAAACATGCCTCTACAAAATTAACTCTAGCTCTTTAAATAGTCCATAAACCCCCCAATTTTTTTTCATATTTGGGTAGAGGAGGAATCATAGATATAATTTCATGGGTAATTTGAGCCTCAATTATATTGCAAAGTCATCAAAATGGCGTCTAAACTCAAAATTTCATTTTTTCAAAAATGACGTCATCAAATTTATGCAAATTTCACTATAACTCCTTTAATATTGGTCATTTTTCGCCCAAATTTGGATATGATGTAGCTGAGACAATTCTCTACAAGATCAGTCACCACGATTTTTCATTTTGACAAAGGGATCATGGCGTATTTTTTCCGATTAAAGGAGGTATGTCAATTTTTCTCATTTTGCGTGTATTCTCTATGGGAGATGACTTTTTCTCAAATCTTGATTCTACATTCCCGCCTTCTTTGAGCAGTATCTCTGTTATTTCTGCTCGATTTTCTCCCAAATTTTGGTATGTTATAGCTGAGACTATAAGCTTTTACAAGTGTGCCCTCCAATTTTTGATCAGATGTCGGGATCATGCCCATTTTTTTAACTACAAAATGTCATTTGAGAATCCCGTTTTTCGTCTACGTGTTATGTCTATTGCAAAACTTTTGGTCTATTGGTAAAGTACTTGCCTCCCATCCCGCCGACCCAGGTTCGATTCCCGGTGGGTCCATTTTTTTTTTTTTTTTTTTTTTTGCCTTTCATTTTACTATCTTTTTCGACTATTATAACATATACCATCACAGACAATGTCATAAACTGCCTAATTTTGCGTGTTATGTCTATTGGAAAGTAGTGTGCAGTAGTTTGTGTACAATTTGATTCCCTATCGTGTATTAAAGCTAAGGGGATAATCTCCCACATGTCCTGCAATATCAAATCGTCCAGATCGTTATCACGATTTCTCAAAATCGGCTCAGTCAATTTTCTTCATATTTTCGTCAGTCATCAGTCCTAATAAGGTCAAGTTCCCACATCTTTTTCAAGGTCATCAGGTTATTGTGACGTCATCCAGGCGCCATTTTGTGAAAATCAACTTATGGTTATATCTTCATAATGAAATGTCATTTCTCTTTCATATTTGGCATGGTTAAGGTCACTGTCATTTCAGTCAAGGTCAATTCGTTAAACGCGCGCGTACGCGTACGTCCGCGCGTCCATGCGCGCGCAAAATTTAGAAATGATTCAAATCCTCCCAAATTCATTTTGCAGACGTTTTATGCCATTTCAAGCACTTTTCAAAAAATCGCCCATAAAATTGTACCTGAAGGGGCGCTATGCGACTTCGATTATCGTTATTGTCATTATTGTGGCCATTATGATCATCATTATCAATATATCATTATCGTCATTGTCATCACTTATATGGCCATCTTATCATCATTGTCGTCAACATTATCATGATTATTATCTTGCAGAAATATTATCACGTCTGACAAAGCAATTTGCCACAGGGACAGACCACCTAATTCGTCTTCAGTGACGAATTAAATTTCTAGTTAGGTGGTCTGTCGGTATCGACAGATCACCTCTTAATTTCGTCAGAATTTTCTTTATTTTTATTAGGTGGTCTGTCACTTGACAGACCACCTCTTAATTTCGTTAGAATTTTCTTTATTTATTTTTTTTCTTCCCATTTTTTTGTGGTCACGATTGCTCAAAATCTGTTCAGTCAATTTTCTTGAAATTTTGATCAGTCAATCAGGTTCTATAAGATCAAGTTCCCGTATCTTTTTCAAGGTCATTAATTTATCGTGACGTCATCTAGGCGCCATTTTGTGAAAATGAACTTATGGTCATATCTTCATAACGGATAGTCATTTTTTATTCATATTTGGCATGGTCAAGGTCCATGTCAATCTGGTCAAGGTCATTTCGTTAAACGCGCGCGTACGCGTACGTCCGCGCGTCAGTGCGTGCGCAAAAATGAAAAATGCTCCAAATCATCTCAAATTCATTTTCCACAGGTTTCAGGCCAGTTAAAGCATTTCAAAAATTTCTGCGCGTATGCGCCCCGCGCGCGCATTTTCCGCGTGCGCAACACATAGATAACGTAGAAACGCCGTTTTTTCGCATGGTTTGGGTTCCTGGCACTTTTCTTAACAATGTCCAGCCATTTACAGTCATTCTCGACGTTCCATAATGCCACACGCGCGCGTCAAACTTTCAAATTCGTGCGCGCGTCAATGGGCAATATAATGTAAAAAGTGCTAAAAACATGCCTATCTAGAATCCGCCATAGCTCGTCAGAAAGCGTGGAGACCCCCCATTTTTTTAACATTTTCTGAAAGCCTATGAGTTGTAGATTGTAATTCATGAAAAAAAATCGGGGGTCAATCGAACGGAACGTCGTCACATTTGCATATGAACTCAAAAATTCGATTTTGAAGAAATGACGTCATAATTTTTGTATTCATTTGACAATATTTCAGTAATAGAATGTCGATTTTCTTCCAAATTTTGATATGTTGTAGCTGAGACAATTCTCTACAAGATCAGTCACCACGATTTTTCATTTTGACAAAGGCATCATGGCGTATTTTTGCGATTAAAGGAGGCATGTCAATTTTTCTCATTTTGCGTGTATTCTCTATGGGAGATGACTTTTTCTCAAATCTTGATTCTACATTCCCGTCTTCTTTGAGCAGTATCTTTGTAATTTCTGCTCGATTTTCTTCCAAATTTTAATATGTTATAGCTGAGACTATAAGCTTTCACAAGTGTGCTCTCCAATTTTTGATCAGATGTCGGGATCATGCCCGTTTTTTAAGTACAAAATGTCATTTGAGAATCCCGTTTTTCGTCTACGTGTTATCTCTATTGGAACACTTTTGGTCCATTGGTAAAGCACTTGCCTCCCATCCCGCCGACCCAGGTTCGAAATCCCGGTGAGTCCATTTTTTTTTTGAATTTTTTTTTTCTTTTTTTTGCCTCATATTTTACCATTTGCTTCGACTACTGTAACATATAAAATCATAAACAATGTAATAAACTTTTTTATTTTGCGTGTTATGCCTAATTGAATGTAGTTTGTGTACAACCCTATGCAAAATCTGATTGCCTGTCGTGTATTAAACCTATGGGTTTAATATCCCATGTATAATGCAATATGAAATTGCCCAAATTTTCTTTGGCGCAAGTCTCCATCCATTTTCAACATAATCAGGAATATTATCTTGCACAAATATTATCACATCTTAGCAATAAATTACCAACGGGTAGACAGACCACCTAATTCGTCTTCAGTGACGAATTAAAGTTCTAGTTATTATTATTATTCTTTATTTACGCCACTTTTTTGTGGCAGTGATTTCTCAAATTCGGCTCACTCACTTTTCATCAAATTTCAGTCAGTTATCAGGCATATCATGGTCAAGTGCCACGAAATATTTCAAGGTCATCAGGTCATCGTGACGTCATCCAGGCGCCATTTTGTGAAATCACATTATCGATCATATCTTCATAACGAGTCATCAAAAATGAACCATATTCAACACACATAAACTTCCGGTCAAGGGTCAATGTAGCATGTTAGCAAAATTTGCGCGCGCATTATGACGTGCACGTACGCGCGCGTCAAAATTTAAAAATGCTCAAAATCATCTCAAATTCATTTTGCACACGTTTGAGGCCATTTTAAGCATTTCAAAATTTTCCGTGCGTGCACGCCCGCGCGCGCGTTATGCGCGCGCACAGCGCGTACGGAATGTAAAAACGCCGTTTTTTCGTATGGTTTGGATTCCTGACACTATTCTTGACAATTTCCAACTATTTCCAGTCATTCTCGACCTTCCATAATGCCACACGCGCGCGTCAAAGTTTAAAATTCGTGCGCGCGTCAATGGGCAATATAATGTAAAAAGTGCTAAAAACATGCCTATCTAGAATCCGCCATAGCTCGTCAGAAAGCGTGGAGACCCCCCATTTTTTTTACATTTTCTGAAAGCCTATGAGTTGTAGATTGGAATTCATGAAAAAAATTGGGGGGTCAATCGATCGGAACGTCGTCACATTTGCATATGAACTCAAAAATTCGATTTTGAAAAAATGACGTCATAATTTTTGTATTCATTTGACAATATTTCAGTAATAGATTGTCGATTTTCTTCCAAATTTTGATATGTTGTAGCTGAGACAATTCTCTACAAGATCAGTCACCACGATTTTTCATTTTGACAAAGGCATCATGGCGTATTTTTGCGATTAAAGGAGGCATGTCAATTTTTCTCATTTTGCGTGTATTCTCTATGGGAGATGACTTTTTCTCAAATCTTGATTCTACATTCCCGTCTTCTTTGAGCAGTATCTTTGTAATTTCTGCTCGATTTTCTTCCAAATTTTAATATGTTATAGCTGAGACTATAAGCTTTCACAAGTGTGCTCTCCAATTTTTGATCAGATGTCGGGATCATGCCCGTTTTTTTAAGTACAAAATGTCATTTGAGAATCCCGTTTTTCGTCTACGTGTTATCTCTATTGGAAAACTTTTGGTCCATTGGTAAAGCACTTGCCTCCCATCCCGCCGACCCAGGTTCGAATCCCGGTGGGTCCATTTTTTTTTTGAATTTTTTTTTTCTTTTTTTTGCCTCATATTTTACCATTTGCTTCGACTACTGTAACATATAAAATCACAAACAATGTAATAAACTGCCTAATTTTGCGTGTTATGTCTATTGGAAAGTAGTGTGCAGTAGTTTGTGTACAATCTCATTCCCTGTCGTGTATTAAAGCTAAGGGGATAATCTCCCACATGTCCTGTAATATCAAATCGTCCAGTTCGTTATCCCGATTTCTCAAAATCGGCTCAGTCAATTTTCTTCATATTTTCGTCAGTCATCAGTCCTAATAAGGTCAAGTTCCCCCATCTTTTTCAAGGTCATCAGGTTATCGTGACGTCATCCAGGCGCCATTTTGTGAAAATCAACTTATGGTCATATCTTCATAACGAAATGTCATTTCTCTTTCATATTTGGCATGGTTAAGGTCACTGTCATTCCAGTCAAGGTCATTTCATTAAACGCGCGCGTACGCGTCCGTGCGCGCGTCCGTGTGCGCGTAAAATTTATAAATTCTTCAAATCCTCCTAAATTCATTTTGCACACGTTTTATGCCATTTCAAGCACTTTTAAAAAAATCGCCCATAAAATTGAACTTGAAGGGGCGCTATGCCACTTAGATTATCGTGGTGATTTCATTATTTTTGTCATTATGATCATCATTATCAATATATCATTATCGTCATTGTCATCACTTCTATGACCATCTTATCATCATTGTCGCCAACATTATGATTATAATCTTGCAGAAATATTATCACATCTGACAAAGCAATTTGCCACAGTGACAGACCACCTAATTCGTCTTCAGTGACGAATTAAATTTCTAGTTTAACTTTTATTTTTCTCCCACTTTCTTGTGAACATGATTCCTCAAAATCAGCTCAGTCAATTTTTTTCAAATTTTCGTCAGATATCAGGTCTTATATGATCAAGCTCGGGTATCTTTTTCAAGGTCATCAGGTCATCGTGACGTCATCCAGGCGCCATTTTGTGAAATCAAATTATCGATCATATCTTCATAACGAGTCATCAAAAATGAACCATTTTTCGTACACATGAACTTCAGGTCAAGGGTCAACATTAAATGTCATCAAAATCCGCACGCGCATCATGACGCGCACGTACGCGCGCGTTAAAATTTAGAATTGCTCAAAATCACTTTTTAATCAAAGGAGAGTACGGTTCAGGACATTTTAAGCATTTCAAAATTTTCCATCCGTGCGCGTCCGCGCGCGCGTTATGCGCGTGCGCAGCGCGTATAGAACGTAAAAACTCCGTTTTTTTTGCATGGTTTGTATTCCTGACACTATTCTTGACAATTTCCAACTATTTACAGTCATTCTCGACCTTCTGTATTGCCACACGCGCGCGTCAAACTTTCAAATTCGTGCGCGCGTCAATGGGCAATATAATGTAAAAAGTGGTAAAAACATGCCTATCTAGAATCCACCATAGCTCGTCAGAATGAACCGGTACCCCCAAATTTTATTAAATATTCTGAAAGCCTATGAGTTGTAGATTTCGATTCATGCAAAATTTTGGCCGATCGGATTTTGTGACGTCATCATATATGCCTATGAACGCAAAAAAATTCAATTTTGAAAAAATGATGTCATATTTTTTGTATTCATTTGACAATATTTCAGTAATAGGTTGTCGATTTTCTTCCAAATTTTGATATGTTGTAGCTGAGACAATTCTCTACAAGATCAGTTACCACGATTTTTCATTTTGACAAAGGCATCATGGCGTATTTTTGCAATTAAAGGAGGTATGTCAATTTTTCTCATTTTGCGTGCATTCTCTATGGGACATGACTTTTTCTCAAATCTTGATTCTACATTCCCGTCTTCTTTGAGCAGTATCTCTGTTATTTCTGCTCGATTTTCTCCCAAATTTTGGTATGTTATAGCTGAGACTATAAGCTTTTACAAGTGTGCCCTCCAATTTTTGATTAGATGTCGGGATCATGCCCTTTTTTTAACTACAAAATGCCATTTGAGAATCCCGTTTTTCGTCTACGTGTTATCTCTATTGGAAAATATTTTGGTCCATTGGTAAAGCACTTGCCTCCCATTCCGGCGACCCAGGTTCGACTCCCGGTGGGTCCATTTTTTTTTTTTTTTTTTTTTTTTTTTTTTTTGCCTTTCATTCTACCATCTTCTTCGACTATTATAACATATACCATCACAAACAATGTAAAAAACTGCCTAATTTTGCGTGTTATGTCTATTGAAAGTAGTGTGCAGTAGTTTGTGTAGAATCTCATTCCCTGTCGTGTATTAAAGCTAAGGGGATAATCTTCCACATGTCCTGCAATATCAAATCGTCCAGTTCGTTATCCCGATTTCTCCAAATCGGCTCAGTCAATTTTCTTCATATTTTCGTCAGTCATCAGTCGTAATAAGGTCAAGTTCCCACATCTTTTTCAAGGTCATCAGGTTATTGTGACGTCATCCAGGCGCCATTTTGTGAAAATCAACTTATGGTCATATGTTCATAACGAAATGTCATTTCTCTTTCATATTTGGCATGGTTAAGGTCACTGTCATTCCAGTCAAGGGCCCCATCTTACAAAAAGTTGTGATTGATCACAAGTTTCAAACAACGATTCTGATTGGTTGATAGTGGCTATGTTGAACAATATGTGCATGCTACGATGATCTTGATTGGCTATTGCCATTTTGAGATTGATTGCAATTCTTTGTAAGATGGGGCCAAGGTCATTTCGTTAAACGCGCGCGTACGCGTACGTCCGCGCGTCCGTGCACGCGCAAAATTTAGATATGATCCAAATCGTCCCAAATTCATTTTGCAAACGTTTCATGCCATTTCAAGCACTTTTCGAAAAATCGCCCATAAAACTGAACCTGTAGGGGCGCTATGCCACTTAGGTTATCGTGGTTATTGTCATCATTATTGTCATTATGATCATCATTATCAATATATCATTATCGTCATTGTCATCACTTATATGACCATATCTTATGATCATTGTCGTCAACATTATGATTATAATCTTGCAGAAATATTATCACACCTGACAAAGCACTTTGCCACAGTGAAAGACAGACCACCTAATTCGTCTTCAGTGACGAATTAAATTTCTAGTTTATTTTTATTTTTCATACACTTTCTTGTTACCATGATTCCTCAAAATCGGCTCACCCAATTTTTATGAAATTTTCGTCAGATATCAGGTTATATCAGATCAAGCTCTGGCATCTTTTGCAAGGTCATCAGGTCATCGTGACGTCATCCAGGCGCCATTTTGTGAAATCACATTATCGATCATATCTTCATAACGAGTCATCAAAAATAAACCATATTTGACACACATTAACTTCAGGTCATGGGTCAACATAAAATGTCAACAAAATCCGCACGCGCATCATGACGCGCACGTACGCGCGCGTTAAAATTTAAAAATGCTCAAAATCACTTTTTAATCAAAGGAGAGTATGGTTCAGGACATTTTAAGCATTTCAAAATTTTCCGTCCGTGCGCGTCCGCGCGCGCGTTATGCGCGTGCACAACTCGTACAGAACGTAAAAACTCCGTTTTTTTGCATGGTTTGTATTCCTGACACAATTCTTGACAATTTCCAACTATTTACAGTCATTCTCGACATTCCATAATGCCACACGCGCGCGTCAAACTTTCAAATTCGTGCGCGCGTCAATGGGCAATATAATGTAAAAAGTGCTAAAAACATGCCTATCTAGAATCCGCCATAGCTCGTCAGAAAGCGTGGAGACCCCCCATTTTTTTAACATTTTCTGAAAGCCTATGAGTTGTAGATTGTAATTCATGAAAAAAAATTGGGGGTCGAAGGATCGGAACGTCGTCACATTTGCATATGAACTCAAAAATTCGATTTTGAAAAAATGACGTCATAATTTTTGTATTCATTTGACAATATTTCAGTAATAGATTGTCGATTTTCTTCCAAATTTTGATATGTTGTAGCTGAGACAATTCTCTACAAGATCAGTCACCACGATTTTTCATTTTGACAAAGGCATCATGGCGTATTTTTGCGATTAAAGGAGGCATGTCAATTTTTCTCATTTTGCGTGTATTCTCTATGGGAGATGACTTTTTCTCAAATCTTGATTCTACATTCCCGTCTTCTTTGAGCAGTATCTCTGATGTTTCTGCTCGATTTTCTTCCAAATTTTGGTATGTTATAGCTGAGACTATAAGCTTTTACAAGTGTGCCCTCCAATTTTTGATCAGATGTCGGGATCATGCCCTTTTTTTAACTACAAAATGTCATTTGAGAATCCCGTTTTTCGTCTACGTGTTATGTCTATTGGAAATATTTTGGTCCATTGGTAAAGCACTTGCCTCCCATTCCGGCGACCCAGGTTCGACTCCGGGTGGGTCCATTTTTTTTTTTTTTTTTTTTTTTTTTTTGTTTTGCCTTTCATTCTACCATCTTCTTCGACTATTATAACATATACCATCACAAACAATGTAAAAAACTGCCTAATTTTGCGTGTTATGTCCATTGAAAGTAGTGTGCAGTAGTTTGTGTAGAATCTCATTCCCTGTCGTGTATTAAAGCTAAGGGGATAATCTTCCACATGTCCTGCAATATCAAATCGTCCAGTTCGTTATCCCGATTTCTCCAAATCGGCTCAGTCAATTTTCTTCATATTTTCGTCAGTCATCAGTCCTAATAAGGTCAAGTTCCCACATCTTTTTCAAGGTCATCAGGTTATTGTGACGTCATCCAGGCGCCATTTTGTGAAAATCAACTTATGGTCATTATGTTCATAACGAAATGTCATTTCTCTTTCATATTTGGCATGGTTAAGGTCACTGTCATTCCAGTCAAGGTCATTTCGTTGCGCGCGCAAAATTTAGAAATGATCCAAATCCTCCCAAAGTCATTTTGCAGACGTTTCATGCCATTTCAAGCACTTTTCGAAAAATCACCCATAAAATTGAACCTGAAGGGGCGCTATGCCACTTAGGTTATTGTGGTTATTGTCATCATTATTGTCAATCTGATCATCATGATCATATCATTATCGTCATTATCGTCATCTTTAATCTTACCATATCATCACATTATCATGTATTATTATCTTGCACAATCATTACCACATCTTACAATTTACCATTTAAAGACAGACCACCTAATTCGTCCCCATTGGCGAATTAAATGTCTAGTTAGGTGGTCTGTCGGTATCGACAGATCACCTTTTAATTTCGTCAGAATTTTCTTTATTTATTATTTTTTATTTTTATCCCACTTTCTTGTTACCATGATTCCTCAAAATCTGCCAAGTCAATTTTCTTCAAATTTTCAACAGTCATCAGGTCATATATGATCAAGCTCGGGCATCTTTTTCAAGGTCATCAGGTCATCGTGACGTCATCCAGGCGCCATTTTGTAAAATCACATTATCGATCATATCTTCATAACGAGTCATCAAAAATGAACCATATTTGACACACATGAACTTCAGGTCAAGGATCAACATAAAATGTCAATAAAATCCGCGTACGCCTCATGACGCGCACGTACGCGCGCGTCAAAATTTAGAAGTGCTCAAAATCACTTTTTAATCAAAGCAGAGTACGGTTTAGGACATTTTAAGCATTTCAAATTTTTTCGTCCGTGCGCGTCCGCGCGCGCGTTATGCGCGCGCACAGCGCATACAAAACCCCAGAAAGCCGTTTTTTCCGCATGGTTTGTATTCCTTACATTATTTGTGACAATTTCCAACTATTTACAGTCATTCTCGACCTTCCATAATGCCACACGCGCGCGTCAAACTTTCAAATTCGTGCGCGCGTCAATGGCCAATATAATGTAAAAAGTGGTAAAAACATGCCTTTCTAAAATCAGCCATAGCTCGTCAGAAAGCGCGGTTACCCCCATTTTTTTTTACATATTCTGAAAGCCTATGAGTTGTAGATTTGAATTCATGCATAATTTTGGCCGATCGGACATTCTGACGTCATCATATCAGCAAGTGAACTCAAAATTATGATTTTGAAAAAATTACGTCATAATTTTTCTATTGATTTGACAGTACTTCAGTCATATTGGGTCGATTTTCTCCCAGCTTTTGATATGTTGTAGCTGAGACAATTCTCTACAAGCTCAGTAAACACCATTTTTCATTTTGATGACGTCATCATAGTCAAAAATTCGATTAAACGCGACATGTCAGAATTTTCCCTATTTACGTGTTATGTCTATGGAAGATGAATTTTTCTCATATCATCAAACTACATGGCTTTGTTCTTTGAGCAATATCTCGGTTATTTTTGCTCCGTTTTCTCCAAGATTTTAGTATGTTATAGCTGAGACTATGGGCTATCGTAAGTGTGCCCTCCGTTTTTTGATCAGATGCCGGGATCATGCTCAAATATCCAAGTAAATGTAAAATTGGCTCCTGTACTTCCGCCCCTTTTCTGCTTTACGTGTTAAGTCTATGGGGAAGTTTTTGGTCTAGTGGTCATAGCACTTGCCTCCGGTTCAAACGGCCCAGGTTCGACTCCAGGTAGTGATTTTTCCTTTTTTTTTTTTTTTTGCATTTTTGCATTTTTGCATTTTTTTCCGGTAGTCTATGTGGACACATCATTCTATTTATGAAGCTTTGGGGGGAGATTTTTTTGTTGTGACGTCATCCAGGCGCCAATTTTCCCTATTTACGTGTTATGTCTATGGAAGATGAATTTTTCTCATATCATCAAACTACATGGCTTTGTTCTTTGAGCAATATCTCGGTTGTTTTTGCTCCGTTTTCTCCCAGATTTTAGAATGTTATAGCTGAGACTATGGGCTATCGTAAATGGGCCCTTCGTTTTTTGATCAGATGCCGGGATCATGCTAAAATAGTCAAGTGAAAGTTAAATTGGCTGCTGTACTTCTGCCCCTTTTCTGCTTTACGTGTGCAATCTCCCCCTCCCCCCATTTCTCTCTCTTTCTCTCTCACTCTCCTATCTCTGTGTCTGTCTCATTCTTTCTCTCTCTCTCTTCTCTCCTTTTTCCTTTACTCCTCTATCACTCTCCTATTTGTCTCTGTCTCCTCTCTCTCTGTGTGTCTCTTCGCTCCCTTTCCTTTACTCATCACTCTCTCTCTCTCTATCTTCTCTCCTTTTTCCTTCACTCCTCTATCACTTTCCTATCTGTCTCTGTCTCCTACTTTGTCTCTGTCTCTTCTCTCCCTTTCCTTTATTCCTCTCTCTCTCTCTCTCTCTTTCTCTTTCACCTCCCCTTTTTGTCTTTGTTTCATCCTTATCTTTCGACGAATCATCCAAAATTCATTTTTCACACGCTTTATGCCTTATTGAAAACAAAGGGGCGCTATTTCACTAAAATAGGTAGTAGAGCCTAGGAATTGAAAATGCTAGGAAAAAGCTGAAATCATAAAAATCATTATCACCATTTCAACCATTATCATCACTATCATTACCATTTCAACCATCATCGTCATCATCATTATCACCATTTTAACCATCATTATCATCATCGTCATCATCATCACAATCATTTTCATCATTTCTACTATCATCATCACTGCCATCTCTCTCTTTCTCTTTCACCTCCCCTTTTTGTCTTGGTTTCATCCTTATCTTTCGACGAATCATCCAAAATTCATTTTTCACACGCTTTATGCCTTATTGAAAACAAAGGGGCGCTATTTCACTAAAATAGGTAGTAGAGCCTAGGAATTGAAAATGCTGAGAAAAGGCTGAAATCATAACAATCATGAATAGATTCATTATAAATGTTATCGTCATATGAGGGTCATCTTTCACATAATCATTTTGTCATTCATCTTCGTCAACATAATCATAATCATGATAGAAAATGAATTTGTAATCTGTGTGCAATCACCCCCCCCCCCAATTTCTCTCTCTTTTTCTCTCTGTCTCTCTTATCCTATCTCACTTTCCTATCTGTCTCTGTCTCCTTCTATCTCTTTGTCTCTTCTCTCCCTTTCCCTTACTCCTCTCTCTCTCTCTCCCTTTCTCTTTCATCTCCCCTCTTTGTTTTTGTTTCATCCCTATCTTTCTACGAATCATCCCAAATTCATTTTTCACACGCTTTATGCCCTATTGAAACCGAAGGGGCGCTATTCCACTTAAATAGGTAGTAGAGCCTAGGAATTGAAAATGCTAGGAAAAGGCTGAAATCGTAACAATCATCAATAGATTCATTATTATCAATGTCATCGTAATATGAGGGTCATCTATCACATTATCATTTTGTCATTCGTCTTCGTCAAAAATATAATCATAATCGAAAATTGAGACAGATCACCTAATTCGTCTTCAGTGACGAATTAAATTCTAGTTTTTTTCCTTTTTTTTTCACTTTTTTTTTTTTTTTTTTTTGCCTTTCATTTTACCATCTTCTTCGACTATTATAACATATACCATTACAAACAATGTAATAAATTGCCTAATTTTGCGTGTTATGTCTATTGGAAAGTAGTGTGCAGTAGTTTGTGTACAATCTCATTCCCTGTCGTGTATTAAAGCTAAGGGGATAATCTCCCACATATCCTGCAATATCATATCGTCCAGTTCGTTATCACGATTTCTCCAAATCGGCTGAGTCAATTTTCTTCATATTTTCGTCAGTGATCAGTCCTAATAAGGTCAAGTTCCCACATCTTTTTGAAGGTCATCAGGTTATCGTGACGTCATCCAGGCGCCATTTTGTGAAAATCAAGTTCTGGTCATATCTTCATAACGAAATGTCATTTCTCTTTCATATTTGGCATGGTTAAGGTCACTGTCATTCCAGTCAAAGTCATTTCGTTAAACGCGCGAGTACGCCTACGTCCGCGCGTCCGTACGTGCGCAAAATTTAGAAATGATCCAAATCCTCCCAAATTCATTTTGCAGACGTTTCATGCCATTTCAAGCACTTTTCGAAAAATCGCCCATAAAGTTGAACCTGAAGGGGCGCTATGCCACTTAGGTTATCGTGGTTATTGTCATCATTATTGTCATTATGATCATCATTATCAATATTATCAATATATCATTATCGTCATTGTCATCACTTATATGGCCATCTTATCATCATTGTCGTCAACATTATGATTATAATCTTGCAGAAATATTATCACACCTGACAAAGCACTTTGCCACAGTGAAAGACAGACCACCTAATTCGTCTTCAGTGACGAATTAAATTTCTAGTTTATTTTTATTTTTCATACACTTTCTTGTTACCATGATTCCGGAAAATCGGCTCACCCAATTTTTATGAAATTTTCGTCAGATATCAGGTTATATCAGATCAAGCTCTGGCATCTTTTTCAAGGTCATCAGGTCATCATGACGTCATCCAGGCGCCATTTTGTGAAATCACATTATCGATCATATCTTCATAACGAGTCATCAAAAATAAACCATATTTGACACACATTAATTTCAGGTCATGGGTCAACATAAAATGTCAACAAAATCCGCACGCGCATCATGACGCGCACGTACGCGCGCGTCAAAATTTAAAAATGCTCAAAATCACTTTTTAATCAAAGGAGAGTATGGTTCAGGACATTTTAAGCATTTCAAAATTTTCCGTCCGTGCGCGTCCGCGCGCGCGTTATGCGCGTGCACAACTCGTACAGAACGTAAAAACGCCGTTTTTGTGCATGGTTTGTATTCCTGACACAATTCTTGACAATTTCCAACTATTTACAGTCATTCTCGACATTCCATAATGCCACACGCGCGCGTCAAACTTTCAAATTCGTGCGCGCGTCAATGGGCAATATAATGTAAAAAGTGCTAAAAACATGCCTATCTAGAATCCGCCATAGCTCGTCAGAAAGCGTGGAGACCCCCCATTTTTTTTACATTTTCTGAAAGCCTATGAGTTGTAGATTGGAATTCATGAAAAAAATTGGGGGGTCGAAGGATCAGAACGTCGTCACATTTGCATATGAACTCAAAAATTCGATTTTTTAAAAATGACGTCATAATTTTTGTATTCATTTGACAATATTTCAGTAATAGATTGTCGATTTTCTTCCAAATTTTGATATGTTGTAGCTGAGACAATTCTCTACAAGATCAGTCACCACGATTTTTCATTTTGACAAAGGCATCATGGTGTATTTTTGCGATTAAAGGAGGCATGTCAATTTTTCTCATTTTGCGTGTATTCTCTATGGGAGATGACTTTTTCTCAAATCTTGATTCTACATTCCCGTCTTCTTTGAGCAGTATCTCTGATGTTTCTGCTCGATTTTCTTCCAAATTTTAATATGTTATAGCTGAGACTATAAGCTTTCACAAGTGTGTTCTCCAATTTTTGATCAGATGTCGGGATCATGCCCGTTTTTTAAGTACAAAATGTCATTTGAGAATCCCGTTTTTCGTCTACGTGTTATCTCTATTGGAAAACTTTTGGTCCATTGGTAAAGCACTTGCCTCCCATTCCGGCGACCCAGGTTCGACTCCGGGTGGGTCCATTTTTTTTTTTTTTTTTTTTTTTTTTTTTTTGCCTTTCATTCTACCATCTTCTTCGACTATTATAACATATACCATCACAAACAATGTAAAAAACTGCCTAATTTTGCGTGTTATGTCCATTGAAAGTAGTGTGCAGTAGTTTGTGTAGAATCTCATTCCCTGTCGTGTATTAAAGCTAAGGGGATAATCTTCCACATGTCCTGCAATATCAAATCGTCCAGTTCGTTATCCCGATTTCTCCAAATCGGCTCAGTCAATTTTCTTCATATTTTCGTCAGTCATCAGTCCTAATAAGGTCAAGTTCCCACATCTTTTTCAAGGTCATCAGGTTATTGTGACGTCATCCAGGCGCCATTTTGTGAAAATCAACTTATGGTCATATGTTCATAACGAAATGTCATTTCTCTTTCATATTTGGCATGGTTAAGGTCACTGTCATTCCAGTCAAGGTCATTTCGTTAAACGCGCGCGTACGCGTACGTCCGCGCGTCCGTGCACGCGCAAAATTTAGAAATGATCCAAATCGTCCCAAATTCATTTTGCAAACGTTTCATGCCATTTCAAGCACTTTTCGAAAAATCGCCCATAAAACTGAACCTGTAGGGGCGCTATGCCACTTAGGTTATCGTGGTTATTGTCATCATTATTGTCATTATGATCATCATTATCAATATATCATTATCGTCATTGTCATCACTTATATGACCATATCTTATGATCATTGTCAACATTATGATTATAATCTTGCAGAAATATTATCACACCTGACAAAGCACTTTGCCACAGTGAAAGACAGACCACCTAATTCGTCTTCAGTGACGAATTAAATTTCTAGTTAGGTGGTCTGTCGGTATCGACAGATCACCTCTTAATTTCGTACGAATTTTCTTTATTTATTCTTTATTTTTATTTTTCTCCCCATTTCTTGTGGCCGTGACTTCTCAAAATCAACTGGATCAATTTTCTTCAAATTTTCGTCAGTTATCAGGCCTATCAAGGTCAAGTGCCCCTATCTTTTTCAAGGTCATCAGGTCATCGTGACGTCATCCAGGCGCCATTTTGTGAAATCACATTATCGATCATATCTTCATAACGAGTCATCAAAAATGAACCATATTAAACACACATAAACTTCAGGTCAAGGGTCAATGTCAAATGTCAGCAAAATCCGCGGGCACGTCATGACGCGCACGTACGCGCGCGTCAAAATTTAGAAATGATCAAAATCACTTTTTGATCAAAGGAGAGTACAGTTCAGGTCATTTTAAGCATTTCAAAATTTTGCGCGCGCACGCGTCTGCGCGCGCGTTTTGCGCGTGCGCAGCACGTACGGAAGGTAGAAATGCCGTTTTTTTTGCATGGTATCGATTTCTGATAAAATTCTTGACAATTTCCAATTAGTTTCAGTCATTCTTGACATCTAATAATGCCGCACGCGTGCGTCAAACTTTAAAATCCGTGCGCGCGTCTATGGCGAAAATAACGTAAAAACGTGCAAAAACATGCCTCTACAAAATTAACTCTAGCTCTTTAAATAGTCCATAAACCCCCCAATTTTTTTTCATATTTGGGTAGAGGAGGAATCATAGATATAATTTCATGGGTAATTTGAGCCTCAATTATATTGCAAAGTCATCAAAATGGCGTCTAAACTCAAAATTTCATTTTTTCAAAAATGACGTCATCAAATTTATGCAAATTTCACTATAACTCCTTTAATATTGGTCATTTTTCGCCCAAATTTGGATATGATGTAGCTGAGACAATTCTCTACAAGATCAGTCACCACGATTTTTCATTTTGACAAAGGGATCATGGTGTATTTTTGCGAATAAAGGAGGTATGTCAATTTTTCTCATTTTGCGTGTATTCTCTATGGGAGATGACTTTTTCTCAAATCTTGATTCTACATTCCCGTCTTCTTTGAGCAGTATCTCTGTTATTTCTGCTCGATTTTCTCCCAAATTTTGGTATGTTATAGCTGAGACTATAAGCTTTTACAAGTGTGCCCTCCAATTTTTGATCAGATGTCGGGATCATGCCCTTTTTTTAACTACAAAATGTCATTTGAGAATCCCGTTTTTCGTCTACGTGTTATCTCTATTGGAAATATTTTGGTCCATTGGTAAAGCACTTGCCTCCCATTCCGGCGACCCAGGTTCGACTCCCGGTGGGTCCATTTTTTTTTTTTTTTTTTTTTTTTTTTTTTTTGCCTTTCATTCTACCATCTTCTTCGACTATTATAACATATACCATCACAAACAATGTAAAAAACTGCCTAATTTTGCGTGTTATGTCCATTGAAAGTAGTGTGCAGTAGTTTGTGTAGAATCTCATTCCCTGTCGTGTGTTAAAGCTAAGGGGATAATCTTCCACATGTCCTGCAATATCAAATCGTCCAGTTCGTTATCCCGATTTCTCCAAATCGGCTCAGACAATTTTCTTCATATTTTCGTCAGTCATCAGTCCTAATAAGGTCAAGTTCCCACATCTTTTTCAAGGTCATCAGGTTATTGTGACGTCATCCAGGCGCCATTTTGTGAAAATCAACTTATGGTCATATGTTCATAACGAAATGTCATTTCTCTTTCATATTTGGCATGGTTAAGGTCACTGTCATTCCAGTCAAGGTCATTTCGTTAAACGCGCGCGTACGCGTACGTCCGCGCGTCCGTGCGCGCGCAAAATTTAGAAATGATCCAAACCGTCCCAAATTCATTTTGCAAACGTTTCATGCCATTTCAAGCACTTTTCGAAAAATCGCCCATAAAACTGAACCTGTAGGGGCGCTATGCCACTTAGGTTATCGTGGTTATTGTCATCATTATTGTCATTATGATCATCATTATCAATATATCATTATCGTCACTGTCATCACTTATATGACCATATCTTATGATCATTGTCGTCAACATTATGATTATAATCTTGCAGAAATATTATCACACCTGACAAAGCACTTTGCCACAAAGACAGACCACCTAATTCGTCTTCAGTGACGAATTAAATTTCTAGTCTTTATTTATTTTTATTTTTCCGGCACTTTCTTGTTACCATGATTCCTCAAAATCTGCTCAGTCAATTTTTATCAAATTTTTGTCAGATATCAGGTCTTATCCGATCAAGCTCGGGCATCTTTTTCAAGGTCATCAGGTCATCGTGACGTCATCCAGGCGCCATTTTGTAAAATCACGTTATCGATCATATCTTCATAACGAGTCATCAAAAAAGAACCATATTTGACACACATAAACTTCAGGTCAAGGGTCAACTTAATATGTCAACAAAATCCGCGCACGCATAATGACGCGCACGTACGCGCGCGTCAAAATTTAGAAATGCTCAAAATCAATTTTTAATCAAAGGAGAGTACGGTTCAGGACATTTTAAGCATTTCAAATTTTTTCGTCCGTGCGCGTCCGCGCGCGCGTTATGCGCGTGTGCAGCGCGTACGGAAGGTAGAAATGCCGTTTTTTTGCATGGGATCGATTCCTGATAAAATTCTTGACAATTTCCAATTAGTTTCAGTCATTCTCGACATCTAATAATGCCACACGCGCGCGTCAAACTTTAAAATCCGCGCGTGCGTCAATGGGCAATATAATGTAAAAAGTGGTAAAAACATGCCTATCTAGAATCCGCCATAGCTCGTCAGAATGCACCGCTACCCCCAAATTTTATTACATATTCTGAAAGCATATGAGTTGTAGATTTCGATTCATGCAAAATTTTGGCCGATCAGATTTTTTGACGTCATCATATTTGCCTATGAACTCAAAAATTCAATTTTGAAAAAATGATGTCATATTTTTTGTATTCATTTGACAATATTTCAGTAATAGGTTCTCGATTTTCTTCCAAATTTTGATATGTTGTAGCTGAGACAATTCTCTACAAGATCAGTCACCGCAATTTTTCATTTTGACAAAGGCATCATGGCGTATTTTTGCGATTAAAGGAGGTATGTCAATTTTTCTCATTTTGCGTGTATTCTCTATGGGAGATGACTTTTTCTCAAATCTTGATTCTACATTCCCGTCTTCTTTGAGCAGAATCTCTGTTATTTCTGCTCGATTTTCTCCCAAATTTTGGTATGTTATAGCTGAGACTATAAGCTTTTACAAGTGTGCCCTCCAATTTTTGATCAGATGTCGGGATCATGCCCTTTTTTAAACTACAAAATGTCATTTGAGAAACCCGTTTTTCGTCTACGTGTTATGTCTATAGCAAAACTTTTGGTCTATTGGTAAAGTACTTGCCTCCCATCCCGCCGACCCAGGTTCGATTCCCGGTGGGTCCATTTTTTTTTTTTTTTTTTTTTTGCCTTTCATTTTACTATCTTTTTCGACTATTATAACATATAACATCACAGACAATGTCATAAACTGCCTAATTTTGCGTGTTATGTCTATTGGAAAGTAGTGTGCAGTAGTTTGTGTACAATCTGATTCCCTATCGTGTATTAAAGCAAAGGGGATAATCTCCCACATGTCCTGCAATATCAAATCGTCCAGATCGTTATCACGATTTCTCAGAATCGGCTCAGTCAATTTTCTTCATATTTTCGTCAGTCATCAGTCCTAATAAGGTCAAGTTCCCACATCTTTTTCAAGGTCATCAGGTTATTGTGACGTCATCCAGGCGCCATTTTGTGAAAATCAACTTATGGTCATATCTTCATAATGAAATGTCATTTCTCTTTCATATTTGGCATGGTTAAGGTCACTGTCATTTCAGTCAAGGTCAATTCGTTAAAACGCGCGCGTACGCGTACGTCC
This sequence comes from Heliocidaris tuberculata, assembly GCA_025618425.1. Classification (NCBI taxonomy): domain Eukaryota; kingdom Metazoa; phylum Echinodermata; class Echinoidea; order Camarodonta; family Echinometridae; genus Heliocidaris; species Heliocidaris tuberculata. The sequence goes on along the minus strand of CM046835.1, from coordinate 15,638,552 downwards.
GCGCGTCTGTGCGCGCGCAAAATTTAGAAATGATTCAAATCCTTCCAAATTCATTTTGCAGACGTTTTATGCCATTTCAAGCACTTTTCAAAAAATCGCCCATAAAATTGTACCTGAAGGGGCGCTATGCGACTTCGATTATCGTTATTGTCATTATTGTGGCCATTATGATCATTATCAATATATCATTATCGTCATTGTCATCACTTATACGGCCATGTTATCATCATTGTCGTCAACATTATCATGATTATTATGTTGCAGAAATATTATCACGTCTGACAAAGCAATTTGCCACAGGGACAGACCACCTAATTCGTCTTCAGTGACGAATTAAATTTCTAGTAGGTTAATTTTACTTTTGTCAAAACGAGCTTTCCTTTTTCCACCCACTTTTTGTTACCATGAAATCTCAAAATCGGCTGAGTCCAATTTCTTCAAATTTTCGTCAGTCATCAGCCCCTATAAGATCAAGCTCGGGCATCTTTTTCAAGCTCATCAGGTCATCGTGACGTCATGCAGGCACCACTTTGTGAAAATCAACTCATGGTCATATCTTCCTAACGGAAAGTCATTTCTCGATCATATTTGGCATGATTAAAGCTAAAATCAATCCGGTCAATTTCACAAAATTAGACGCGCGCGGACGTACGCGTCCGCGCGTCAGTGCGCCCGCAACAGTGAAAAATGCCACCCCCGATAACTCCCAAACGAGGAGGTCAATCTTTCTCAATCTTCCCATAGTCATCACATCTGCACCAAATATCATGCACACAAAAAATCACATTCATACCTCAATTCGTTTTTTTTTAATAATTCATTTTTTCCTTTTTTACCCCCCCCCCCTCTTTTTTACGGGGGCAATAACTCAAAAACGAAACCATGAATCTTTTTAAAATTCAGCACAGTAATGAGGACTGATAAGAAGAATTGACGGTGAAAATCTGAGGTTCATGACGACATTATGACGTCATCCAGGCTTCATTTAGTGATTTTGGGGTGAAAAATAACCTGTTCGGACCTTGAACGGGGCCTCTAACTTCAGTTTGCGGGGTGCTAGAGACTTGGGACTTGATTCAGATGAAAGAGCAGAAAATTCTACACAAAAAAGGCTCGTATAGCTCAAACGTTTTAACGGTCGTTTTCAGGCCCAAAATGGCTTTCAAAGTTTAAATTGCCCATTTTGCCATAGACACACACGTTATAGGTATTATTAGGTGGTCTGTCATTGACAGATCACCTTTTAATTTCGTCAGAATTTTCTTTATTTATTATTAGGTGGTCTGTCATTGACAGATCACCTTTTAATTTCGTCAGAATTTTCTTTATTATTATTATTTATTTTTATTTTTCTCCCACTTTCTTGTTACCATGATTCCTCAAAATCAGCTCAGCCAATTTTTATCAAATTTTCGTCAGATATCAGGTCATAACAGGTCAAGCCCGGGTATCTATTTCAAGGTCATCAGAATATCATGACGTCATCCAGGCGCCATTTTGTAAAATGACAATATTGATCATATCTTCATAACGAGTCATCAAAAATGTCTTATATTTGACACACATGAACTTCAGGTCAAGGGTCAACATAAAATGTCAATAAAATCCGCGCGCGCATCATGACGCGCACGTACGCGCGCGTCAAAATTTAGAATTGCTCAAAATCACTTTTTTATCAAATTAGAGTAGGGATCAGGACATTTTAAGCATTTCAAAATTTTCCGTTCGTGCGCGTCCGCGCGCGCGTTATGCGCGCGCACAGCGCGTACAGAACGTAAAAACGCCGTTTTTTTCGCATGGTCTGTCTTCCTGATACTATTCTTGACAATTTCCAACTATTTACAGTCATTCTCGACATTCCATAATGCCACACGCGCGCGTCAAACTTTCAAATTCGTGCGCGCGTCAATGGGCAATATAATGTAAAAAGTGGTAAAAACATGCCTATCTATAATCCGCCATAGCTCGTCAGAAAGTCCGTTGACCCCCAAATTTTATTACATATTTCGAAAGCCAGTAAGTTGTAGATCTGAATTCATGTATAATTTTGGCCACTCAAATGTTGTGACGTCATCATATTTGCCTATGAACTCAAAAATTCGATTTTGAAAAAATGACGTCGTAATTTTTGTATTCATTTGACAATATTTCAGTAATAGGTTGTAGATTTTCTTCCAAATTTTGATATGTTGTAGCTGAGACAATTCTCTACAAGATCAGTTCCACGATTTTTCATTTTGACAAAGGCATCATGGCGTATTTTTGCGATTAAAGGAGGTATGTCAATTTTTCTCATTTTGCGTGCATTCTCTATGGGACATGACTTTTTCTCAAATCTTGATTCTACATTCCCGTCTTCTTTGAGCAGTATCTCTGTTATTTCTGCTCGATTTTCTCCCAAATTTTGGTATGTTATAGCTGAGACTATAAGCTTTCACAAGTGTGCCCTCCAATTTTTGATCAGATGTCGGGATCATGCCCTTTTTTTAACTACAAAATGTCATTTGAGAATCCCGTTTTTCGTCTACGTGTTATCTCTATTGGAAATATTTTGGTCCATTGGTAAAGCACTTGCCTCCCATTCCGGCGACCCAGGTTCGACTCCCGGTGGGTCCATTTTTTTTTTTTTTTTTTTTTTTTTTTTTGCCTTTCATTCTACCATCTTCTTCGACTATTATAACATATACCATCACAAACAATGTAAAAAACTGCCTAATTTTGCGTGTTATGTCTATTGAAAGTAGTGTGCAGTAGTTTGTGTAGAATCTCATTCCCTGTCGTGTATTAAAGCTAAGGGGATAATCTTCCACATGTCCTGCAATATCAAATCGTCCAGTTCGTTATCCCGATTTCTCCAAATCGGCTCAGTCAATTTTCTTCATATTTTCGTCAGTCATCAGTCGTAATAAGGTCAAGTTCCCACATCTTTTTCAAGGTCATCAGGTTATTGTGACGTCATCCAGGCGCCATTTTGTGAAAATCAACTTATGGTCATATGTTCATAACGAAATGTCATTTCTTTTTCATATTTGGCATGGTTATGGTTAATGTCATTCTGGTCAAGGACATTTCGTTAAACGCGTACGCACGCGTACGTCCGTGCGTCAGTGCCTGCGCAAAATTTAGAAATGCTCCAAATCGTCCCAAGTTCATTTTCCACACGCCATTTCAAGCACTTTCTAAAAAATCGCCCAGAAAATTGAAGCTGAGGGGGCGCTTTTCCACTTAAATAGGTAATAGGGGAATTGGAGATCATGAGGCCTACTAGGTAAGTTTGAAATCATCACCATCGCCTGCGCAAAATTTAGAAATGCTCCAAATCGTCCCAAGTTCATTTTCCACACGCCATTTCAAGCACTTTCTAAAAAATCGCCCAGAAAATTGAAGCTGAGGGGGCGCTTTTCCACTTAAATAGGTAATAGGGGAATTGGAGATCATGAGGCCTACTAGGTAAGTTTGAAATCATCACCATCGCCTGCGCAAAATTTAGAAATGCTCCAAATCGTCCCAAGTTCATTTTCCACACGCCATTTCAAGCACTTTCTAAAAAATCGCCCAGAAAATTGAAGCTGAGGGGGCGCTTTTCCACTTAAATAGGTAATAGGGGAATTGGAGATCATGAGGCCTACTAGGTAAGTTTGAAATCATCACCATCGTGAATATAGCCTAATCGTTATTATCAGTGCCATCATCCTATGAGTGTCATCTGTCACATGATCATTTTGTCATTCGTCTTGTTAAACATATCATAATTATGATTGATTATTAACATCAAATTTATATAAAATTGACAAAATTAGCTTCTAAACGTGCAAATTCCTTACCGTTGGCATACACACACATATACACTAATTAAGGAACATAAATTTCATTCATAAATTAATGAAATTAATAAATTAATAAATAAACAAATTAATTAATTTGATTCATGAATTCATCAATTTCATCCGTTAATTTAATTCATTACTATTTCATTTATATTTTAGCTTCTAAACATGGAAATTCCTTACCGGCATACACACACATATACAGACATAAAGCAACATAAATTTCCTGTCATGATTTTGCGCTGACATTTACAAGGGTAAATTTGAAAAATGGCCAACTAAAGGGGCAGTGTGGTGGTTCAAACATGTTAAATCTGACGAGATGTGCGTACCCCGTTCAGATACATCGTTATCAACATATCAATATATAGCAATCTGAAGGGGCGCTATGCTACTATTGTATTTGGATCTACAGTTAGTTGAATGGAGAGAAGTTTATAATAGTTGGGAATGTAATATGAAATCGTTATCATCATCGTGATTATAATCAGTATATCATCGTCATCATAATTATCGTTATCATCGCCATCAACAATATCATCTATCATCGTCAAGATTATCAGAATTATTATTAGGTGGAATCATCGCTTTTTTACAGAACAAATTACCGTTAAGGAAAGATTTGGTGTCATGACACAATTCATCATCATTATTAATCCCATAATCATCATTATCACCATTATCAACATCATTGTTTTAATCACCATCATTACTATCATTATCATTATCATTTTCCCAGCGATCAATGTCATCTTTACTATCATCCTTATGATCATCGTCATCATCTCTATCACCAGCATCATTATCATCAATAACACGTTTTGTTATTGTCAAGGAACAGTACTGTTCATATATTAACTTAGTCATATTTTGTAAACGGCACATTGAATCTTTTTTTTTTAATGAAGTCAGACTATTGTTTCGTAAGGATCGGCAAAATGTTCCAATGTTTTGTCTATGTATCTCTGGTCAGTGAATTTAAAATTTGTTCGTTATTAGAGTACATGTACTCGTTAAAATCAACGCTATGAATATGAATGACGTGCAGTAAATATTGCATCAGAGCATTCACAAAAAGTTGTGCTGATGTTATGTTTATGCCTGTTCATTCTAATTGTCATACTCTCTCCATTTGTGACATTTCTTTTCTTTCATTCATCTTTCTCTCCCTCAATCTTTGCACTAAGAAATAAAATGCATATATTTTGTGTATTGGGGAATTTGTTCGTTATTGGAGTACATGTACTCGTCAAAATCAACGCTATGAATATGAATGACGTGCAGTAAATATTGCATCAGAGCATTCACAAAAAGTTGTGCTGATGTTATGTTTATGCCTGTTCATTCTTGTCATACTCTCTCCATTTGTGACATTTCTTTTCTTTCATTCATCTTTCTCTTCCTCAATCTTTGCACTAAGAAATAAAATGCATATATTTTGTGTATTGGGGAAATGAGGCTATAACACAGAGAGGAGCTGGTTGTGTGTTGTACTGTATTAAAGTTATAGAAAATAAGAATAAAAAAGGATATGATTTAGAAGTTTTAAAAGCATACATGTACATGATGAGAATTGTGATTATAAGTAGAACTTCTGTTAATGTATGGTTTTCTATTCTTTCTTTTGCAGTTTCTATTCCTAGCACACTCTCTTTTCTTTTGGTCTCCCTCTCATCTATGCATTTCTCTCAATATCTTCTTTCTTTTTTCTGACATCTTTCTTTGCACTTCTTTCCTTATTGACTTTGTCTCTTTTTCCTTTTATCTCCATTTTGTTTTTTGCTGTTCTGTCTCTCTGTATCATCTCTGATTCTGTCATTATTACCATGAGTATTTTCATATCTTATGCTATATACTAAAGGAAAAATAAAATAAAGCCCACAGGTTCTAATGTAAGAGAAACAAAACAAAAGCAAACTTTATTTTCATGTAAAAATTTGAAAGAATAGATGACACATGAACATATTGTAGTAATCAGTGATACTAAATGAAGTAAGTAGGTATGAGAATGGCTGAATAAAGAACGGTTCATGGTACATGTAGTTCAAATAAATCAATTCAAACAAATCATTATCAAGAGAATAACATATTAATCTAGAAAACTCTTATCTTTCGAAGTGTTTTGAAAAAACAAAAGAAGTCCGTTATAAATTAGAAACTGGATAGTAATTATTGAGCATTGGAGAATCTACACCTCAAATGACAAGAATGTAGGTTGATTTCTGTAATTTGACACAAAGTTAAGGAAGTTTCACAAACACAATTATAATCCAATTGATTATCAATAATGATATAAATTTCTTTTGAACATGGTACTGAACAAGCAAAATTTGATGTACTTGAAACAACCATGGCTGCCCCTCTCACATTGGTCTGTTTTTCATTTCCACCCAATTTTAATATCTTTTTAAAGAGACATAATCGTATGATATAGGTCTTCATTTTTTAATAATAATTTTAATTGTAATGAAGATGGTCCAGAGTAGGTCTGGAAAGTAAAATATTGTTTTTCTACAGTGGAAACTCAGTATGAAGAGTTCTGATATAACAATATTCCTGATATAACAAGGTAATATTCCTGGTCCCAGGTCTTTTTATTCTATTGTTTTTTAACCTGATATAACGAGATTCCTGCTATAACAAGGTAAGTTTGATGGTCCCAAGGACCTCGTTATACTGAGTTTCCACTGTATATGTATATCTTGTACTGTAATCATCATTTCAGGAGGCCAAGCCATAGGTGTGGCTTAAGATTTACTTCACTAGATATCAATATCAATTTCTGAAAACTTTAAACAGTGTTACCATTTTACTGTACAATAGCATCATATGCTTGCACTTCAATATGTGTATTTTAGGTGTAGGTTTTATATTAACATTAACATTTTCTTCAAATAAGTCTAAAAGAAAATCTGAAACATGACCCCACTGCTGTAATCATTGACAACTGCATACTTGCCAAGTCTACAGATTTAGGCAGTAGATTACTGCTTTGCGTGGAATTTAATCACCTACCGACTTTGAAACCCCTTTTCAGTAGAAAATTTGTATAATTTAATGAACCATCGGTTTATTTTCATACCATTTTATTACAGTGGCGGATCCATGAATTTGAAATGGGGGGGGGGGGGGGGGCGCCAGCAGCAAGGAAGTGGAGGGTGTGGGAGGGGGGTATCCCCTCTCCCATGGTAAAAATCACAAAACAGAAAAATTAAAGGGGGGGGGGGGCACGCCCTTAGCGCCCGTGCCTGGATCCGCCATTGTATTAGAATAATCATTGCACATGTATCACTCAATACTTATCACACTTTGAAGGATTCTATTGTTATTTCCACTAATGAAGTCATAAAATTTCAAATCTCAAGAATCTATAACCGGTTTTCTAAACTATTTACAGATGTGATATCAATCACCTTTGAAACGCAATGATTTAATGTGCATCATCATGTACACTATTAGTTTCTTAATATTGAAAATTTCTTAAAAGTGGAAGGGAGATTTTTCAAAGGATTATTCAGCCAGAAATTTGGAACAATTTTTTTTGGAGTAAAGGTATAAAAAATAACAAGTGAAAGCTACAACAGGCTGTATGGATTTGGCTAAAGTACTCTGAAATACAATGTTTGACTATTCAAAAAAATGAAAAATGTTCTTGCTCAGTTGCTATGCTCCCTCACATGTAATGAAGAGAATAAACTAATGAAGAGCCTTCAGACATAAGTAACCAAGCTAGCCAAGTAAAAAATGGCTTATTACAATTCTGTGTTTGTACAACATTAAGCAAAGCTCCAAAACTTCACAAATTACAAATATCATTATGATAACTATTAACCAACATAGTTTTAAAATTGTCAAACAACTTTGAGGATATTACTACCAGGACATAACAAGAGTATTAATGCAGGAAAAAAACTACAAACATCATAACATAAATGAAATAAACATATCACAGCTGTGAAAAAAAAAAAACTGAAAAAATTGAAAAGTCCTGAAAGAATGAAAATTATGTTGATAATTCTGTAAGACCTTTGCATCAGTAGAAACATAAAATGATTGTAAATCAGTTACTAGTTATTCGAATATGCATATGTAGAAAATAAGTAGAAAGTGCCACAAAACAGGGTGTAACCTGTTGGACAAAGAGTTCAACAATACATTTTTCGCATTCAAACATCTGCATGAAGGCAGTGAGATAAGTCTTCATCAAGATAATTCCATGTCTGTATGCAATTAACTAACAGTATAAATACAGTTAACCTTGCATAACTCAAAGTCGCATAAGTCGAACTTTCCGTAAGTCGAATCAGTTTTTTTGACAAAACTATGCAAAACATGTGTTATTTACATTTCCTAAGTCGAATTTTGCATAAGTCAAACTATTTTTTGTGGTCCCAACAGATTTGACTTTGGCAAAGTTAAAGGGATACTCAACCGCAGATTGTGGATGTTTTATGCCGCGAGAGGGCACCGTGATCGTTACCTGATCATGCCCTTGACCCGCGGGTCGCAAACTTCGGACAGACTGGTCGCCGCCCAACATGCACGCTCTGCCTGAGTTTGAGCTCTCGTGCGAGATTCAGTCGGCTTCGTGCAGTCCGAAATATAATCCCAGTAGTCCGACGGACGCGTTACACGCACAAACTTTGTGTAAGAGTGAATGGGGCTTACGCAATCCTGACTTCCCCCACAGCCGCCTGGTGGCGTATCCCTTTAACTGTAGTATCACATGCTTCTTCTAGGAGAGGGGGGGGGGCAGTTAAAATATACTACTGTACACACACATGACCATAGGTATTCCAAATCCCTATAACCTTTGTCTCAAACATATTCCCTACAAAAAATATGTTTTTAACAAACTGAAGAATCAGATACCCCTTTCCCTGAGTTTTATCCTATATGACACCCTAAACATGTCATGCACTTTAACTAGCACAAATGGGCATTGAATCCATGACCAAGGGCCTGTAACATAAAGAGATACAATCAATCTTACGTACAATTGTAACTCTTCAGTACATGGTTTGCCATAGACTTACGATTGATATCAATAGTAAGATTGATTATCTCTTTATGTTACAGGCCCCAAGTGTCGCAACATCCTAATCTACATCGACGTTTAATGAGAATGTGTACAGTCTCGGTAGTTAATATATCAAGCTGAGGTTAAGGTAAATCCTGTAGTTCTTGGACATGTACTGAAGGTGCTGCTTGACTTGGGACAGGCAGCTGTAGGTTAAGCGCTTTCTTCCTATGAACCTTCTTCTCCAGTTGCAGACACTGCCAGGACATGTTATGCATGTCTCTACCTGTGAATTATGTCATTATTTGTGAGGCTAGGAATTTTGGTGCACTATAAGTACAGTGCAGTGCCAAGCCAATGCCCTTACTTTACCCTGCAGCCTCCAAGACTGGAGTCTACAAGATAGGATATGCACACTGGAACATGTTGAAGAAAGTGCAATCTCCATTCAAGGCATGACAGGTCACAGGGTGAATGAACTTAGCCTCTGTCTGAAGTAGTTGTTATGGACTCTCTACCCTGCTGTCTTCTACAGGGCAATGGTGCATCATGCAATTAGCTCACAGCTTTGTAGTAACTTGCTATTTGTTGCTAGCCAGGATTTATGTAGCTCGTAACGCCACCTTTTATACAGTCCATGTCTGTCCTGATTTCCTTGTCAGGCCAAAGAATTTGAAGCAGAATCTCAATATCTGACTCCTGAAATCTCTACATCCAACTTCATATTCTCTTCTGGAGGAACTTCTATAACTATTTGTACTTTCCTCCAGGGTGAGTATATGATAAGATCTGATATGCTGTGCTAACTATTTTTGGCAAGATGACCACTATGTGTTTGTCTTCATCCGACATGACATTTCATTCCCTAAAGTTTGGAATTGTATCCCGCTGCTTGGCCCCCTCTAGGTAACATTTCTGTATCAAGTGCTATTCGATGACTTCAATGCAATGTCTGTACCAGTTTCGTTGTTGTTATCATTTGGTGGTTGTCTTGCTTGTACCAAGTTCCTGAGTACTGTATGTCTCCGATTGTACCTTCCAGTTTGCAGGGTGTACTCCAGAGTTGAATATGTACATCATTACTCGGTTATCGTATGTGCTCACTGCTTAACTTTCAAGTGCATGCTTATTCCATATTTTGCGATTGGCTGGAGCAGGTAATGTATCCTATATTGCAATTAAGTACAATCTTTGCTGAGTTGGTTGATGAACAGTTATCTTTTCATATACCTGCCTTTTCTTATATATTTGTTGTCATGCATGTGTACAGCAATATATTTGACCAGCCCCCCCCCCCCATTCCTAAACAGTCAGGATGCAATGTCCCAAAATCCCAATTATACATACATTTTGGTAAAAATCACAATAATACATACATCTTGGTAAAGGGAGCTAACAAATGGCATATGCTAATCGAGACTAGCCCCATAAGGCTGATTACATGAATAAATAGTAAGCAAATTAATTGAAATATGTATATCTCATATATCTTTTTTAAATAACACATATATATATTTACAAACAGTAATAATATTATAACAATAACAACAATAATGATAATAATAATAACGAATATCAAGTGAACTTAAAATAAATAAAATGAATTAATTTTGGTAATTTTGAAATTGTCTACAGGATGTTGAGGTCCTTCCCCATTCTACACCTATGTATACAATTACGTGTGCTTTTGGCTTGACATATCTTTGGTTCCATCTTGAATGCATTATGTAGGTCACCTGAAAAAGAAGTCATTATTATTATTATTATCATTATTGTTTTCATTCGGCATTTCAACATACAAAAGAAAATCAACAAGAGTACACAAGGAGAAAATGAATACAAGATGTTGACCAAACATGTACAGGTTGCCTGGGAAACGAAAAAGTAAAACTAATTACTGTAACCCACAGTTCTGCCCTGACCTGGACATGTACAGCAACATCCACAAGAGTATATACATTCAATATCATTAACTTATATGACATCAATAGTGTATGGTCTATAATGCACTATATTGGATTATTTCAATGACAAATACTATATCATCCCAAGAGCAGTTTTGTTTCACCGCGGCTGAAGGCCAAGGTGAAATAGATTTGCACGAGGGATAATTTAGTATTTGGAGTTCCTATAGTCCAGTAATGGTGCACCAATAGAACATGCACTATTTGTTATAGTAGGCCTAAATAGACCCGTAATCCAACAAATCACAGGGTGTATTGAGCCCATTGCACACTAACTATACAATCGACTGCGATCCAATTTTGGAAATAAATTGCAAGAACATTAAATGTAAGACTTTGCTATCTATATGACTATTCTGAACGTAAATAAAAAAAAAAATTATGTGATAAAATGTTCATATCAAATGTTATTACATTTTCTTCTGAAATCGAATCACAGACCGATCGTATAGTGTGCGGTGGGCTTTATACATACATCCCCATTCATTTAACATGGGATTCCCTGTGCATAAATGAAAGTTATAGTGCACAATCATGCACTATACCAAAATTTACACAAGTAACATTTTACAAATCTAACCAATCACAGCACATATTATACATACACTTTTTACTATTATACATATAGTGCATACTCTACAGTTAAATATACCGTAATATATGCATCCATAGCTTTAGAATTTCTCAAGTGCACTATATGTCACTGAGCCCGAAGGCCGAGGTGAGATATAATGCACGAGAAAAATTTTATATCTATGGATGCACATTTTATGGTATATTTGACAATGAGCATGTACTATGTTATATAAGATGGGAAACTGCTTTTGGGAGCTCACCAAACTATTTACATTGCAACCTCCATCACAACTCATAAAGTGCAAATTCTTAAATTCATTGTGACGTCACACATCCAGTCCAAAATAATGCGCAATAAATGTGTTACATTACATGCGCGCTCACAAAGTGCAAATTCTTAAATTCATTGTGACGTCACACATCCAGTCCAAAATAATGCGCAATAAATGTGTTGCATTACATGCGCGCTGATAAAATTTGCTTGTGCGCAGCTATACTGTCTGTGTATGTATGTGATAAGAAGTTATCAGTAACTTGGCCTTATGGGATTTTGTACACAAAAAGTGTGCAAAAATTGTTATATAACACGATCGTGACCATATAATGAATTTCGAAAGGAAAGAAGAGTGAATCTGACCAATCTGAAATCTGCTTTCAAGGAACCCATCTTATATTACACAATAATGAATATAAGGGATATCATGTAGTTATGATAATTCAAATAAAACAGAATAACAGAAAGTAATTGAAAACAATGGATTTGCAGTGAGCTTAACAGTGTAAGAATATAAGGTAATGTGTCATGAGGTCGCTCCCTTTTGCGTTACATGGTGATTCTACTTTCTGTACACTTCTGACTTTGAAAACTAATAACTGGTTACCTGACCCAGAAGTCACTTTCCACAAACTGTGTTAGCATCTGGTGACATGACGATGTCATCAACACGGACGTTTTGACGATCCGCCTTCCACCTTTTGCACGGCACCAGGACAGGATCAACATGTCTCGTCGAACATTGCCAAAAGCAGTCGACGATTTGTTGGACATATTCTACCCGATCCCTTAGATTTCACAAACGTCTTAACGGACCTTCTGGTATGTCACGTGAAGAAATCATTTGAAGAAGTCATCTGAGGAGTTAGGAAGAGTTAAAAAAAGTACTGTTTGCATTGTCTTACCATTGTGCATATTGAATATATAAGCAAAATTCAAAAGTAAAATCTTCATAAGATATCGATTATTAGAATTGAAAATAGTACGTTCACTTTTGTTTACCTTGACATAAGTAATCATATCATTGATCTCACTTGTTACGATATCTATTGCAGAACGTTTTCACCATTCATACACATTATTTGCCGGGGTTTTAACTCAATGATTTACATGACTGGTACTGTCAATGGTCTTTTATCTTCTACTGCTCTTGTTTCTTCCTTCTACTCTCTTTTCTCTTCCTATCTCTTATGTTTTTTTCCTCCTTTTTTCTAACTCTTGTGTTTTTCTCTATCTGTATTCTATTCTTTCTTCTTTTGACTTCATTCCTTTCCCCTTTTTCACCTTTTCTTTCCATTCCCTTTTCTTTCCTCTATCTGTTTTTTTCCTTTCTTTATATTTCTCATGACACAGAATTGTTTTATAGAATTGATTCTCTTAATCTGGTATTTGCTAAATTTTATTTGTGATTTGTAATTGCATGTATTCTTTGAATTTATTCTAAATTGAATATTTTCAGCCCTTGGGCTGCATGTTCCAAGTTTTTAAGGTAATAAACCGATTCATTTCAATTCAATTCAATTCTCTGTGTTAATATAAACTTGGTAAGAATTATGAAGTTATCAAATAAACATGTTCTTCATCAATGAAAACATATATCTGATTTTATAATTATTAAAACATAATCTTTACAGCTTCATGATAACTGTAATATGTAGGGATAACTTCTGTTTCCAATGAATCTAATCCCTTGCTGTAAACATGATCTATCAATGTTCCATTCTCAGTAGTAGCATTCACAACATGCTGTCTGTAACCTTTCGTACACATTAGCTGGTGTATCTGTGAAGAACCTTTAAATAAGTCCTCATTGAAATCACCCATTACAATGCATCTCGTGCTTCTTTTATTCAATTCATTCAGTAAATTGTGTAGACACTCACAAAATGATTTGATATTATATGATGGAGGTCGATATACAACTGAAACAACAACAGAGACAGGATTGGTTACAAGAATTGCAATAAACTCCAAGTTGTCAACAGATATGTTTAATCTACTTGAATGTGTGTTCTTGATGTACATTGCAACACCACCATGAGATCGTTCTTTAAATTCACTTCCAGCACCAGGTTTATGGTATGAAAGATTTCGTGGCTGATGATAAAATCTAAAGTTATCCATAAGAACATCAGAAATATCATCATCATTAATCCATGTTTCTGTCAAGCAAATAAAATCTGCATTCACAAATTGACACTGTGATTGAACATCTATAAAATGCTGTCTTAATCCTTGCACATTTTGTAAAATCAAATAGAAGCTATGACCATCAATGCCTTCAGAAGTAATATTTTCAATAAATGCATTCATAATATCCATGCTCTGTTTGATCTCAGGATTACAGCGTATACGTTTTGGATCAAAATTTTCTATAACAAGTCCAGATAATGAAGTAACACGACTTAGCCCAACATATGCCTGTCCACATTCAAATGTACTTTTTAATGATACCACAGCTTTGTCTAATGTCAAACCTTGTACTTTATGAATTGTGCATGCATAAGCAAGTTTAAGTGCAAACTGTCGCCTCAAATATTTCTTACCCAGGAATTCTTCAGATTTTTCAATTGAATGAATACCAACATCAGCTTTGTCAAAATTAACTTTGATGCAAACTGGTTTAGACTTTGTTTCATCCATTATTATTTCAGTTACATTTCCAAAACTCCCGTTTGTCAGGCCTTTGCCAACATCAATGTTCTTGAGCAACATGACTCTTGCATTAACTGCAATCCACAGATAACTAGGCAACTGGCTTTTACACCGAGTGCAAGGTTTTTCACGAATTTTACTTCTTTCCTTAGGATCTTTCTCAGTGTCTTCTGCTTTTACACATATCACATTAGCACATTTTTTATGCAATAATTTCTTGTTCCATTCGTCTACTTCTTTGTTATATGAATAAATGTGGAGAGCATCTTCACATATTTCACCAGTTTCACAAGCCTTTAGCACTGCTAGGTCTTCATCGCAGAGAATATCATCACGTTCTTTTACGCGTAATCTGTTCAGTAGAAGGGCAAATTCGGTATCATCTTTTTGTCTCATTATGTCCTCAAGTTCTACTTTCTTGAAATTATCATTCCATAATGCACCTTCAAGTGTGTCTTTATATAAAGGAGTTCCAAAGACAGGAGGTAACTGATACATGTCTCCCACAGCAATAACTGATACACCAGCAAAAGCAGTCTGATCACGTGATTGCTTTATTTGTCGTATGCGGCTGTGGATGTAACACATTAACTTCTGATCTACCATTGATACTTCATCTATGATTAGAATTTGCAACTGACTTAGCTTATTGCGAAGGACACTTATTTTCTCTTCACTCAGTGGTCGATAGGGCATTTGAGCTCTAATTGGAATTGA
This sequence comes from Heliocidaris tuberculata, assembly GCA_025618425.1. Classification (NCBI taxonomy): domain Eukaryota; kingdom Metazoa; phylum Echinodermata; class Echinoidea; order Camarodonta; family Echinometridae; genus Heliocidaris; species Heliocidaris tuberculata. Next base: position 15,623,519 of record CM046835.1, on the reverse strand, counting down.
AAGAGCACTGTGTATAGTATGACCATTGATATTGTATGCAGCTACTCCTGTAGGAGCCATTTTCAACACTGAGACATCATCAGGCCGATGCAACATTCGGGCTAGTATGCGTGTTGCTTCATAGTAAAGACATTTAACTAAATGACTCTTTCCAGTGCCAGCACCACCAGTAATGAAAATATGAAACGGTTCAACCAGTTTTCCATTTACTCTATCTAAACACCATTGTCGTATTTTGTAAAAGACAATCCTTTGTTTCTCGTTCAAAGACCTCATGATACAATGTCTATCTTGTTTGGAAATTTTTACAGATCGAAATTCTATGCTATAATTATCTTTTTTGGGCATGTCCTTTAAATCAGGAATAGCAAGATCTTCATCGCAATCTTCCACATCTACATTTTCTCTGGGATGTTCAAGTCGTTCTACTTCACTCTCTGGACATAAAAGGCCCCATGCATCTTCCTGTGCACCAAATTGCTCTAAATGCTCTTGTGCCTTATCAATTGAATCAGCATTTATTTCAAATTTCTTTCGGTTGGTACACACAACTGAGCTGACTTTCTCCAATTCACATCCACATAATTTCACAGAACCTGTCTCATAGAACTCTTGATATGTCTTAAATCCTGGAGGATTTAATTGCTCATCTCGGACATGTGGTAGAAAAAGTTGTAATATGCTCAAATAGTAGTTTTCGGGTGATATAGTGGGTGAAAATCGGGGATACCTTACGACTGCGTCTTTACTACGTGTGCGTTTCTGAATATATCCCAAATCATTATCTAATTTGAAGACATTTCTACTCCTTGTACTTGTCATTTGGGATGCAGTTAGAATTCTATACCGAGAACAAAACATTGCAAGACACATGTTATCAAATTCTGGGTTTCTAGGTCGAGCTTTGTATCTGTCGAGTTTGCTAGGCATCCAAATATTCTCATCATCATCATCACCATCTGGTCTGTTCTTTATCACGCTTAATGGTAAACTCATTCTAACAGGGTCAGGTCCAACAGGAATGAATTCTACTTTCCTAGAACACTCTTTCAGTCTGAGACTGCAAACACGATAGACACTTTCTTGAGCAGACACTTCACGATTCTGCATGTACGCCTGTCCAAGTTTTTTCATGCTTTCCTTGGCATCTTTATTTCCTTCTTTCATCTCAGATACTGTATGACTCAAAAGCATTCCCATTTCTCGTTCAGCCTTTGACATATACGACACGATGTATGCTACACATGCGTATGCATTCGTCACGTACTGCAAATCCATATTAGCATTCCAGGCTCGAAGTAAATTTGGATTAAACTGATTTACCCACACATCTTGTGGTTCTCTTTTAATGATTATACTTTCCTGTGAGGCCATTTCATTATGTGCATTCTCGAACTGATTTTGAGTAATGTCAAGTTTTTCAAAAAGATGCCTTGCACTGTTGTATTCAGTTCCATCCGATAATGCATCTTTGACAGAATTCAACAATTCCTTTGCATTGGTTTTAGCGTTTTCAGAAGCTTCCACTTGGCTCTCATCCTTTACTTCACGTTTAATTTTCGTGCTATCCTTAGCTTTATTCTCTTCAACAGGTTTAACGGTGAATGTTTTTTCAGAGGGTGGTCTTGGGAAATTAAATCTACATGCTGTTCCTTTCTTTTTGCAAGATTTAGAATGTTTCTTACTGTGTTGTTGTACTGAGCTGATTATTTCGTATAGTTCTGGATCTTCTTCTTCGTGAGGTTTTCGGCAGGAAATGTACTTATCTACGAATTGTATAACATCATCATCGTTATCGATTCCCAACTGTGGAGCGTGCTCAACCCAGAATAAAGCATGCGTATGAACAGATCCCCTCATTTGCATTTCTTGTCTAAATGTGTAGTCTACTATGTTCCCTATTGGTGCAGCTGGAGACAAGATAACTTTATTCAGAAAAGCGTGAAATCTTTTGTCATACATTCTTGCTACTGTTACTGGATTCGATCTTATAAGATTACATTTTTCTGCCCAATCTAATTCACTTGATTTCCTGCTGTCTCCCTTTTGTCTTAGCAATGTATTGATTATTTCTGGCCATCTCATATCTGCACATGAAAATGATGCAAACCATGTTGGCTTCCCAAGTTGTCGTACCATTGCCAATACATCTTTCTGTGTCTTTTGCCAGTAAGGAGGTGTTCCACGAATTTGCTTTAGAAATTTATATCCCTTGTCTGATTTTAGTATGTTTTGAACTTTCTCAACATTCTTCAAATCTGAAGCAGTTATTGACGAAGAATCCTCTTTTTTGTTTCGACTTTGTCTCAATGCAATAGAAACTTGTGACAAAACTTGTTGAATCTCATAAATACACTGTGCATAAAAGATGTAATCCGTATTTTGAGCGAATCTGTTATCGACGTGCATCAGTCGGTTGAGCAAATAGCGTCCCAAGGTTACTTTTTCGTCTCTTCTATCATGGAATGTCGGTTGACCTTGCGGAAATAATGCTGGAAAACATTTGGCCTCATTGCTTTCATCTTGCAGAAGCGATACAGGGCTTTTTCCTTCACAAGGAGCACAGCATAATATGTCATCAAAATACTGATCTAGAATTTCTTGTCCGATATCGGCTGGCTGTAGACATGTATCTAAGTGAATCCCATGTAATCGCTCTTCTATATCGTCTTCAGTGTCATTGTCATCTAATTTGTTGTGTGGGTCACTGTTGTGTTGGATGTTTTCATGAGCCATTTTGTCTTTGGACAAAATATAATCCAACTGTTCCTCCATTTCCTTCCAATATTTTACTAAACGAGCTTTACCAGAGGTTTCCACTGCTTCTTCATCTTCATTATCTTTTTCATTCCGTTCAAGTGAATTTTCCCATTCATTATTCACAGTAACATCAGAATAATACTTATTATTTGTTTTCAAGTACTGCAGAGCATTCAGCAATTTAGATTTATCTACAAATTTATACTCATAATAACCTTTGTATGACAATTTTCTTTTCAGTTTAACACGGATCAATTGATCTTCTGTCTGTGGTCTAGGCAATATCTGTACAGTTTCGTAAGTGTTTGAAGGGACACAAACAACTGGGCCATGAACTGCATTTTGACCACCTCTGGGCAAAGCCATTAACTTCATAAAAGGGATATTCAGTGCAATCAAATGCTGTTCCAAAGTGTTTAAGTTGGCAAGTTCTTTTGGGACTTGATGTAACTGTAAATTATTTATGTTTGCTTCTGCGGGTACTTTTCCAGATTGCAACTTTCTGTGACAAGTGTAGCATATCCATAGTGATGATCTAGCTGAGTGGTGTATTTGACATTCTGATCTGCATTCTGAATTGCAAACATGCAAATATTTTTCACTTATACATGTCTGAAGTTTATAGTTGCTCTTCATACATTTCATTACTTGGTTCCCAAAGAGAAGTTTAAAGCACACACAGCAAACATATTCTGGGCCATTGAGAATAATCTTCCTAAACTCCTGTAGCACATTATCAAATGTGGACATTTTTAATGTTTTAACTAGACCTCTTTTAAGATTCTGTTTTTTTACTTTCTGTCTATATTTTTCGACTCTTTTATACTTAATTTTTGAACTCATCAATTTCTTTTGTTTTACGTCTTTCTTTTTATAACTAGTTTGGGACAGAATTTTCATAGTTACCTTTTGCTTTTCCTTGAAATTTTCTTCTTTCTGGTATCTATTTCTCATTGTAGCCTTTTGCTTTTCCTTAAAATTTTCTTCGTTCTGGTACCTATTTCTCATAGTAGCCTTTTGCTTTTCCTTGAAATTTTCTTCCTTCTCATACCTATTTCTCATAGTAGCCTTTTGCTTTTGCCTGAAATGTTCATTTTTAAAGTATTTATTCTTTATGTTATTTCTCATGGTTGTTTTTAAATTTTCTTTGAATTGTTCATTTGTCCTATATCTTTGTTTATTTGCGTTAAGAATTTTTTTTCTATACTGTAAATCAGAATGATATTTCTTTTTCATAGCAGTGACTTGTTTCTCCCTAAAACTTGGATCTCGTCTATATTTTTTGTTCCGAATCACTGAATCACTGTCTTTCTCTTCTTTATATTTTTGTTTTACTTGATTTATTTGTTTAATTTTCCAGATAAGATCATCATGATATTTCTGTTTCTTTTCCATTGCTCTCTTCATTTTATGTATGTTTGCATTGTGAAGATGCTTTTCTTTTTTCTTATAACTGTCCCCTTCCTTTGTCAAGGCTCGTTTTTCTCTCATTCGCTCTTTTCTGAGTTTGCTAGTTTCACTATAACTTTTTCTTTTATGTTTTTTCCTTGAATTGCCAGCATTTCTAACATTTATAGTTGCAGTAATCTTTCCTTCTTTGATATTTGCCCTTGCATTTCCAGTTGTCTTTTTCACTTCATACATATTATTTTCGCCAGTAGAATTCAAAGACTCAGATGACTGCACTGACAAAACAACATCGTAATGAATGTGTTGGGTGTTCCTGAGATAAATGCCTTTTTCAGTTGTTTGCTTTCCAATTTGGACATTTCGGCCAGAAAATATGCTCCATCTCAAAAGCTGATCATCATATACATAGATATCAGTTTCAATCAAATTTGCTAAAACCAAGATTTCCATTTCTGTAGCCCAAGTACCACTTTCCTGAATGTTGTTCCTTGAAACATAGTCTGAAATACTGGTATAGCCACTTCTCAAAAGCCAACAAATTTGTTTTGATTTTGTAGAAGATGCAAAACAATAGCTTTTCTCAATGAATAATGGTACCCCTCATTTCCTGTCATGGCAAATGAAACAGCACGATAAAAGCAATTTCCATCACCTGTGATATATCTTATGTCTTTTGGCTGTGCAATAGGTACACATCCTTCAACTATAGGACTGGAAATAGAAAAGATATCTGCCATATTTACTCTTTGACAACATTCTTTCTTTCCTCTTTCATCCAGAGGCTTAAACCACAATGTAGAATGAACTTCTCCAATTACTTTAATTCGTCATTACTATCAGCACATTCGCTTTCATCAACTCTTAAAGTGTCATTCTCTTTTATTTTCGCCAATTTGGTTTGTTGAATTTCCTTGCAAAGGTCAACATCAACTTTTGCATCACTTTCAAGGTCACTTAATTTTCGTTTCCTATTCAAGGTTAAGTTAGTATTCTGAACTTCTTTTATTAGTATCGGTTCATCAGAGTCATTTCCATATTTAGTAGTACACTTTTTAGTGTTTCCTTTTTGATCATTAACATTTTCAGTTTCAATAGTGTCATTTCCTTTCTGAAGATAAACATTATTTAGTGGTGATTCTGTTAACTTGGTTAACCCAGTCTTCACACTCTTCAATTCTGATTGTTGACCATTATAATGTACATCAGGAATGATTGGTTCATTTGCATTTTCAGAGCAGTGAAATAAATCTTGGGTATTGATTACTTCTTGTGGGGGGATACTCTGATCCAAGCTTTGAAGTTCATCGAAGCTTTCATGTGGTATGGAACATTCAGAGCTTTCAACCTGACTTTCACAGTGCCTACTCGATGATGGAATTTGACTAGAAGGGATGGCCTGTAACTGCGGATAGCCTTTCAGGTTTCATTCTTACGGAAGTGGCTTTTGCACATTTACACTGGTTACTTCGTATTCAGTGTGCATGGGGCATCCCATTGTTTTCGCTAACCTCATGCAATGCTTGTATACACCTTGCCAGCTTTGAGTTACAAAGTAGAACACTGTATCCTTGTTCAGTTAGTAACCCTCGAATGCTTCTGGAATGTGAATCAAATACAAAGAAACTATCTTGACCAGATAACACCATCAAAGTATTTCCACCAAAAGTGACAAAACATGCATCGGAGTCACTACAAAGTTCTTGTTCGAGTGCTTGCTTCAATGGCATTGAAAGAGATTGGGTAGTATCAATTCATCTCCATCTAACAATCCCTTTTTGATTCACGACATTCTATCTCAAACAATTCATCATACGAGTCCAAATATTCGAATAGATCAGAGATCAATAGGTATTCGTGATCGACTGAGGCGAAACGTCGTATGTAACGATATAATTCATCACCGTTATTCAAAATCCTGTCGAGATCTGTACTTCTCCAATCATTGGCATTCTTTATCTTGCTATACAACAGTGCAGATAGCGAATTAGCGACACATTGTTTTCCACTTGAAAAACCAAATCTTCTGTCGCCTTGATTGAATGTTCCTTGGGCAACATGTTTTATCTGTGTATCGACTCTTGTACATTTGTCTTTATGATCACTTTTAAGGGTTTCATCTCTGTGTTAGGTTCGTTGTGAACAACTGATTCAGATTGATGTTCATTCCTAAACTTACTTGTACACTGTTCATATGTCATGTCAAAAAGATTTGCATTACTTTTCCTCTTATCATGATTTATTGTACCAGACTCCAACGTAAGCCCACGTTTTTTTCCCTTTGAGTCAACATGGTTTTGAAATGTTTCGGAAGACTTATCCACTGCTTCATTAATTTCTTCCTCTAACTGCCATTTGCATTTACATTTCTTAGGCATATTCTTTACTTTAACATCAGCATGATATGATGGACATGACAAGGTTCTCTTTGACATTTTTCTTCTTTAGTCATTCTTCTCTGTTCCGATGAATTGAAATTGACCAAATCTACAGATTCAACAACATTAAAATGAATATTTCCTGTGTATAGTATATAAACTCCCTTATCAGATGTTACAATATTTATTCTTCCAGGTTTCTTTGCAGAGAACAATTGCCAACATGGTACTTGGTCATTGTATGAATAAATATCAGTATCGATTAAATTTGCTAAAGCACTAATTTCAGTGTCTGTAAACCCATGTTCCGTCTTCCATTATTCTCTGTTTCAAACATATTCTCTGACTGTTCGAAAACTCTTGCCTCAATGTATTACTAAACATGTCTTGGTTTGTAATAAATGCTTCACAGTGGCATTTCTTAGAATTGCATGGTTATGCTCAGTTCCAGAAATTGCATATGAAATTGCACGAAAAAAACAATTGCCATCACCAATAATTTGTTTTATATGTGAAGGAACTCCAATAAAGCTATCTCTATCTAAATTTGAATCACAGCTTCTGCCTATATATCTGATATTCAATTTTGCACAAATGTTCTGTTTGTCATTCTTTTGGAGGGGTAAGAATTTGAAATATTTATCCGGTCTATCATGTAATCCAAGATTTGCTACAAATTCAACTTCTTTTTCTGTTTCATCAGTACATGTGTACATATTAGCATCTTTTGTCTTTTCATCTGAAGAAGAATCTAAAGAATTTCTTGAATGACCATGATCATTAAGTGACATATCATTATCATTATCTGTATCATGTTCTCCTATATCAAAACAACTTCTATTCTTTAACTCTGTATTCAATATTCCCTTGTCTGGAGCAGTGTGGACATGATGGACATGCAAGATCATCTGGATGATTTGTACTGATTTGTACTTCATGTACTTGTTCATTTCTGGGCATATCTTTGGTTCGTCACAATTCAAAGACATGTTGCGTAATGGTGAAACACTTTTATCGAATAAATCCATATCCAGGACTTGTGTCTGTATCAGATTCTATACAAATTCTTGCACACGAACGTTTTATGGTATATGAATATCACTGCCACTATCATCATCTATTTCAATTTCCTTATTTTCATCAAAATTAAGTTTCAACAAATTATTCTTTGAATCAGCCTGCACAACTCATCTGAAACTTTATCGTCTTTCATATTGCAAATATGCTGGTCTAAGTTTTTATCATTTTGACATGTATTTGTATCTAGTCCTTGGTCACCTGCATTCAGAGATTTCTTTGTATCCAGTTTCTCATTCTTTACTGCTAATTCTATTCCTTCATCTTTGTCAAATCTAATCTTCGACATATCAGAAGATTTATTTCCATCAGTACCCTTCTTCCTTTTGGTAACTGACCTTTCTTGTCCTTGTTTGACTTTGTTTCTTTCTTCCTGACCAGCATGAACTCTGTACATCTGCAAATCCTTGATCTGTTCAAAAGATTACAAGTATATGCATGAATATCAACACATGATTCTGTTCTTGATTTCAATGGGCAAATTACTTGCTACATCAGCCAGGATCGTGTTTGCACTGTTTCGATTTGCTCATAGGTCTCATTGTACAACTTCATTGAACATGGGGACTGCACACTGAATGCATATACACCAAAAGAGTTTCTGTTATAAGATTGCAAACTGACATCTTTTTCTCATATTTCACATTCTTGTTCTCTTTACATTCATCTTTCTTTTGGTTTCTATTTTTTCTCTTAGGACTTTCATACATTGTCTTAATTGCTTTG